>OX254009.1:18372470-18714970 GCA_946000715.1 Vitis cinerea var. helleri x Vitis riparia | reverse complement strand
AATAAGTCTTTATATGTCATAAGCTAAACCTTTTTAGACATATGTGACTTCCTAGTTAGAAGAATAACAACCCTTGATCTTCAATGGAAAGTAAATCTAAAAATACTTTTATAACCAAACATAAATTGAAACAAAATTGCCAACATATAAACAAGAATCAATGTCCTAACACATGGGTAACATCAATTGATTACTTCACATTGGAAAGTATTTTTTCGTTTTTTCATGAATAAAAAGAAATTAAAGAGAAAATTTTAAAAGGTAGAGTTCCAAAATATAAACCTAACAAAAACAAATACCACATCTCATTCACACATATATATATTTTAGGTTTTATTGTTTTATATCAAAATTTAAATAGAAATTAAAGATAAAATTTAAAAGGTAGAGTTCCAAAATACAAACCTTACAAAAACAAATACCACATCTCGTTGACACGTATATATTTTAGGTTTTATTGTTTTATATCAAAATTTAAAGGCATGATGTGTAGCTAGTATGCTTTAGAGACATGATGCTTTGAGGGCTAGTGGAAGATTGTTAGGATAAAGCCCTTGAAAGCATGACATGATGTAATAAACTTGTAGATTTTATTATTTATTAATTTCCAATTCACTTTTATCCATCTTAATTCCATGCATTATATCTTTTAAACCATTCTGGTTTGCATATCTTATATTGTACATGACTCGAGTACACTACGAGTTATATAAAAGATGCAAATCATGGGTTCCTTGTAAGTAGATGATTTGTTAATTTTCGGTTCATGGGACCCATTAGAGGTTGTAATGCACTACTTCTTAATTGGATGGATGGCTAGCCTTTACCATCAGGATGAGTTTCCCATGGTGAGTGCACTAGTGTGTATGGTTACACTTTAAACAAGACCTACAATGAGTCATAACATAAGATTATCAAGTAGTCATAATTCATCAAGCTACTTCATTATATTGTCTTTCAACCTTGACAGAATATTGAGTTTATGCTAAAGTTAGCAATGGATTTGACCTATAAGTGAGATCGTATGTTGACCATATATTATTCCCTATTGATGAAGGGAACAACTCGGATCTCTTTGTTTTCCAAGTCCAGATCAGGTTAACAACATGCATAACTATCCTATGTTTTTTCTAAATCCTATGCACAATGAAAAAAAAAATATCATTTTTATACTTTAAAAGGATTCAAAAAGTGCTAACGAAAACCATACCTTAGATTCAGATGTTCCCGAATCAAATCCACATGGTGATGATGAAAATCGAAATCGTAGAAGTCTCGTAAACCTGAAGTCTTCCACTCGATGACTAGAACCTTAATCTTAGCACACTTCCAGTGGGAAGGAAAAGAGGGTGGAGACTATGGCTCTCAATCTCTTTGGATGGTGGAAGACAAAAGCTATAGAAACCCTAACCCCTAGGGGGTATTTATAAGGTTCTTAAGTGGGCTTAAGTGACTTGAGCCCACATGGGCTTGGGTCACTTAATCTAGCACAAAATGGGTTCTAATTTATTAATTAACCCAATAGGGCCTACAAATTAATCAATTAGCCCAATCCAAAGACCTTGTTCACTTACCCTTGCCCAACCTTGTGTAATTACCAAAATGCCCTTATGCACAAAAGTAAACCTAAAGTCAATTCGACCCTCATAATCCATACCAACAAGGTATATGAGCTCAAAGAAGGGACCATTGGGACCCATAGGAATATTGGCTCCCTCATAATCTAATTCTAAAATTGATTTAACATCCTACTATAGAGAATCAATTGAACTCCGGTATCCTATCTAAATAACAACGAGACACTAAGTGCTCGAGTCCCTGACCTACTATCCATTATGTTTAGTCTTTCCATGAACTGGAGTTCGTAGTCTACCAAGCTAAAAGTTATCAGTATTTTAAGACTACTTCTACCATCCTTGAGTTACAAATCCTCATATTGTGTGTTCAATTGACATATCTTAGCTCTCAAAAGAGCCTATGTCAAGTTCCACTTAAGGAACTACTATGACCATAGTTTCCATGAACACACCGCCTTAGGATCACCTAAGGGGACACACTGATGTTAGGATAAGGCCCTTAAAAGCATGATATGATTTAATAAATTTGGAATTCATTATTTATTTAATAATGTTTTAGTTTAACTTTTATCTATCCTTATTCCATGTATTATACTTTATGAGTATTCTTGTTTACATATTTTGCATTGTACGTGACTTAGATGCATTACGAGTTGCATAGAAGATCTAAGTCATAGGTTCCTTACAAATAGATGACTTGTTCACAATCGGTTCATGGGTCTATCCATGAGAGGTTGTAGTGTACCACCTCCTAATTAGAGGAATGGTTGGTATTGGTTATCGGGATGGGTTTCCAATAGTGAGTGCACTAGTATGTGTAGGGTTACACATTGGACAAGACCTATAGTGAGTCATGAATTAAGGCTATCAAGTAGTCATAACCTCACCAAGCTACTTCATTGTGTTGTCTCTCAACCTTGAGAAAACATTAAGCTCGTGCTAAAGTTAGCAATGACTTTGACCTACAAGTGAGATCGTAAGCTAATCATATATTCCCTATCGATTGGGTCATTGTTGATGGAAGCCGATAGCAATAGGTATTCTCGATAGAGGCACCATGATATCTCTTGAGATTGAGACAATGTGTCCTCTTGAGTGATCCTAAGGAGGTGTGTTCATGGAAACTATGGTCATAATAGTTCCTGAAGTGGAACCTTGACATAAGCTCTTTGAGAACTAAGATATGTCAATTGAACACACAATAGGAAGATCTGTAACTCAAGAATGGTAGAGGTAGTCTTGAAAGGATGATAACTTTCACCTTATTAGACTATGGACACGAGTTCATGGGGATACTAAACACAATGGATAGCAGGTCACTAACTTGAGTACTTGGTGTCTCGTTGTTATTTATAGTTGATTTCTATAGTAAGATGTTGAATCAACTTTAAAATTGGATTATGAGGAAGCCAGTATTCCTATGGGTCCTAATGGTCCCTGCTTTGAGCTCATATATCTTGTTGGCATAGATTATAAGGATCAGATTGGCTCTAGGTTCACTTTTGTGCATAAGGGCGTTTTGGTAATTATATAAGGTTGCATAAGGGTAAGTGAACAAGGTCTCTGGATTGGGCTAATTGATTAATTAGTAGGCCCTACTGGGTTAATTAACCAATTAAGACTTGTTTTGGGCTAAATTAAGTGACCCAAGTCTATGTGGGCTCAAGTCACTTAAGCCCACTTAGGAACCTTATAAATACCCCCTAGAGGTTCGGGTTTCTATAGCTTTGGTCTTCCACCATCCAGAGAGATTGAGAGCCATAGCCTCCACCCTCTTTTTCTCCCCATTGGAAGTGTGCCAAGATCAAGGTTTGAGTCATCGGGAAGAAGATCGTGGGTTTACGAGATCTATTGCAACTTTGGAGTTATCTACATCGATTAGAATCGATTCGAGAACATTCGAATCAAAGGTATGTGGCTTTATTCTCTAGATCTATGTTTTCTTTGGTATTCTTATTGTTTTTGAATACCTGTTTATTTGTTGCGATAGATTTAGAGAGCCTAGGATAGAGTTGCATGCACCCTACACGATCCAGGGCATGGGAACAGAGTAATTCGGGGTTCCCAACAACTGTCTCAATCCCAAGAGATATCATGATGCATCTATTAAGAATAAATATTGTTATCGACTTCCATTAACAATGACCCGATCCATAAGGAATAGATGATCAGCTTACGATCTCACCTATAGGCCAAAGTCATTGTTAACTTTGACACAAACTCAATATTCTCTCAAGGTTGAGAGACAACACAATGAACAACTTGGTAAGGTCATGACTATTTGATAGCCTTAAGTCATGACTCATTGTAGGTCTTGTCTAATGTGTAACCATACACACTAGTGCACTCACCATGAGAAACTTATCCCGATAACCAAGACCAGTTATCCCTCCAATTAAGAGGTGGTGCACTATAACCTCTAATGGGTTGCCTAGATCTATGAACCAGTTGTGAACAAGTAATCTATTTGTAAAGAACCCATAACTTAGATCTTCTATGCAACTCCTAATGCACCTAAGTCATGTACAATGCAAAAGATACAGGCAACAATGCTCATAAAGTATAATACATGAAATAAGGATAAATAAAAGTGAAACTTGAACTTCTTTAAATGAATAATGAATTCCATTTTTATTACATCATGTCATGCTTTTAAGGACTCTATCCTAATAATTGATTGGGTCATTATTGATGGAAGTTGGTAGCAATAAGTATTATTAATAGAGCTATTTGTATTAAGAAAAAGTGTTCTCTTAGGTGATCTTGAGGTGTATTCGTGTAAACAATGGTTATAATAGTTCCTTAAGTGGAACTTAACTTAAACTCTTAAAAAACTAAGATCTGTTGGTTGAACACATAATGACAAATTTTTAACTCAAGGATAGTAGAGATAGTCTTGAAAGGCTGATAGTTTTCACCTTGTTAAACCATAGACATAAGTTGATAGGAAGACTAAACCTATTGGATAGTAGATCATGGACTTGATCATTTAGTGTCTCATTGTTATTTACATAGAATACTAGAGAGCAATTGATTGTATATAGTGGGATGTTGAATCAATTTCACAATTGGATTTTGAGCGAGTTAGTATTGTTTTATGGGTTTTAATGGTTCTCGTTAGAGCTTATATACCTTGATGACATGGTTTATAAGGGTTGAATTGGCTCTAGGTTCACTTTTATGCATAAAAGCATTTTGGTAACTATATAAGGTTATATAGGGGTTGGTGAACAAAGTCTTTGGATTTGGTTAATTGATTAATTAGATGACCCTATTAGGTTAATTAATCAATTATTACCCAATTAGTACTAGATTAAGTGACCTCAGCCCATATGGGCTCAAGTCACTTAAGCCTATTTAGCATCCCTATAAATACCCCCTAAGGGTTAGGATTTCCATCACTTTTTTGTCTTCCATCTCCAAAGAAAGAAAGAGACATAGCCTCCACCCTCTTTTCCTCCCCACCAATTAAGTGTCAAGATTAAAGAAAAGTCATCGAGCGGAAAATCTTGGGTATTCAAGACCTTTGATGACTACGATCTTCATCTTCACCATGTGGAATAGATTTGAGAACGTCTAAATCTCAAATATTGTTTTCTATAGCACTTTTTAAATCTTGTTTATGATTAAAAATGTAATTTTCCACTATGCGTAGGATTTAGAAAAGCTTAGGAAGCTTTTGCATGTGCCTAACCTAATTATGGGATAAAAAAATGAAGAGATCTAGGTTTCCCTACAAATAGAGACTCAACAAAAAGGTTATCAAGCTTGAATTTATATAAACCATCATAAAGAGTACCAAAACAAATGAAATGATTAAGTTTAAACAAATCATGGACTCCTTGTAAGTAGATGATTTGTTCATTTTCAGTTCATATAACTCATTAGAGGTTGTAATGTACTACTTCTTAATTGGAAGGATGGCTAGTCTTTACCATCAGGATGAGTTTTCCATGGTGAATGCACTAGTGTATATGGTTACACATTAAACAAGACCTACAGTGAGTCATAACATAAGATTATCAAGTAGTCATAACTTCATCAAGCTACTTCATTATGTTGTTTCTCAACCTTGAGAGAATATTGAGTTTATGTTAAAGTTAGCAATAGCTTTTACCTATAGGTGAGATCATATGTTGATCATATATTATTCCGTATTGATGAAGGGAAAAACCCGAATCTCTCCGTTTCCCAAGTCCAGATCAAGTTAGGAACATGCATAACTATCCTAGGCTTTTTCTAAATCTTATGCCCAATGGAAAAATAGAATTTTTATACTTTAAAAAGATTTAAAAAGTGCTAACAAAAACCATGCCTTAGATTCCGATGTTCCCGAATCAAATCCACATGGTGAAAATGAAGATCGAAATAAAAGAAGTCTTGTAAACCTGAAGTCTTCCACCCGATCACTCGAACCTTGATCTTGGAACACTTTCGATGGGGAGAAAAAGAGGCTAGAGGTTGTGGCTCTCAATCTTTTTGGATGGTGGAAGACAACAGTTATGGAAACCCTAACCCTTAGGGGGTATTTATAGGGTTCCTAAGTGGGCTTAAGTGACTTGAGCCCACATGGGCTTAGGTCACTTAATCTAGCCCAAAATGGGTTCTAATTGATTAATTAACCCAATAGAGCGTACAAATTAATCAATTAGCCAAATTCGGAGACCTTGTTCACTTACCCTTGTGCAACCTTGTGTAATTACCAAAATGCATTTATGCACAAAAGTGAACCTAGAGTCAATCCGACCCTCATAGTCCATGCCAACAAGGTATATGAGCTCAAAGTAGGGACCACTGGAACCCATAGGAATACTAGCTCCCTCATAATCCAATTCTAAAGTTGATTCAACATCTCACCATAAAGAATCAATTGAACTCTAGTATCCTATGTAAATAACAACGAGACACCAAGTGCTCGGGTCTGTGACCTGCTATCCATTGTGTTTAGTCTCCCCATGAACTAGTGTTCGTAGTCTACCAAGGTGAAAGCTATCAGCCTTTCAAGACTACCTCTACCATCCTTAATTTATAAATCCTCCTATTGTGTGTTCAATTGACATATCTTAGCTCTCAAAAGAGCCTATGTCAAGTTCCACTTAAGGAACTACTATGGCTATAATTTCCATGAACACACCTCCTTAGGATCACCCAACGGGACATACTGTTGTTAGGATATAGTCCTTAAAAGTATGACATAATGTAATAAATTTGGAATTCATTATTTATTTAATGATGTAATAGTTTCACTTTTATCTATCTTTATTCCATGTATTATACTTTATGAGCATTCTTGTCTGCATCTTTTGCATTATATGTGACTTAGGTGCATTAGGAGTTACACAAAAGATCTAAGTCATAGGTTCCTTACAAATAGATGACTTGTTCATAATCAGTTCATGGGTCTAAGCAACCCATGAGAGGTTGTAGTGCACTACCTCCTAATTGGAGGGATGACTGGTCTTGGCTATCAAAATGAGTTTCCCATGGTGAGTACACTAGTGTATGTATGGTTACACATTGGACAAGACCTACGATAAGTCATGACTTAAGGTTATCAAGTAGTCATGACCTCACCAAGCTGTTTTATTGTGTTGTCTCTCAACCTTGAGAGAATATTAAGTTTGTGCTAAAGTTAGTAATGACTTTGACCTACGGGTGAGATTGTAAGTTGATCATATATTCCCTATGAATTAGGTCATTGTTGATGGAAGCCAATAACAATAGGTATTCTCAATAGAGACACCATGATATCTCTTGGAATTAAGACAATGTGTCCCTTTGGGTGATCCTAAGGAGGGTTCATGAAAACTATGGACATAATAGTTCCTTAAGTGAAAGTTGACATAAGCTCTTTGAGAGCTAAGATATGTCAATTGAATACATAATAGGAGGATTTGTAACTCAAGGATGGTAGAGGTAGTCTTGAAAGGCTGACAGCTTTCACCTTGTTAGACTATGGACACCAGTTCATGGGGAGACTAAACGCAATGGATAGCAGGTCACAAACCCGAGCACTTGGTGTATCATTGTTATTTACATAGGATACTGAAGTTCAGTTGATTCTTTATAGTGGGATATTGAATTAACTTTAGAATTGGATTCTGAGGGAGCCAGTATTCCTATGGGTCCTAATCTTCTTTGCTGCTCTGAGCTCATATATCTTGTTGGCACGAATTATGAGGGTCAGATTGGCACTGAGTTCACTTTTGTGCATAAGGGTATTTTGGTAATTATGCAAGATTGCATAGGGATAAGTGAATAAGGTCTCTGGATTGAGCTAATTGATTAATTAGTAGACCCTATTAGGTTAATTAATAAATTAAGATCCATTTTAGGCTAGATTAAGTGACCCAAACCCATGTGAGCTCAAGTCACTTAAGCCCACTTAGGAACCCTATAAATACCCCTTAGAGATTAGGGTTTCTATAGCTTTTGTCTTCCACCATCCAGAGAGATTGAGAGCCATAACTTCCACCATTTTTTCATTCTCATCGGAAGTGTGCCAAAATCAAGATTCAAGTTATCGGGAGGAAGATTGTGGGTTTACGAGATCTACTACGACTTTAGAGTTATCTACATCGATTAGAATAGATCTAGGAACATTCAGATCAAAGGTATGGGGCTTTATTCTCTAAATCTATATTTTCTTTAGTATTCTTCTTGTTTTTTATTACCTGTTTATCTATTGTGATAGATTTAGAGAACCTATGATAGAGTTGCATGCACCCTACATGATCTAAGGAATGGGGACAGAGTAATCCAGGGTTCCCAACAACTATCTTAATCCCAAGAGATATCATGGTGCCTCTATTAAGAATACCTATTGTTACTAGCTTCCATTAACAATGACACAATTCATATGGAATAGATGATCAGCTTACGTTCTCACCCGTAAGTCAAAGTCATTGCTAACTTTAGCACAAGCTCAATATTCTCTTAAGGTTGAGAGACAACACAATGAAACAACTTGGTAAGGTCATGACTAATAACCTTAAATCATAACTCATCGTAGGTCCTGTCCAATGTGTAACCATACACACTAGTGCACTCACCATAGGAAACCCATCCCGATAACTAAGACCAACCATCCCTCCAATTAGGAGGTGGTGCACTACGACCTCTAATGGGTTGCCTAGACCCATGAACTGGTTGTGAACAAGTCATCTATTTGCAAGAAACCCATCACTTAGATCTTATATACAACTCCTAATGCATCTAAGTCATGTGCAATGCAAAAGATGTAGGAAATAATGCTCATAAAGTATAATACATAGAATGAGGATAGATAAAAGTGAAATTGGAACATCATTAAATAAATAATGAATTCCAATTTTATTACATCATGTCATGCTTTGAAGGGCTCAATCCTAACAAATGATTGGGTCATTATTGATGGAAGTCAATAGCAGTTAGTATTCTCAATAGAGACATTTGGATTAAGATAAAGTGTTCTCTTAGGTGATCCTAAAGAGGTGTATTCATGTAAACAATGGTTATAATAGTTCCTTAAGTGGAACTTAACATAAACTCTTGAAAATTTAAGATATGTTAGTTGAACACATAATGACAGATTTGTAACTCAAGGATAGTTGAGATAGTCTTGAAAGATTGATAGTTTTCACCATGTTGAACCATGGACATAAGTTCATAGGGAGACTGAACCAAATGGATAGTAGATTATGGACCTGAGCATTTTGTGTCTCATTGTTATTTACATAGAGTACTAGAGTGCAATTGATTACATATAGTGGGATGTTGAATCAATTTCACAATTGGATTTTAAGGGAGTTAGTACTATTTTATAGGTTTCAATGATCCCCATTGGAGCTCATATACCTTGATGACATGGTTTATAAGGGTTGAATTTGCTTTAGGTTCACTTTTGTGCATAAAAGCATTTTGGTAACTATACAAGGTTACACCAGGGTTAGTGAACAAAGTCTTTGAATTGGGCTAATTGATTAATTATATGACTTTATTAAGTTAATTAATCTATTATAACTCAATTTGGACTAGATTAAGTGACCTAAGCCCATGTGGGCTTAAGTCACTTAAGCCTATTTAGCATCCCTATAAATACCCCCTAAGGGTTAGGATTTCCATCACTTTTTTGTCTTCCACCTCTAGAGAAAGAAAGAGACATAGCCTTCATCCTTTTTTCTTCCCCACCAGTTGGGTGTCAAGATCAAGGAAGACTCATCGGGCGGAAAATCTTGGGTATTCAAGACCTTTGATGACAACAATCTTCATCTTCACCAAGTGGAATAGATTTGAGAACATCTAAATCTCAAATATTGTTTTCTATAGCACTTTTTAAATCTTGTTTATGATTAAAAATGTAATTTTCCACTATGCATAGGATTTAGAAAAACTTAGGAAGTTTTTGCACGTGTCTAACCTAATTATGGGGTAAAAAAAACGAAGAGACCTAGGTTTCCCTACAAATAGACACTCAACAAAAAGGTTATCAAACTTGAATTTATATAAACCATTATAAAGAGTACCAAAACAAATGAAATGATTAAGTTTAAACAAATTGAAACATTCATTCCCAAATTTAAAAGAATATCTATTTGAATCAAATCTCAATAAGGAAACTAAATTTCGAGAAACAGAAAGGACATAAAGAGTATGAAAAAGGTCTAAATGATTTATAGTGTCTAAAATCAAATGATAGGTTCCAATGGCTTCAATAAGAGCTTTGACTCGGATCCCAATGAAAATAAACTTTTCATTTGGATTTGTGGTTTGGGTCATAAGGAATCCCTACATCATATTTGAAACAAGAGTAGTACAACCAAAATCAATCCACCAAGTATTATAAGGAACTTCAACCAAATTTGATTGGAAACTAAAGCACTAAGCTTACCTTTCTTTTCAAATCATGCCTTATATTTTAAACAATCTTTTTGTGGATTTGGGCAAATTACACTTTTATCTTTAATGCTCCTTGTTTGCCCTTTCCATTCTTCTTTTCAAGTTTCTTTCCAACTCCTTGTTGACCTATGAGATTACTAAAGTGAATTCCTTTTTTTTTAAGCCTTGCTTCCTCCTAAATAAGCATACTTAAGTTGTAACTCATTTGCATTTCACTTATCCTTAATAGTGTTGTAATTTATTTGGAATGGACCATATTCAAGAGGCAATGAGTTAATGATAAATTGCACAAGGAAATTCTCACTCACTTCCAATCCCATGGGCCTTAGTTTTGTTACTATGTTTATCATCTCAATGACATGCTGATGCATGGTACATGAACCATCAAACTTAATGGTGGTCAAAGTACCCATTAATGTACAAAAAAGAGACATATCGGAAAAATCAAACTGAGAGCGCTCTTCGACAAACTTCATATATTCCTTAGTACTTTCAGTTTTAGGAATTATGGACTTGATGTTGTTTGTTGTAGTCATTTGCATGAACATTAGGTTTAGTCTATTAGATCTTTCCCAAGCTTTATGGAAAGATCTTTGTTCATCACTATTGGAATCAATAATAGCAATTGGTTTCTCAATTTGAAGTGTTAAATCAAGATTCAGAACACTCAGGTGAAACTAAACTCGTTCACACCAATCAAGAAAATTAAGCCCATTAAACATTACAACAGACAAAACTTGCAAATGAAGAGAAACAAGCATAGATACTACAATAAATATAGAGTGTTCACAAATTAATGCTTTGAGTTACAAACTTAGAGGGAGGATTGGTTTATATATATTATTATTGTTGTATAATTTTATATTTATAAAATTTAAAAAAATAATAAGTTATATAATAAGTATTAGTTTATTATAATTTTATATTTAAAATTAAAAATTTAAAAACCTAATGGGGATTTCATAACCTTGTTTCGCTTAATCTAAAATAGGGAATGAGACGAGGATGTGAAATAAATTTATAGGGGAGATGGGACAAGAAGCCTTCCGTGACCCTGTGCCCCGTTTACATCTCTAAGTTGATAGTCTAATAATTTTATGTGAAATTAGATTTTAATTGGTTAGAGGAAAACTAAGTCAACTGGTTCAAATTGGAAATAGTACACCCTTAAAGGTCAAACTTTTCACCTGTTCACCAATGCTTATAGGTCATTTAGAATATGGGGTAATCAGTTAAAGTTTAACGATTTAAAAGGTCACAACCATAGATCACTTGTCACCAAGGTCTTATCGCATGCCCATCCATTGAATGAAAGAAAAGAAACAAAAATAAAAAAATAAAAATAACAATTAATAACAATCTGGGATTTTATTTCACACACATGATACAGTTTTACGAGACATAACTAATTCAACAGCATATTTGATTTATTCCTTACACTCGCAATCAAACGGGTGAATTGATAAAGTCCATAACTAATTATTGTCCGGAATTTTCCATAACGAAAGATATAGCTATAGCCAAACTGCGGCCTAAATAATTTCTTCCATCAAGCCCCACAGGGTCGACCACGAGAAACTCAGCAAGGATTCAAGTAACTAGGTGGTTCCAGCATACTAGTTGATGAAGTGGTTCCATTCTTCACAATTAGAACAGTGTCCATGCCCCAGCTAGCATGTCTTTCCAAATGACAATGCATGAACCATACCCCTAAAATAATAAAATTCCATGAGGGTTAATATATATGTATACTGCACATGCATATATATATATATATATATATATATATATATATATATAGATATGTATGAGTAGTAACGCATTCATAATTATATGCATATACCTGGATTATCAGCTCTGAATCTGATGGCAACCCATCCATTCTTGGGGACTCCGACGGTATTGACTTCAGGCGGATCAACCAAATTGTACCTCGTCGGATCAGTGCTATTGTCGAAGTTGCCAGTACCATTTCCAACCACGTAAAAGCTGTACCCATGCAAATGCATTGGATGATTCTCCGCTGCATTCATCACATTAGTCCCTTGGAACACTATCTCCACATTAGAATTATAATCCAACACTTTGACTTTAGTCCCCCGTTCTGGAGTCAATAAAGTATTGGGCAAATCGTCCCCTGTGAAATTGAAATAATAAGGTGGCTCATTTGGGAAATCGGTGTCATAAACACCGTTAATACCCTTGTAGTACGCCTGTAACACATCGATTGATGGCTCCACGAAACTTATGTTGTTCAAGCTTGAAGCAAGCCTTGAGCCATCGGGCCCATCACATGAATTGTTTACACATGGCAAAGTGTTCATAGAAATTGTGATATACATATGGGTATCCACAGCTTGTGGAACGTCTACTGGGTAGTCTTCGTTGGCTAGGGATCTAAGGCGCACGGTAAAATTGGCTGCTGCGTCAGTGTCTGTATAATTGGGAAGATTGGGAAGTGGAGGTGTTGATGGGGGAGTGTAGTTTCCATTATATTGCACTATTGCAGTTGTGGTAGTATTATCATATGCCCCTACCACAGCATATGCCCTAGATGCCATATAATAGTAACTAGGAGACTGATC
This sequence comes from Vitis cinerea var. helleri x Vitis riparia, assembly GCA_946000715.1. Taxonomy (NCBI): domain Eukaryota; kingdom Viridiplantae; phylum Streptophyta; class Magnoliopsida; order Vitales; family Vitaceae; genus Vitis; species Vitis cinerea var. helleri x Vitis riparia. The sequence goes on along the minus strand of OX254009.1, from coordinate 18,701,931 downwards.
CGCCGTGATGAGGACATCCATTGTTTGTCCTGGGGTTATCATGATATAGCTGGTGTTTATGGGCTTAATGTAAGCCCCATCGGTTCCCACAACAGTCAAGCTATGATTTGCAACCATGAAAAACATTTCCTCGTTCATAATAGCATTGATGATGCGAAGAAGATAAGTTTTTCCATAATCAACCACCATTTTGAACGTCCCTGCAACACATGAATTATATATGTTACCATTTGTGATTGACTTACATCCTATAAATGATCGTATCTCTTAGTTCATATGTACCATGCTGAATATATACATTTAATTACCTTCTGTGGAGCAATCGTAAAGATCTCCTGGTTGGCCATTAATGGTGAAAGCATCGGATTGATTGGGTTCTCCACCATTTTGAAGAGCAGTTTCAATGATCTCCATCACGTCTCCTTTAAACCATGATGCTATACAGGCGCAACATGAAATTAAGGAAATCCATAACTAGCAGTAATTAAAAATGAAGATAACTCCAGTTTTTCAAATACCATTTATATTAGTTGCTGTATCTAGAAAATACTAATGAAGTAGATATTTACCTAAAACAATGGGAACTTCGTTCTGAGGTTGAGGAAATGGGTAACCTTTTCCCTGTTCAGGAAGAATAATGAGTGGGCCATGGACAGTGGCACGAGACCAGTCGCTGTGGGCATGCCACCAAAGGGTTCCTTCCTCGTCTGACAAAATGATTTCGTAAGTGAAATTCGCCCCTGGTTTGATTGGGCACTGTGTCACGTAGTTTGGTCCATCAGACCATGGATTCCTTGGTTGCTTCACACCATGCCTGACATTTTTAATACATATATATTTTACAATTCAATGTAATTGGAGAACCTCAATTAATATTGAGAGAATTGGGTAGAAAAGAGTCATACCAGTGAATGGTGACATTGTACTTTCCTTCATTTCGAACATTTACGTTGAATCTCTCTCCTCTGTGCCTATATATAGCTGGCCCTGGAAATTCTCCATTGACAGTCAAGATGTCCTTGGTGCTACACAGCCGAGTGTATGAAGTTTCATTGAGCTGCAAAAGGCTTCCAAATCAAAAGACTAATAAAATAAGATGAAGGTTCAGACTCTATTTTCTGTAGAAATTGAACGTGAATTCATTTTATTATTGTCTATTGTTTGGTCTAGCCTATCTCGAGAACAAGCTTGCAACCCAAAGTGGATACTAATTATAAATGGCAATGGGAAAAGGAACATAATAAAATGCTAACAGTGCACCCTGAAGGGTGCAGTACGGATTGTGACCGGTGACCCAACTTCCCAAAGGAGCTTAGAGCCTCGGGCCATCTGGCTTTGTGGACAACATGGGACGTGTCTATACTTACAACCCAGTAAAGAGTAGAGACATTCTGGCTGGCAATGCAGCGTATGAGCACATTCAATAGCAGAAACACCAAGCTCTTCTTCTTTAACTCCATTTTCTCGGGGTATAGGTAAAGAATGAGACTTCTTTGCCTTCGCTAAACCGGGATATGCTTAGTTTTCCAAGAGGGGGCCCTTTATATAGGTTTTCGAGAGTGATTTTAAACGATGAAAAATTAGTTCCCCTCCACCATTCTTTTCACATTTCAATCTCTAGTCAGCTGGTTGCCTTTGGATTAGGATACAGGTAGGACGGGCCTACTGGGCCATCCTATTTGAACTTGGCTAATTTTAAATGGACACGGATACGAACAGTATGAAGAGCTGGCCATGTGGGAGGTAAGACAATTCATAAACGAGTTGAGTCAATCCATGCATAAAATCATTGCACCTTGTTAAATACTGTTATCTTTTTTCTTTGAATTTTCACATTGCTTCGTTTGTACATAAAATCATCCTGTTTAGTGTTGTGTTTTTTCTTTGAATTCTAAGGACATTGCTTTGTTGATCCAATCCGATTTTTAAATGAGAGAATTCCTTTTATTATTCCTAATGCATGCATGGTTTGAAAAAGACGTAGATGGTGAAATAATCATTTTTTAAGATAATGAAAATTGTCAAAAATAACCTTCTCATTAGATAATATTATTGCAACAAATTTGGACACGTAAAAGATTCTTGTCGAACCTGAGTTGTCCCTTAGATAAAAATTAATGTTACTCCTCCAATCCTTGAATCTCAATTACTCAACTTATGTACTTCTTCAACAACTTCTCAAGAATTAATTGGCTTTTAATTCTTCATTCCCTTTATATTAATGAAAAATCTGCCTTAATTTATTGTTGCATTGGCTTTTCTATTCCATCTTTGATTTTTGTCCGACAATTGATTAATTCAACACCGTACGTACACGCAATTTGACTTTGCCCGTCCGCATCAAACCAAATTCATGCATGGAACACGGAAGGTGATTAGGAATATTTAAATGCCCACGGAATATATTATAAAACATATGAAAGTATAATGCACGCAGTAACATCTTTAGGGAATGATTTAGAGAAAAAAAAACATATCTGATAACAAAATAATAATTTTTTGTTTTCTATTTTTAAAAATAGAAAAATAAAATGTTTTTAGATAATATTTTTTAATTTTCATTTGTTTTCTGAAAATTGTTTTAAAAAATAATTATATAGACATGTAAAATAATTTAAAGTAAAATATTAGATATAAAAATTATTTTTAAAACATATTTAAAAATATTAAAAATAGGTTAAAAAAATTTTATTTCTAAATAGATTTTTGTTTTACAAAACAATCGTTTTCAAAAATTATTTTTCAAATTTGTTTTCTAAAACAGTTACGACTCATATTATGTTTGGATACATTTTTTGTTTTTTATTTTTAAATAAAAAACTTTTAGAAAAGAAAATAAACATATTTTGTACAAAAAATAGAGATTTATTTTATATTTTTAAAAATTAATCTAAGAAATTTTAAATTTTGGAATAGTAAAAAAAATTTTGATTCCTTAATTTTTTTAAATAGTTTTTGAAACTACTATTTTTTTTTAACATAAGCCTCTCCAAGTTTTTGTGTCTTATATAAACATCCAAACTATACTAAATTATTAGTTTATTTTTCAAGTAATAATAATAATAATAATAATAATAATAATAATAAATCAATCAATCTATGAATAACCATAATAAAGACTGCAAAAGAAAAAGAAAAGATTAGGGCATGATTTAAGGGCAAATAAGAGAAGAACCACCTGGGTGCAGAGAACCCATCCATAATTTTCTCTTCAATCTTGCATAATCTCTTTCAATTTTGCCATGTGGTAGTCATTTTATGACAAAATAAATAAATTTAATCTAAAATTTTTTAAATTGTTACAATTATGAGAATAAATTATAATTGATTTAATTTTTAAAAAAAGCGTGTCAAATGTTTATTTCATTTTAGATATTTCTAATTTATCATAATGATCTAATTAGTTATGCATGTAGAAAGACCTTAACAATCAAAGAATAGTCTTTGTATAGTTGCACGTGGAAAAAAAAGAAAAAAAAAACCTATTGGTTATTGCAAACTCTCAAACTCTCGGCACAAAACATAACAATTGAACTTATTCTTAATTGAAATATTCTAAGTTTTTTTCCATGCTAGGAAGGATGGAATGGTTTTAATGTATGATTTCCCCAAGAACATGAAAATGGTGGAACACGTTTTAATTAGGTCATGCTGCCAATTGCGAAAAAGAGCAATGAACCTCTTATAGTCATCCTACAAAGTCCACTAATTAAATTCAAAGCCACCTAACCCAATGATTCCTACAGAATTATATCATATGATTTATAGGACTATAATATTATATGATTATTTTTATAATATGATTAGTAGGGGTTTCATTTGGGAATTAGTATAATGAAGTCTTCATTGGCTTATTCACGTAATTTATAAAATATGCTTTTCACATCAATGATGGATGACTATATTTCAAAGATTTATTTCACTTTTTTGATAGTCTAACACGCCATAATAAAAGATATTTTATTTTAGAATAAGAGAATAAATCATGCCTCAATTTGTGATACATATCATCTCAAGTGATTAATCAATGAAAGCGTGGAGAAAATATTTTTTAATAGAAAAATATATATAAAAAAAAAAGTATAAAATGGTTTGATGGAGTATGTTTTCTATATTTGATATACCGATTGGGTTGTGAATGATTGATTTTTTCGATATTTTCGATCTTAATTTCTTAAGAATAAGTAAAAAATATTGAAAAATAGAATCATCTTATTTTATTCCAAATAAGAAATGAAGTAAATAAATTATTTTTATTGTTTTTCAAAAAAAAGAAAAGGTAATTACCTTTTTTGAAATGTTGTGATATATTAAAATTTTTCAATATGTTCAAAAAGTTATTAGGAGGAAAAAAGTCTACAAACATTTTTGGTCATTGGAATTTCCAAATTATTATGCCACATTCACATAGAATCATTAATTTCCAAGTTATTATGCCACATTCATACGACCAATGATATGTATGACTTTTGATATGTATGACTTTTAGATGGGATAGCATCAACTGTTTGATATGATGATATGTACATTTTCAAACCTAATGATGAATTTGTACGATTTCAGGTGAGAATGCCAAAATAATTTCATTATTTTATTAATATAAATAAATGGGATATTTCGCTTCATTCCTATCTAAATATCAAAACTTCATAAATAATTATAAATTATCATTAAAAATATGTTTAACGGTAATTCTATAAAATATATATATTTTTTTTTTAATACTTAAAAAATAAAAATAAAAATTAATACTAAAAAAAATGCATTTTAGAATTATTATGAAAAGAATTCTAAAATGGACACAAATTAAATATCATTTGCGAGATTTTGATTCCACCGACAAATAAACATATATAATAATTGAAATAAGAGACCATACACTAAATTTCTCCCATAATTTTATAATTAGAATAAGGAAGATATATAAATTATTTGTCTTTTTATGATTTGTGCAATCAAAGTTTTTTTTTTTAAAAGTTACTATTCAATATCGGTGAATCCCATCAGTGGGCCAATCATTATAGCTAACTTTTATTTTGATTTGATAGGTTATTTTTTCAGTGATGATATTGATGATGCCTTTTAATGTTTCATAAATCTTGGGAATTACACCTAACCCACGTACAAAAATTTCAAGTGAAAATTTTTTAACTAAGTTTTGCATCCAAATTTATATGCAACTTCCTTTGCAACGAATGGGTCACAAGGTGACAAAGACTTTGCATATAAATTCATATGGCTTTAGTTGAATTATCATTACGAAGATTCATTAGAATAATTCTTAGACTATATTGTCATCACGCTGCTTTGTCAATTTTCATACTTCTTTGTTGAAACATTTAAAGGTAATGATGGAACATGTAAATTTCAATGCAAGAATTCAAATAATTTCGTTATGAAATTAATATGACAACATACACGTGATTCTCATCCTGATCACAAGTTGCATCCAACATACATGTCTAGTCATTCTCAAATGCTTACAAGCAATAAAAATATAACATTTATATAAAAATCATCTCCAAAACCCCTTTAAAATTACCAACATTCTAGTTAAGAGGGAAAAAAAAAACAATAAAAACATAATTAAAAGAAATAAATAAACGTACCATAAGGAAAGGTAAAATTTGGATTGCCAAATGAACCAAATGATGAAAATGAAGACTTGTGTTAATGAAACCACGCATATACGAGTAAAAAAATAAAAGAAAAAGACAATTTTTAATGTAGTTCAATGATTAATATGATCCCTACATTCACGAAGTGCACTAACACTCAATAATTCACTGATCAAAATGAATTAAAATAGTTATAATTGTGCAACTCTAAAAAAAATACCTCTCAATTGTAGGTACACTCTTTAAAAACAAAACTATAAATATAAAAGAATTAAATATAATAAGAGAAAACTCGTCAATCCAACAAACCTAGTCAACAGGGAGCTCAATCCCAAACATCTCGAACAACACGCAACAAAACAAATTTAGACTTCGCAATCTAACAACTCGAGATTGTCATGGATCGTGGAAGAGACCATCATTGGATTTGTGTATATTATATCTATTCTTTTTGGACTTAAAAGTAATGAGTTGCAAAATATATTAATTCGATTTTATTTTATTTAATTTCACTTAAATTATACCACGTCTATTTAAAATATGATAAGAATTGAAAATTAATTAATAATTTTAAGATTCCATTGGTCATGTTTAAAATCAAGCATTGCTGCATTCTCTATTTCTTCTTTTATTTATTTTTTTTATTTTTTTATTTTTCGTGTAAGTAGTTTTCTAACTTTATTTATTTCAAAATTATTTTCAATCATTTGTTTTTGCGAATATTAATTATCTCATGAATGAAAGTAACAAATGATATATTTTACAAATAAACTAAAATTAATTTTAAAAATTATAAACATAAATGAAGAAAAAATGATCTCTACTAAAATAAACAAACATCAAAAAATGTTATATATTTGTAAATAATGTTGAAAGAATTTCTCAAAGGATTGTGGTAGTAAGTTAGACTCAATAACTTAGTTTGATAATTTTTTTCTAAACATTCTTCAATTCAATTCTATGTACTTTATGATATTTATATTAGCATTGAAGACTTGAGACTGTTGTCCATACTTAAGGCCATTCAAGTTAGTGGAGTAAATAATGATTAGATAAAATTTTAAATAACTATACGAAACAAATACATATGTTAGTTTTAGGTTTTTTTGAAGATGACTATAGGTACATAATATTAAAAAATAATAATAATAAAATTATAAAAACATCATCCACATACAACCTCACATGCATTGGATGTGTTCACCTAATAGTTTACCAAAAAATTTTAAAATACCATCAAAGCTCACAAAATATCTTTTGCAAAATGAAACTCTAAAAATAAGAAAAGATTTGAAACTAAGCGAAAAGAACCAAGAAAAAAAAAAGAAAGAAAAAGGTTCATCTAAAAATGAGAAAATAAAATGTTTTAATTATGAAAAATTAAGACATATGTTGGTTGTCCTAATCACAAAAATATCAAAAAGACTACGGAAACAACTTGGGATGATTGTCAGTCCAATAATTGTAAGCTTGAGGACTCCTATAAGAGTAAAGATGATATTACTTTGTTGTATATGTGAAAAGTCCCTTTTTAAAAATTGAAAAACATTTAAGACCACTTTATAGAAAACTTAATTCTTGAAGGTAAAAGAAATTTCTTTAAAAAAATCATAATTAAAAAAACTATTAAGAATACTTTATAAGGAAACTAGGCTCTTAAAGATTTCAAGAAACTTTATTATTTCTATAAAATAAAATAAAAAATAAAAAATCTTTATCTTACAGTATTCTAATTTAATAGATATCCTTAATTGGAATATGGATATCAAATTATCCATGCTAAGTGTATTATAACCAAGGATATACTTGTTTCTATCATCATGCATCCAATAAGAGGAAACAAGATAATGTTTCCAACTTCCATAAAATGGCAATCCTTTGTAGGTCAAAACTCTCTACATGTGTTTCCAACTTGCGTAGACAAACAATCCTTTGTGGATGAGAACTCTCTAATAGGAGCCATTAATTGCACTAATTTGGAATAGAAAAATGCAAGTAAAAACTCTCAAAGTTGTCCCTAAGAAAACTTCAAATCTAAATTTTTTTTAATCCTTAAGGTATCAGAGCTTGGTTGATGTTTGAGATGGGATCAATTAAATGTGAGATCGAAAGATTCACTAGGAAAAACAATTTCAATGTCTGGAGAATGAGGATGATGTAAGACATAAATTATCTAAACATGCTCATAGCAATCCTTAAATAGAAATTAGATCATAAGGGGAATTGAAAACAGATTGAAAACGTGCCTCCCATCATTGCCATTCTCACACACTCACGGGTTAAAAAGAGTGTCTTTATTTTTCGAGTTTTAGGTGCTTCTAAACCTTTCTCAACTTCTTTTTAGATGGTGTTTTTTAGACTAAAAGAGATTGAAGGCTTAGGATACCCGACCCATTAGTGTTTTGCCCTTTTAAAGACTCTTTCCATCACAAAGTCTACTTCGAGCGTGCACAAAACATGGGACAGTGATGCGAACGTGGTTCCGAACATCAATCTCCATTCCTAAATTGATGGAATGAATGTGGACCACATTCTGAATCACATCTTCAGTTTGTTACCAAAGATCTAAGAAAAACAAAATCCCAACATTCTCCCACTTGGTCCATATATTCCATCATTCATCATAGCAAGAAACAAGACACATGAATCATGGTGATAGTCCTCTAAAACCAAGTATTATCTTCCATGTATCACAATGCATCATGTCTCTTAAACACTAGCCCATATAACTTAATGAATAAACCCTATGTTTATTCTAAGTCTAAACTTTAATGATATTTCTCAACAAATAAATAAAAGTGTACACAAAGAAAATCAAATATGAGAAAACACTACAAATAAAGTTTCATTGAAAATAACATTCGTTCTTACAACGAAAATCACACAAAGGAACCAAGTCCCAATCTATCTACATGATCTTTAATTTCAACAATGGCATGTCTTTAGTCAAAAGATCAAAAATCATCAATTTAGTGTTAACGTGTTCAATACCCACTATTTTCTCTTTAACACATTCTCTTATGGCTAAATACTTGATGTCAATGTGTTTGTTTCGACTACTACTTTTGTTGTTCTTAGCCATAAAAACTGCAATTGAATTGTCACAATATATCCTCAATGACCTAGAAATTGAATCCACAACTCTAATCCCAAAAATGAAACTCTTTAACTATACATCATGCAAAGTAGCCTCGAAACAAGAAACGAACTCAGCCTCCATAGTGGAAGTTGCAATCAAAGTATGTTTTTCACTTCTCCAAGAAACATTTCCATCAATTAGCATAAAGACATGTCCTGAAGCTTATTTTCGTGAATCAATACAGCTAACATTGTCCGAATCAGAGTAGCCAATCACTTCCAAATTATCAATCTATCTATACATAAGCATGTAGTCTTTGGTCCCCTAAAGGTACCTCATCACCTTATTTGCAGTTTTCCAGTGGTTTATACTTGGATTACTCTGATATCTTCTTAACATCCCGACAACAAATGCAATGGCAAGTCTTATGCAGACTTAAGCATACATCAAGCTTCCAACAATAGAAGCATAAGGAATGTTCTTAATTTGTTCCCACTCAAGATCATTCTTCGTGCACCAGTCCAAATTGAACCTATGGCCCTTCAAAATGGGAGCTATACTTGGTGAACAATCCTTCATCCGAAATCTTTCTAAAACCTTATTGATATAGGTCTCTTGAGACAGGCCCAAAAAGCCTTGAAATCTATCTCTATGTATCTTAATGCCAATGACATAAGTTGCAACACCCATATCCTTAATGTCAAAGTTTTCAAAGATAAATTGTTTCACCTTATGTAGAAAACCCTTATCATTGTTTGCAAGTAAAATGTCATCCACATACAAAACAAGGAAACAAATCTTACTCTCAATGACCTTCTGGTATATACATTGATTCATAATGTTCTCCACGAAACCAAACGAAGAGATAACATCATGAAACTTCAAATACCACTAACGAGATGCTTGGTTCAATCCATATATGGATTTCTTAAGCTTGCATACCAAATGCTCACCACCACTAGAGGAAAATCCTTTTAGTTGTTTCATGTAAGCCTTTTTCTCTAGATTTCCATTGAGAAAGGTTATTTTCACATCAATTTTTTGCAACTCTAAGTCAAAATGTGCAACTAATGTCATAATGATACGAAAATAATATTTCTTAAGTACAGGAGAAAAAGTCTCCTTATAGTCGATTCATTCCTTTTGAGTGAATCCTTTAACAATAAGTCTTGCTTTATACCTTTCAATGTTTTCCAATGAATCCTTTTTTGTCTTAAAGGCCCATTTACATCCAATGGCTTTTGCATTATCAAGCAACTCAACAAGATTCCAGACTCCATTAAATGTCATAGAATTCATCTCATCTTTCATAGCATCATACCATAAATTTAACTCTTTGCAACTTATGGCTTGTGAAAACGTTTCAAGATCATTTTCGACTCTAATGTTGTAGTCCGATTTGTAGATACAGAACATAATCACTAGGTATGGCTGTTTTTTCTTACTTTGGTAGATTTCCTTAATGTTATGTCAGCATTTTCCTGAGGATCATGTTGTTCAACTGGTTGTTCAACAATTTTTCGTGAATCTTAAACAACTTGATCTACTGGATTGGCATTAGCAGTTTGTGGAACTTCAAATATTGGTTGTCCATCACTTGTTTGAACTTGAGGGGCATTGTGAATGACAATCAATCTATCACTTAAAGTGGAAGGTTAAGCATCAACATGATCTCTTTCACAAACAACATCGTGAAATTGATCGCTCCTACTAATCAAGTCATTCTCAAGAAACTTGGCATTTCTTGACTCCACAATCCTAGTGTTGTGAGATGGACAGTAGGATCTATGCCTTTTAGGCCTTTTGGCATATCCAATGAAATACGCACTAATGGTCCTTGGGTCTAGTTTCTTCTCTTGTGGGTTGTAAACTCTTACTTTAGACGGACATCCCCAAATGTGTATATGTCGCAAACTCGGTTTCCAACCTTTTCATAATTCAAATGGCGTCTTGGGGACAACCTTTGTTGGAACCCGGTTCAATATATACAATGTCATTTTAAGAGCTTCAGTTCACTAGGATTCAGGAAGCTTGGAGTTGCTACTCATACTCTTAACCATGTCCATTAATGTTCAATTTCTTCTTTCTACCACACCATTCTGGTCTGGAGAACCAGGCATGGTGTCTTGAGCAACTATCCCATGCTCTTGTACTTCGCAAACGGACCAGGTGCTTGTCCATCCTTGGTGTATCTACCATAATATCCTCCACCTCTATCTGTTCTCACGATCTTTATTTGATTTCCACATTGTTTCTCTACTTCAACCTTAAAAACTTTAAAGGCATTTAGTGCTTCATTATTATTATGAAGCAATTAGATATACATGTATTGTGAGTAATCATCTATGAAGGAGATGAAGTATTTCAAACCATACACGTCCATGTCTAAACAACAAATATCTAAATGTATGATCTCTAATATGTTTGTGCTCCTCTTGGCACTCTTCTTAGACTTGTTGATCTGTTTTTCCTTAATGCAGTCCACACAAGTGTCAAAATTAGTAAAATCTAAAGTATTGAGTACTCCATCATTTACTAATATCTTAATTCTTTGCATGGAGATATGTCCCAATCTCCGGTGCCATAACATAGAAGAATCTTCATTCATAAAACATTGTTTTGTACCCGTGTGAACATGTATAATATTATTCGTGGTATTGTTTTGCAAATTGATAGAGAAAAGACCATCATACAATGTACCATTTCCAACAAGATTAAATTTATAAAACAAACTGAAAGATGTCTCATAAAAACAAAGGGGATAACCTAAAGGTACAACTATTGAAATTGAAATCAAACTCCTAGAGAAACTTGGAATAGATAATGTCTTTTCTAAATTCAAAATAAAACCACCACCTAAAACCAAACTGCATGTTCCAACAGCCTCCACATGTGAACGTATCTTGTTTCCTGAATAAATGCATTATTCACTTGGCATTGGCTTCCTTAGGTTTCGCATACCATGTAAGGTATTTGAAACATGGATTCCAGAATCAGAATCAATCCACCATGTTATAAATAACATCAACCATATTCTTCATGTGCTCCTTCTTCTTGTAGAAGAAGCAACTATTTGTCTTCTTGATTCCACCTTGGGATAGTATTTTACCTTTCCCTTTCTTTTTGGCTTGATTATGATCTTTTCCTTCTGTTGCCATTAATTCACTCTCACCCAATTCCATTTTCAACTTTACCTCCTCCTGAACACACATGGTTAGAAGCTCATTAATTAACCACTAATCCTTGTGTGTGTTGTAGGATATTTTGAAGGGTCCATATTGCTATGGAAGAGTGTTCAAAATATAGTGCATGAGGAAAGAGTCAAACATTTCAACCTCAAGTGTTTTCAATTGTGTTGCAATGTCCCTTATTTGCATTATGTGCTCTCGCACACCATTCACATAAGTGACCCTTAAGGATGAAAACTTCATTATCAGGGTACTGGCAAGTGCTTTATTTGAAGTCACAAATTGCTCATCAATAGCCTTTAGTAATGCCTTGACATTGTCATGATAATTGACAGAACCACAAATACTAGTAGAGATTTTGGTCTTTATGAACATCACACTAAGAAGATTTGATCGCTCCCATTGTTCATAAAGAGCCTTTTCAGCTGTAATGCTGGTGTTAGTAATGGTTGGCTTGTCTTTCTTGATAGCATAATCAATGTCCATGCACCTCAAATGAAGGAGAATTATTTCCTTCCAAACCTTATAGTTATCATTTCAATTTGGGAATGTCACATTTTATATCAGAGAAATTCGTAGGTTACATGACTGCACAAAAATTAAACATCCATGCTTATAATTCAAAATTGAGACTAATAACCATATATCATGTTTTACCAATGTAAATCATGTTCCAAAATTATGGATCTAGTGACATAAAACTTGCCTATGGACTAAAGTTCTAATTTAATTAGATCCATGTAAAACCTTATGATAAAACTATCAAATTATGTTCTCTTTCCTAATTCATGTGGGTAATTAAGAAATATAATTTGATATTCCATCCTAACTAATCATACAAATATAATAAAAATTCTTGTGAGATAAAATTTTATTATATCAAATATGATTAATTACCCATAATATCATTTTTCTATATGTGATCCTAAAACACTTAATATATAATTTTGCATAATTAAAGATATTGTGGCTACTCCCTAATTAATTAAAATTATATGGATCACTTGACATTTAATTAATTCACAAGAAAAACTCATATAAATTGCATGAAACTATAAGCAATATGTACACAAAACTCAATATCAATGTACTAATATTATTCGACTCAATATTGCATGTATAATAAAACAATAAATCACACACACAAAATTATGAAATAAATATTATAAAACATAAATATTTAAAATGAAATCCATAAAAAGCCTTTAAGAATTAATTTAATGTTGTCTGCATAATAAACCATAAAAAATAAACATACAAATAACAAAATTAAATAATTTAGCACATAAAATATCCATAAATTAAAATATCTTAAAACACTAAATTTTATGAATTTCCATATAAAAAACTTCTTTTTTTTTTTTAAGATTGTTGTTAGGAGGAGTCGAACTTGAGCAACGATTGAGGAAAAGTAAGGCTGAGACCAACTAGGCTGCCTTTTTTATTATTTCTTTTTACTTATTATTTCCTTCTTTACAATCAAAACAACGACATGCCTCATGTAGTCGTCTTCTACCTTCAACCGGGTCTGTTTGACCCATTTGTGACGCAAAATGAAACCTAATGATTTTTGTGTATTCTAGACACCAGATTGATGATTTGAATCATAAAAATGTTAGGAATCTCATTTCCTAATGATTTCTAACCATATTTTTCATTAAAAGCTTCAAAAAACCATAAACTCCAAAATACCAAAATTCACTATATTTTTTTATTAAAAAACACAGATTGTAAAAATGAATAAGGCAAAAGCATATAAGGCTCTGATACCAACTATAAGACATAATTATCTAAACATGCTCATAACAATCCCTAAATAACAATTAGATCATAAGCGGAATTGAAAACAGATCGTAAACGTACCTTCCACCATTACCATTCTTACACACTCACGGGTTAAAAACAATGTCTTTATTTTTAGGGTTTTAGGTTCTTCTAAACTCTTCTCAACCTCTTCTTAGATAGTGTTTTTGAGACTGAAAGAGATTGAAGGCTTAGAGTGCCCAACCCATTAGTGTTATGCCCTTTTAAATACTCTTTCCATCACAGAATCTACTTCAAGTGTGCACAAAACATGGGGTAGTGATGCGAACATGGTTATGAATGTTAATCCTCGTTCCTAAATTGATGGAATGAATGTAGACCATACTCTGAATCACATCTTCGATTTGTTACCGAAGATCCAAAAGAAACAAAATCCTAATAGATGAAAGCTATTATGTTTTAATGAGAAGTAGATTTCTGAAGGATGACAGAGAAGCTTCCATTAACAAAGAAAATGGAGAAGTCAAGGATAAGGTGGAGTTTTAGATGGAGTTAAAAGATAAAATTGATGAACCTAAGTTTGAAACAGAACCACAACAACATGGCATTCCATTGGAAAATTATCAATTAACCAGGGATAGAGAAAGGAGTTCAATAAGACCTTCTCAGAGATTTGGTTATAATGATATGGTAGCTTAAGCATAGGGGAAGAATTGAACTGTGCAAAATCTAAAAATTATTTGGAAGCCATTTCTTGCAAAGATTCTCCAAAGTGGATGATTGCTATGTAAGAGGAATTAGAATCACTACTCAAAAATGGAACCTGGTAGCTTGTTGATAAGCCTAAAGGTTGTAAAGTAGTAGGATGCAAGTAGGCGTTTAAGAAGAAATTGGGAATCCCTGATGTAGAACCTGAAAGATTTAAGGCAAGATTAGTTGCCAAAGGTTATACACAAAAAAATGAGTGGATTTCAATGAAATTTTCTCACTTGTGGTAAAGCACACCTCCATTTGGGTATTACTTTTTTTAGTGTCATTGTGGAATCTTGAACTTGAGCAAATGAATGTTAAGACGTCATTCTTGCATGGAGAATTAGAATAAGAAATTTTTATGTAGCAACCAAAGGGTTTTATAGTTAAGAGAAAAGAAAATCAAGTTTGTTTACTTAAGAGATCAATGTATGGGCTGAAACAATCCCCCAAGGCAATGGTATAAACACTTTTACCAGTTCATGACTAGTATTGGATACTCAAGGAGTAAGTTTGACAGTTGTGTATATATATGAGAAGGCTAACAGATGGGAGTTATGTCTATTTGTTATTATATGTAGATGATAAGTTGTTGGCAAGCAAGAGCATAACGAAGATAACTCATTTCAAGACACACAACTACAATCTGAATTTGAGATAAAGGATCTTGGATGTGCTAAGAATATTTTGGGGATGGAGCTCTACAAGGATAGGTCTTCTAATATTTTGACAATCTCCTAAAAAGATTATATTGAGAGAGTGCTGAAAAGATTTAACATGGATGTTGCAAAGGCTACTGATACACCAATTGGAGCCCAATTTGAACTTTCTTATGATTTGTCACCAAAAACAGAAGAAGAAATGTAGGATATGACTAATGTACCATATGTTAATGACATAGGAAGTATTATGTATGTCATGGTCTGCACAAGACTTGACATAGCCTATGGTGTGAGTTTGCTTAACCATTATATGAGTAATACTGGAAAGGATCCTTGGGAGGCTTTGAAATGGATTTTGAGGTATCTCAAGGGTAATGTAAATTTTGGGCTCATATACCAAAGAAAGCGTATAATAATTGGTTTGGTTGAAGGTTATGTGGATTCAGATTACGCCAATGACTTGGATAGGAGAATATCAATAACAAGTTATTTGTTTACAGTGTGTGGATGCGTAGTAAGTTAGAAATCTACACTACAAAATATTGTGGCTTTCTCTACCACTGAAGTTGAGTTTGTAGCTGCTGCAGAAGCCACTAAAGAAGCTTTGTGGTTAAAAGGTCTAGTATCTAAATTAGGAATGAATTAGAGAAGTGTAATGGTTTTCTGTGATAGCCAAAGTACTATTTGTTTGACAAAGAACCAAGGTTTCCATGAGAGAACTAAACACATAGATGTGAGATCCACTTCATAAGGGATATCATGGAACAAGGATTGGTGAATGTCAGCAAAATTTCAACCAAGGATAATCCAGCTGGTATGTTTACAAAACCAATTCCAAAGGTCAAGTTTAAGTAATGCTTGAACTTGATAAATGTTGGAGTTGTATGGTACTAACAACATGTGCAAAGGGGAATCAATCCAGGTCGAACTTGGTTTGTTATTTTGGTGCCAAGGTGGAGATTGTTGTGATGTGGAACAAAAATACACATGCCTAGCACATGAGATAGCTTTGTTGTGTGTATGCCCTCTTTGAATAATATTATTTTGTTTTAGTTTCTAGTTGGAAGGTTGTTATAAAATGCTTTTATTCAGTGTGATACAAGTGTATAAACACAATTTTTACAGCTAGATTTTCTAGTGTTCTATTTTAAGCCAAACACAATTCCCGTGGTTCAGCTTATTCAAGCCTATATCCACGGGAGTAATAGAAGAAGCAATCCACTAAAGAGGAAAAATGGAGAGAAAATTTACAGCACACACTATACTCAACCCTATTAGCATACTACCCCCTATTTTTGGCTTAAAACAGAGCACTAGAAAACCTAGTTGTGAAAACCGTGTTTACACACTTTCATCACACTGAATAAAAGCCTTTTATAATAACCTTTCAACTGAAAACTAAAACAAAAGAATATTATTCAAAGAGGGCACACACACAATATTTCCCTAAAATTCAACCAATATTTCCACAATTTTTGATATTTTATTGTTTATCTTGTCTAAATATTTGAAACAAATATAGATGGAGTACAGTATCTCCTATGACGGTGCCATCTTTCACACTGACAACAAATTTAATTTATTATTTCCACTCCCAATCCAAACGGTGAACTGAAAATTCCACCACTAATTATTCGAAAATAAGTCCACAATCTCCACTAATAAAACATAGCTGCTTCCACCCTGTGATCACCTACAGAATTTCTTCCATCAACTCAACAAGGATTTAATTGACGAGGTGGTGGCAGCATACTACTTAATCTGGTCCTTCCATTCTTCACAATTAGAACGGTGTCCATGCCCCAGCTGGAATGTCTTTCCAAATGACAATGCATGAACCATACCCCTAATTAACATAATAAAATTCCATAATGGTTAGTGCCGCATCTATTGAATGAATTAGCAATAGCAATGCTTTCAGAATATCTATATATACCTGGATTATCAGCTCTGAATCTGATGGCAGCCCACCCATTCGTGGGTACTCCAATGGTATTGACCTCCGGCGGATCAACCAAATTGAATTTTTTCCGATCAGTCTTCTTGTTAAAGTTCCCAAAACCATATCCCACTAGATAAAAGCTGTACCCATGCAAATGCATTGGATGATTCTCGGCTGCATTCTGCACATTAGTCCCTTGGAACACTATCTCCACAGTGGAATTATAATCCAAAACTTTTGCCTTAGTCCCCTGGTCTGGTGTCAATAAAGTGTCCGGCAAGTTGTCCCCGGTGAAGTTGAAATAGTAAGGGGGCTCATTCGGAAAATCGGATTCGTAAACATGCTTAATTCTCTTGTAGTAGGCCTGTAACACATCAATTGATGGCTCCACGAAACTTATGTTGTTCAAGCTCGCAGAAAGCCTTGAGCCATTGGGTCCAGCACATGAATTGTCATCGCATGGCAAAGTATTCACAGAAATTGTGATATACATTCGGGTATCAACATGTTGTGGAACATCTACCGGGTAGTCTTTGGTGGCTAGGGACCTAAGGCGCCTAGTAAAATTTGTTACTGCGTTGGTGTCAGTGTAATTGGGAAGATTGGGAAATGAAGGTGTTGATGGGGCAGTGTATTTTCCACTATATTGCACTATTGCAGTTGTGGTAGTATTATCATACACTAGCCCAGCATATGCCCTGGATGCTATATAGTAGTGACTAGGAGCCTGATTTGCTGTGATAAGGACATCCATTGTCTGTCCCGGGGTTATCATGATATAGCTTGTTTTTATGGGTTTAATATAAGCCCCATCTGTACCAACAACAGTCAGGCTATGCTTAGCAACCATGAAGAACATTTCCTCGTTCATAATAGAATTGATGATACGAAGAAGATAAGTTTTCCCATAATCAACCACCAGTTTGAACGTCCCTGCAACACATGAATTATGTTAGTCCATTTCACATACATGCATGTGCCATCTCTTCCCTCAGAAACATCATGAACAATTACCTTGTTTTGAACAATTGTATAGATCTCCTGGTTGACCATTAATGGTGAAAGCGTCCGATTTATTGGGTTCCCCACCATTTTCAAGAGCAGTTTCAATGATCTCCATCACGTCCCCCTTGAACCATGATGCTTTACAAAGAAAATCCATCATCATCATCAATAATAATAATAGTAAGTAAACTCATAATACTTATGTTTTCCAGGGAGCCTAGGGGCTTGTGATGACCGTATAGGATTTAGAATGAGCAAACTATGTTTTTCCATATATTCTTCAATTAATTTTCATTACCAAAAATGTCTTTTTCGTTACAAATAACGAGGGACCAATTATTTTTGTGAAGAAAATAATTGCACAACTATTGATCTAGTAGGATTTTGTTCTTATTATATATCGTATATTCTCAAAAGTATAATTCTGAATGACAATGACTCTCCCTCCACGATAGCCCATCTCTTCTGCTTTTCAAATTGTGCTAGCTATTCAAACAATTCTCATTAATTATTTCCATTAGGATAATTAGTCAGCTATGTATCCTTTCCTTTTCTCTTTCTCCTTTCCTTTGTTCTATGATGGATGACAGAATAATTCTTCCCTAAGTGGAGTATCTCAGGGTTTGAGTGCAGGACTTGACCAAGTCTTCACCAGAGCTAATTAGCAACTAAGGCAAGTGAATTTGTTTTTTCAACACCCTAGCTTCTAAAGTCACTGGATTCAACCTTAGGGACAAAAATCTCATCCATATCTCATGTGTGTGTGGTCAATCATCTGTTTGCAGTCAGTTCAGTTTTAAATGTATGTTTATGTGTGTGTGGTCAATTATTTCTGTGTAGTCGGTTCAATTATGTATATATATATATATATATATATATATATATATGTATGTGTGGCAACCACTATTACTTACTAAAATTGGTTTCATTCTCATTCTTGGATTGGTTTAAAGCAACATAAAGCCAACGGTGCCTATCCATTAATGACAGTGTCATTTAGAAGGTGTTTGATATATCAATCACGTAATTTAAGTTATTATACATATTAAATATTTTTTTGCAAAGTAATAACTTAAAGTTAAAATAAGTTTAGCAAATTAAGACTTAATACAATTTAATAATTTACATTATTTAATCTAAATTAATTTAAATTATTAATTAATATTAAGTATTAAATTTTACCTAACACTCTTCAATGTTATATTATTTATGCTAAGAAGAAGCCTAGAAGACAAAATGGCCACATGTGAAAGTTTACACGCAGCTGCTTACCCATCTTGTTCATGTTTTAAGTGATTGTCCTGCCTCCTTATAAAAATACCATTTGTAATAAACATGATACAGAAAATTTTTGCTGTTGATGAATGCCGTATCGTATCTGAAAAAAATAATTATTATAATAATGGTGAGGTAGATGGATGCTTACCTAAAACAATGGGAAATTCTTTATGAGGCTTGGCAAATGGATAACTTTTTCCAAGTTGAGGGAGAACAATGAGTGCGCCATGGACAGTGGCGCGGGACCAGTCGCTGTGGGCATGCCACCAAAGGGTTCCTTCCTCGTTTGACAAAACGATTTCATAAGTGAAATTTGCTCCTGGTTTGATTGGGCACTGGGTCACGTAGTTTGGTCCATCCGACCATGGATTCCTGAGTTGCTTCACTCCATGCCTGTCATTTCTCAAATACACAAACATTACTCTATGTAATCAAAAGTGAGGTGGACAACTTCAGTATTGAGAGAATTGGGGAGATGATTCATACCAGTGAATGGTGACATTGTACTTTCCTTTATTTCGAACATTTATGTTGAGCCGATCTCCCCTGCGCATATACATAGGTGGCCCAGGAAATAGTCCATTTACAGTCAGGATCTTCTTGGTGCTGCACAGCCGAGTGTATGAAGTTTCCTTGACCTGCAAAAAGCTTCCGGGTCAAAATAGTAGAAAACTCGAATCAAGAAAAGGTTCAGGCACCTATCTTTTCAGTGGAGATGATGACTTCATTTAATTATAGGTATAGTGTTTGGCATAGCACGTGTCTCAAGAACAACCTTGCAAGTTGCAACTCATGGTGGATAGTTAAACTAAGTAGACAATCACAATTATGGCAATGGAGAGACGAGTAAAATGAGAGGGGCCCGAGAGTTCCTCAAGGAGCTCAGCCAATCTGATTTTTTGGAGTGTATATACTTACAATCCAATCAACAGTAGCGATATGCTTGGCAGCCATGCAGAATGTGAGCACATTCAATATCAGAAACCCTAGAAGCTCCAACAGCAAGATCTTCTTCTTCTTTATTAACTCCATTTTCCCAAGGTAAAGAACTAGTCTTCTTTGCCTTCTGCTTTCTGATGAGCTATGCTGAGTTCTCCGGGGGAGGCCTTTATATAACCTTTTTTGAGATTAATTCTAATAATGAAAAACTAGTTTCTCTCCATCGTGGTTTTGAATAAATTAAGCAGCCGGTAGCCTGTGAAGTAAAAAGCTCGTAGGAGGGGCCTACACGGATATCCTATTTGAATTTGGGTAATTTTGATTCCACTTGTGGCATGTGGACAAACGACATGAAGGCCTGGGGGGCCATGTGGACTTGGGTTTCTCTTCCGTTAAAAAAAGGATGGTGCTTGTCGAGTGGACGTGTGTTAGCCGGAATGAATATATTATTTAATTATTTAAGTTGATTTTAAATTAAATTATATTTAAATTATTATCTTAAAATTTATTATTTAATTCTTATTTTAAGTATTAAATTATTTGATAAAATTAACTTAAATTTTATTTTAAATTATCAAATTGGCATATTTATTTTCATAAATTATTAATTAAGATAAAGAAAGTTGAGTAACAATAGTGGTTGTAGGGTTGTAAAAAAAATTATAAAGGTGATTAGGACAAATGAGAGTAAAAATGTAAAATGAAGGTGTAGACTTAAGAATAAGTTAATTATTTTTATTTATTTCTTAAAATTATTTTTACTTTGAGTTATTTATCAAACATAATTTATTTAGTAACTTAAATCAAGTTATTAAGTCACTTTAAGTTATTATATTGGTTTACCAAACAGGTTTTCATTTAATCTTTCAGTTTTTTTAACCTAAGGAGTGTCTATGTATGTTTTTTAAATGCAACTTGGTATTCAAAAAGAAATGTAATGACTGACATCCAACCGTATAAACATGGTTTGTTTTAAATCCAAAAAATCTCTTATGACTTTAAAAGCCATTTACATGATTAAAAAGAATTCATAATTATATAGCATATGGAATTTTCTTCCTTATTTAATGTGATATTACAATCCTTTTTCCCCTTCCAATGCAAAAATAAGATTCTCATTGCATCTCACAAGATTGCAAGACTCAATTAACAAACACTTATCATGAGACCAAAAATACCTTTACACTAAGATTACGAGTCAATTCTAATACTATTTGTAATGATCCACATCCAATCACATAGATATTAACTATTCTACATCCAAAATGTTTTTATGACTTTAAAACATGTTTATATGATTAAAATAAATCTATACTTATATAATATTAAAAAATTTCTCTTTTTTCGGATGTGGACTATCACAAGAAAAAGATAGATTTAATTTGTAGAATTTGGTTGAGAGATTTGAAAGAGAAAAAAAAACTATATAAAGCATCATTATGCCATGTTTTTTTTTTTTTTTTGGCCTTTTCTTTTCTTTTTTTTTCCTTGTTTGACAAGCAAGAATCCATTGACTGAATAAAGGTAGGGTTTCTAGGTGAAATATAAAAATATATAAAGATTCCCACAGGGAGTCTACATTTCTAGGTGGGTATAGACCTTTCTTTCTTCGTTATGCCATTTGGCACATATGGCTCTACATAAGAAAATCTTATAAGAAAATCTTATATTCTTTCATCTGTTTTCTTTGAGTTCTCATTACACTTTGTTTCGTAGAAGCTGTGTACTTATGAAACTCAAGATCATTGTCTTTGACATTTTCATTTTGCAAGTGGCAATTAATCCATTAATTTAGGAAGTCATTGTTTTCAATTTGAGCACTAGATCCGCAGACGCATTCACCTTCCAACTTAATAAATTAGATTAGATGTAGTAGATAATCATTTCGTGGAAATTTCTCTTATGTCAAAGACAATCAAGGACCATATGGGCTTTCACTTGCTTTTGAATATCCGCACTTAGCATGAAAATGATGGCCTCCGCCCCTCGTATAACACACCAGCTTAATTACTTGTTTCACTGCTGTCATCAACCCTGTACTAATCGTCCAACCAAATTCATCAAACATGGAAGGTTGAATCGCACTTTGGATATAATCCCATTTGGATTAATATTGATTTTCTCCCATTCATGCATGGTAGAGCTTTAGAATGATAGTGCTTCCTTACTTATCTTATTATTGGAATCCCAAGTTAAGCATCATTTCTTTCCAACCCGCCTGCCTCCATCATTGACTGTGATCTTTCACTAAGAAGCAACCTTTATATTCTTCTATTTTCTACCTTCATTAGTTTCCACTGTTCATGTATATCCTAACTTTTGTGCTAATTAGGCAATATTGATTAGTAAGAGAAGAGTTAAGCGGTGTTTATTTTCTAACTGAATAAAAAAAATAAAAATATCTAAACTTTTTCTATTCAGTTAAAAATAATATGTTGGTATCAACCAACATAATTAAAATAAATTTATTATTAATAGGTTCAATTTAGTTATATTGATTGATATTAATAGATTACTTTTAATCGAATTTTGAATTTTTTTATTTAGTTAAAAAACAAACACCACCTTAATTAAATATATTTTAAATATTAATAACCTGATATCATCCTCGACCAACAATGATTGTGATATTTAGAGCTTATTTGATAATGATTTTAGAAAGCGTTTTTAATATTTTTAATACTTAAAATTTTTTATCATTCAAGTGTTAAAAATACTTTTTAAAATTATTTTCAAATGCACTCTTAATTACTTAACTCTCTGACACACAGGTCATAATTAATTATATAAAACTAATTAACTACCTTTTACGGCATGTTAGCAATGATTCATAGAGTGAAGCTACTTTATGACACATGGGTTCTTCCCTAATGCCAGATAATTATTCCCACCTTACAAAAATCCAAACAAGTTAGGTAGAAAAAAAAAAAAACCAAACCCATCAATTTAACGTCACATGGTTGGAATTGGAAGACATTCTTCAGAATTATCCTTAGGTCCTTTACTTTCACCATTATTATCGTGTGTGGCTTCTGCTGATTAATCACGGGAATTCAAATGCCACATGACTCATAATCAGTCAATTTATTTTGTTTAAAACGACTTTAATACAATAAACGATTGTTCTTGTCGTGGTCGGTGCTGCTTATTCAATTGAACATGTTAAAAAAAGCTGCATATCCACACATCATCGTCACATGGATCACCAAAAAATTAAAAACCCAAGATTAGTTGGAGGTCGTCATTGATTCTGTAAGATCTGGAATTCTGAGGAGCTTTGTTAATTCAAATCTAATATCCATCGTTCTTTTCGTCTTTTGTTGCTTTTCGCTAACTTAAAAGACGAGTAGAGACTATTAATGTGACTTTATAACTAGTGATATGCCTAAAATATCAATAGAAATTTTGTTTATACACCCAATTTTGATTCTACCGTTTGCATATTTTCTCCCTTAATAAAACTTTGATGCATTGATTTTTTATCACCAACCTTGCTAGTTATTCTAATTTAATTATTTTTTAATAAATTTAAATTAATTGAACTTATTTAAGAAGAAAAAGATAAGATATTATCTTTTTTTACTTTTGAAAAGAGAGAGAGAATGACTTACTGGTATTTAAAATGTCCTTCTAAACTTGCTCTATGATAATAATTTTTTTCAATGGAGTCCCAAAAAAAAATAAAAAATTAATTAATTAATTAATTAAGAGCTCATGTAAATATAAATTAAATTTTTTTCAAATTTTAAAATAAAACATATTTGATAGTAATTCACAAAAATACTTTTTAGTAATTCTTTTGTCATTAACATTTCTATAATAAATATTTTTTTATAAAATATCATCTAAATTTAATTTAAAAATAATTATGTATCAAATAATAGTTAAAAAATTTTTATCAAGTATCTCATTTTTATAAGATGAAACTCTGAAGCATCGAAACCTTCTACCCCAGTCGTAGAAATCACTCCAAAGTCCAGATGCACTGTTTTGAAGGAATAAAACAAACATTGCCTTAAAGGTCACACTAGTACGAATTAAATGTGGTGGCTTTTATTTGCTACACGCCATTCCACCGACGGAGGAGCATAATTATTCAAGGTATAAAATATTAATTTCTTTCCTGATCTATAAATAGGAAGAAAGATTTGCAAAAGTTTAATTTTTTTATTTTTTTATTTTTTTTTTTTTTTTGTCATTCACTCATCCTATATTCAATGAGTCAACAAGTCCAGTTTGGAACTGTTTTTAATCATTTCGAGAACTATTCTCCAAAGTAAAAAAAGCACCGACAATCAAAGAATATTTTTTAATTATCAAACATATAAAATAATTAAAAATAAAACACTATATATAAAATTATTTTTAAAACATATTTAAAAATATATTAAAATATTTTAAATTTTTAAATAAATTTTTATTTTACCAAAATCATAAAACAACTTTTAAAAATTATCCTTAAAAATTATTTTTTAGAATTATTTTCAAAAATAATTATCAATAAGACCCTCAATTTTATTACACTTTTCATTTTAAATGCAGGAAAAAATGTTTTTATACATTTATATAAAAAAAATTATAAAATAATAACTCAAGTTTATAAAATACAAATTTTAAACAACTATTTAAAATTAATTAATATTTTATACTTTTTTTTTTGTCAAATATATATCTTTTATCATTCATATACTACCTTTTAATAATATAAGTACTATTTTTTATCATTTTAAATATTATATTTTACATATAATTGTATAAAACTCTAATTACTTTTATAAGATTTTTATTTTGTAATTATTTTTATATGAGTACGTAAAAACTCATTTTTTTTCTAAACCCAAAAAGGAAATTGAAGTTAAATATGTCGGTAAAATATGTCTAAATTTGTCGGTAAAATATGCCTTAGTGAAAAACCTAAATTAATTTAAATATATGTCAACTTTGTCTTATTTACCTTTGGTGACAGCATAACACACTTTAAAGTATAAGACTACAATTATCACTATTCATTGATATATAATCACTATAACCCAAAAGCAGATTCAAAGTCCCATACAGATAATTCCAAATACCTAAAGGGGGTGGGGCCATATATAAAATAAGCATAATGAAATCTAAAATTGACCGGTGACATAAATTATTAAGAATCAGCATGCCACCGTGATTAACGCTGTCAGCATCTTAAATAGGTCTTGAATAAATTAATTTCCACAAGACAAATTGCAATACATCACAAGGTAGGGCATAGGTATTCCCGTGATATATATATATATATATATATATATATATATATATATATATATATATATATATATATAAATTATTATTAAATATATGGAAAGATGAGGTGGATCTTATCGAGGGATCATTGAAATTATGTTCACGGCATCATTTTTCTTATTGTAAGTGTTGCGACTTGCGACTTTTATGATAGTGCTGCAGTTTCTTTGGTAAAGTATTCACATGTATCAATGATGGACCATGTGCAATGAAATAATTATAATAATAATTTCATTATAAATTTAATATAATAACGTACACGTGCTGATTTATCATCGTCCTCGCATAATTTAAAAAATAAATATAAAGTTACTTTATATGCAATGATAATTATAATATATGCTTTGTTATCTCAAAAGCTTGTAAATAAAAAAAATATAAAAATAATAAATATGTTACATCTAGCAGTTCTAAAGCCTCACCTTTCAATCCCTTTTTGCTTGTGTTTTTTCTCGTCATATTGTTAATTGATTAGTGTTGGTACATGGCCAATAATCTTTTTCAAGTGCTTTTTTAGCTAGTTTTTTTCAAATGAAGAGCGAGCATATCTATAATAAGATGTATTCAAATGGTTTTTTTAAATACACCCCTTTAAACTTAAGTCCGTTTTTGAAAAAGACGGATAATAGTTTTTGTAAAGAGTTTTTTTTTTTTTTTTCATACATTTGATATCTCATGACATTTTATTTTGACAAAATTGTAATGTTTTACATGTCTCTTTAATACTTTAAATTTCTATAATTAGTTGTATGAATGATGGTTTTTATGTTTGAAATCAGACTTTATTGTTCATTATTACTCCTGACATAATGATTCGATACATTTATTGATTATTTACATAATAAATATGGTTATTGTCTGAATAATTCTGTACCCATTTAATATCGAAACTAGAGAAAAACTTATATTTAGACCAACGTAAAAACCCACAATTAGTACAAATAATAGCATAATATTCTTATAAGCATTTTAGTTTGGGAATGCACCCTCAAAGGATTGACTTTGATTCAAGAGAAGATGAATTGAGTTTTGACCGAGTAAGAAAATAAATGACAGTAATTTAGAAAACTAAGTTTGAGATGGGCAAAGTACCTGAAGAAGATGAGGAGAGACACCTGAGGATGATATATATGGAAGAGTAGTATTCGGTTGTAACTTGGTGAGTATCAATTTTATACCATGCCTGTTTTAGTTGTTCTAAGTACTACCATGAAGTACAACTGTCCAAGGAGTGTAGTACATGTTTTTTAAAAACTAATTTGAAAAATAAAACACCAATTACGTGGATATGGAATCCACTATCTATGGAATGCAGTATCCTTAGTGAAAAAAAAGAAATTAAAAAGATTTCATGAGAAGGTGTAGCTAGCATATTAAAAAAAA
This sequence comes from Vitis cinerea var. helleri x Vitis riparia, assembly GCA_946000715.1. NCBI lineage: Eukaryota > Viridiplantae > Streptophyta > Magnoliopsida > Vitales > Vitaceae > Vitis > Vitis cinerea var. helleri x Vitis riparia. The sequence continues at coordinate 18,675,043 of OX254009.1, read as the reverse complement.
GGTTAAAGGCTAGACGTGATGTTTTTCACTAAGAATATGGGCATGTGATCAATGGTCATCACTGAAAATCCATGCAGTTATGTAACATGACATACATCTTACATGATGACATGTTCATTACTAGACGTGGTCCATGTGGACTAGATTTGTTAGCTTGTATCATCATTGCTAGACACGCGAACACAGTTTTTCTCATTAATTAATCTTTGGTGTCAACGTGAGTTGATAATGGGGGCCAGCCATTTGATCATGACTCTGCTGTTTACAATTACATATTTGGAATATTCCAATGGTACGTTCCAATGGCCACCCTCTTCTTCCCACTAGGGTTTCCATAGCAAGGGACCATACGTGACAACTCTATTGATTTATAATATATAGTACGATCATATCATATCGGTTACAATAATAAACCATCACGCCAGCTTAGCAAAGTGAAATTGGGTGTACGAGAGATTATCATGCCAGCTTTGCACTCCCATCATCATGTTTCTTTTTCCTAGTAAATGCTTTTGCATTTGAAGATTAGAAAAACATGACTGAATTTAATTTGTGATATTGATTATGCAGTCCGATCTTGCATTTCAACGCTTCTTAGCAACAATAGTATCCACGTTTAATTTGTTGATGGTTGAGTGATTTTGTTTTGGTGCAAAAATTAGAAATAATAATAAAGCATGTAATTTGCATTAATTATGCTTATATGAAATAACACATGGGATAGAAACTTACAGTTTATTTTTCGTTTTACTTAATAAACTCATAATAATAGAATTCAAAATTTATCTTATTTTATATATATATACACATACCTTAACTCGTCAAGATTTTATTTGATAGTGTTTTTTAAAAATGTTTTCAAAGTCTATTTGGTAATAATTTTAGAAAATATTTTTAAATTCTTTAACACTTAAAATTTTTTATCATTTAAGTGTTAAAAAAAGACTAAAAACGTTTTCTAAAATCACTATTAAATACACTTTTAGTCATAAAAACAGTTAAAAACATTTTTAAGGTAAAAAATGAATATTCGACAATATTTTAAAAACACTTTTGAAAATTTAAAAAAATACTTGAAGTGTTTTTGAAAGAAGCACTTAAGTGGTGTTTCTTTTTTAAAAAAAAAAATACTTCCAAATTTTTCATATATTTCTAAAATATTATTTCTCGCTATCCTCTGTTTCTCTCACTATCCAGTTCCTTCTCACTCCTTTTCATCTTTCACTTTCCTTTCATAATTTTTTTTTTTTGTTTTTTTAACCATATAAATGTTTATATATATTTTTTTGTAATAAAAGTTTTTATTATAAATTTTTTTATAATAAATGTATTTTTTTTAGTAATTTATTATTATTAAAAACATTTTTATGTTTATGTGATATGTAATAAAAAAAACATTAGTAAAATTACTCTTCTAAATTCGTTTTTCATAAAAGTGTTTTAAAAGAAAGCACTTTCAATAAAAACACGTCTGCATGGCCAAATGCGCTGCTCAAAATTTTTTTTGACATTTCACGTAATATTATTATTAGCCATGTAATCATTTTGATCCTTACCATCATATCTTATCAGATGGCACAAAAATGGTAAAAACATGTAAAAATGGTATCATGGCTGGCCATTTTTGGTTTTCTTGATTGTCTATTTATAATAATTTTTCAATTAGTTCATCATTTTCTTCATCTATTAATTGTGTGGGGCCCAGTTAAGCTGATCTTTTGTGTTTTTTGTCAAAAGGAAAACCATGGAAAAGTCTTCTCCCTCATTCATGTTTATTCCACGGAATTTCAACCCGTTCACACGATCATGTTGTTAATTACTGAAGTAATTTTGCTCTTTGAAAAGGAAAAACCATTGGTTTTTATTTTGGTTTTATTAAAGTTATTTGATGATCTAAAAGTTCTTTTTCTGAAATCTTTGTAGATGAATGGGCTTTTGAAAAAAAAAAATTCATGATGAGATAAACATTTTTTAATGTTAAATGGTTGGTTTCACTATTTAATAAAATAAATCTAAAAAATAACAAGTTTTGATACAAGGTTAGTTTTATTATTAATTATAGGAATGACAATGGGACAGATTAGAAACGGGTCACCTCCATCTTAACTCGTCTTATTTATTTATATCTATTTTTATTCATAATAAAATAAATAAATAAAATAAAAAGAGTGCGGCTTTCTATGTGAGGCTTTTGATACTCGCTTGGTTTGTTTGGTTTAAAAACTTTCAATTTTTTAATTTTTAATCATTTTTTTATTTTTTTTATTTTTTTGTTTTAAAATTTAAATTTTATTAAAAATAAATATAATTTATAAATAAGGAAATATTTTGAAAAGTAATATTCTATTTATATTAAAATAATTGAAAAATGAAAAAAAAAAATCAACTAAAATATTTTTTTGTTTAAAATTATGTATAATTGCAACGGAACAAAATCATACTCAAACCCATTTTAACTCGATCCTAAGTTTTAAAAAACTTTCCAAGCTCGTTTACCTTTACTTCAAATCTTTTCCATTAATCAGTCCTATTATCATCCTCAATTGGATGCATGTCATAATATGAACAAAAGGAATAATTTTCAACATTTTTATGAAAGTGGATGCCTTTGCAAAATGTTAAATTGATGGTTTAACTTGAATTAGTAGCCAAAAACATGCAACAACAAAAGAAATAATTTTCAACATTTCTATAAAAGTGGATGACTTTACAAAATGTTAAATTGATGGTTCAACTTTAATTAGTAACGGAAAACATGCAACAAGCGACTTATGTTTCCCCTCGTCTTAGAAAAAGATCGTGTTTGTTTTACCTATACACGGTGAAAATATATCGTTATTATTTCTATTTTATTTCTCATTTTTATATCATGGCCACAATTCATAGTGATAAATCATGTTTTTTTAAAAGTCAAAGGCTCAATTACATAGATTAACTAATATATGAGACAAATAATAACTAAATTAAAAACATAAACTCAAATATAAATGAATTATTGAATCAAATTATATTATATATGTTAACCCAACAACAATAAATAGGTTATATAGATCAATATGAATTTAATTAAATAAAATTATTTTTAACCCAAACTCGTCAAAAATATATTGATAAATTAATCATATCAGACCATTTTAGGTGTTTTTCCCCTTTTGATGAAGGCTAGTTGATTGCTAATATTTTTAAGTTTAAAAGAAAAATATCATTACTTTATGAAAAAAAAAAATTACATTGTTTACTTTTTCTTAAAATCCATTTTTTAAAAATAAATAAATAAATCATATTTTCCTCAAGAAACTTAATAAAATATATATCCTAAATAAAATATAATATTAAACAAAATAAGATTAAAAAAAATAAGACAAAAAATTTAATACTTAATATTATTAAACATTATTTGATCCTAAGTACTATTTAAAATAAATTAAAAAAACAAACACGATCTTAGGCGACGTTTGTTTTTTTTGTTAAATAGAAAAAACTAAAATATTTGACTTTTTTTATTAAATTAAAAATAACATGTTGACATTGTTCAATATAACTAAATTAAACATATTAATAATAAGTTCACTTTAATTATATAGGATGATATTTTAATTTTTTTCTATTCAGTAAAAAAACAAGCATCACCTTAGCTTAATTAACCCAAAACATGAGGGAAAAACTCATTCAATGATTTTGATTGGAAAATGTTTTCTAAAGGCTTAACAAATTGGTGTTGATCAGTGTTAAAATCCGGGAATTGGTTTTCCATGGTCTGATACATGGACTAATGACATCAATTTTATCACGTTGAAATTAAGAAGGTGGTTGAACAACTATCCATTACAATTTAAGTCGAAAAAGTAGAGCCCATGTTTAGTCTTCCCATAAATTCATCTTTGTTTTACGAGATAAAATAAACTTACAATCAAACATGGAATAAAATAACATCTCACTTTTTCTTTTTTTTCAATTCTTTACATGATTCATTTTTCAAAACAAAAAAAAAAATTATTAAAAAAATTAGATTTATAATTAAAAAAACTATAAAATTGATATGGAATACATAAAAAAAAATAATACTAATATATGTGTATTATTTAATAAATACAAATATTTTTATAAATTTAACCACATAATATATTTTTATTTATAAATTTAAATATTTTAATAATTAATATTATTGAAAAAATAAATAAATAATTACTTATCAAATTATAAATTACAAAATCATCTTCAAACAATATTAAATGCAAGAGACACTTCATATACTATAAATTTTATTTACATTCAAATATTGAAATTCAACATACTTTTCATTTTTGTTTTTATTTCTATTATAAACATTATATAACAAGATATATTTTTTAATAGGTATAATAATCGATATATCATAGAAAATGATCGATAATCATACACATATCTTATGTAAGTAAGATATAACATCATAAGATTAATCTTATCCATAATGCATCCCATCAAATTATACAGCCGATAAGATTTTCGTATCCCAAAGCCACTTAATATAAATACAAAAATAAAAAGAACCCCCCAAAGTCCAGCTGGGGGACATCTTCCGACACAAGTTACTCAAGTCCAACTGATACAACAGATCAAAGCTGCATGTGGATAGAGGGAGTGAACCTGTTACATCTCTACCATTCAAAATCAACTAAAATGAAACCCACCTAACCCAATTCTATAAAGACAATTGAATAGCTAGGGTGGGCTTTCCTACCTCTCTTTATGAAAAAGATGATTAAGTGATAGCTAAAACAACTTCATTGATTTCTGTTCTAATTGAGTGATCCCCACCCCCTCAAGGAGGATGAGACGAATGGGAAACAGTCAGGAGATATTTTATTCAAGACGTACGCCCATGGAAAAGAGTGGACAATGGCTTCACATTTAAAATGATTAGGTGGGGGAAGGTTGGATTTGGGTATCATTTTGTACACAGGCTGTAGGGCCCGTTATTCCACCAAACCAGGAACCTATTCTCATCATTAAAAACCTAGAGTCCACCATGTGCTTGCATGTTGAAATTTGGAAATTTCCTTGTCTGTGTTTCGTGGACCAACCATGCCGAGTGCATAACCACATTTTTCCTATCTTTGGTTATTGCAAATTTTGAGGGAAAGTATAAGACAAAATTAATAAAATAAAAAATAAAAAATAGAATTAAATTTAATAAATTATCTTTAATTTTATTTGATTTTTTTTCATATTTTAATATTATTGATTAATTATAAAAGGAAAAAAAAAATCATTTTTCTTCATATTTTTTTTCTTTTTCAAAATATTTTATGGATTCAAAACATAACTTTCGTATTCAGGACAAATATTTATTTTTACGTGGAATTAAGTTAAAATCAATCAACTTATTTTTCAAACTTTTTGAAGTGATGTTGGGCTGGAGTACACATTTTTTTCCATGGCCCAGAATGATAAGGCAATGGCCAATTTGTCAAAACCGTGTATATTAAATTCTTAATAAGGCCATGTTGTAGACATGAGAAATGAATGACAGTTACGTAGACGGGATTACTTGCTTTTAAAGACATTGGCTTGACTTAATTCCCTGGTTAATAATGTCTCCTGGTTCACACTCTCTAGATAAGTTGTGGATATGTAGAGTGTGTTTGATAATAATTTTAGGAAGTGTTTTTAGTTTTTTTAATACTTAAAATTTTTTATCTTTTAAACATAAAAAAGACTAAAAATACTTCCTAAAATCACTATCAATTACACTCTTACAATAACATGTTTCATAATTTCTTTTCTTTTTTTTTAAAAAATATAAATAATTAAATGCTCTAATATTTGAAAGAATTGTCTTCACTTCACTCATTCTCCTGTGAGGAGCCAAATTAAAATTTTCCAAGTAATCCAAGAATTCAAGCATCAACTAGCTTGGCATTGAATGAGCATTATCGCTTAAGTTAATCTTGGATTGGGCTTTTCTTTGTAAACAAGCCTAGGATTTGGACCATTACTAAAGGTCCATGCTTCCATCTAAGGAAAGGTTTGGACTTCTATCACCTAATTCCCATCGTAATATTAGATTCTTGAGACCTAATGAATATTGAACCTACGGCTGGAGTTGTGTTAACAGATCCACAAAAAGTAGGGTTGGAAGAACAGTAAGTCAGGGGTCCCAAGGCAATTTTTTTTTTTCCAAGCAATTTGATTACTTATTCTGGGAAACAATTGTTGACGAGAAACTTGAAAGCGGATTTAAGATTGAATGACAAACAGTATCAAGGCACGACAAAACTCAATCATGCATGGCTTCAAACACTTTTTATAGAGTGAAAGTACTCTATGCATGAATCAACAAAGTCCTTTTTTGGTTATTTCTCAAGGGTGAGGGTGATTGCAAATAAATTACTGCAGATATCCATGGTGATAAGATGGAGAATGTTATCTTTATATCTTCATAATAACCGTCAGTTTTTTAATGAAGAAAAAAACTGATATTCTTTTTTGGATAGGAGAGGACTAGTTCTTGATACAACCATTATCCCACTTTCCATCAAAGTGGACAGTTAGTCATCTCAAAACTGACCAATAAGATTTTAGCAAATATTTTTTCATTTATTTATTAAACCATAATTGATATAAAATTTAATTGGCACGTGGGCCACTTCATAAAAAATGTTAACATTCTCCCACTTGGCCATGTGAAAAATCTAACTTCATGGTTTAATAGTAAAACATAATGTGTATAGTAAAAGTTAAATCCTTTCTTAAATTGGTCATATAATAAATCATCATTAAGTAAAAACTAATATGGACCATAATTGTTGTATGTCATTATTTCGACATAGTCCCTTCCATATATATATATATATATATCATGATATTAGTTTTACACTTAATATGACTTATAATGAGAAAGAATGATAATGTCTTTGTTAGAGACAAATTATGTTAATATTAATATAATATAATTCATTCATGTATATACCAACAAACAAAAATAAGATATAAACAAATAAAAAATAGTGTTAAAATGAGCTCAGAGTGTCAAATATGTAAAGAACATAAAACTCAACATAATGTTAATAATGGCGCCCAACAATGCCCATCCATAATATTCTTTATAAAAATGAATTTATCTTAATTAGGAATTTGAAACATTTTTTAGCAAATACAATGAATCTAAATTTACATATATCTTTCTTTAACAAATTTTTAAAAGTATAAATGGATATATGACAAACCAATAATAACAACAACAACATCATCAATAGCAACAATAAGAAGAAGAAGAAGAAGAAAAATATGACAATAATAATAACAATAATAATAAAAGTAGTTTTTCAATTAAGAAATAATTTAATATAATATAATTTAATGTAGGAACATAAGGATAAAATAATATACATATAAAAATATATGATTTTAACATAATTTGCATCAATCATATTGATGTTAATGAATAAGAGAAAATTATTTAATTGTACTATATAAAATATTATAAAAGATGGAAAATAACCCCTAATTATTATTATTATTATTCATTTCATAACTTCATAAGTTATAGTAAAACTCAAAAATTTTCTCATCTTTTTATATATACCCTTAACTATGAACGCTTTTTCAATTCGACACCTCTCACACTGTTCTTCACATGTCACACAATGCTATTAATAATGGAATCATTTTCATACTTAATAATATCATATCATATTAGATTCAACAAAAGTGGTAAAAACATGGAAAACACTATCATGTTGGGTTAATATCGTTATCATTTTTGTTTTTTTCTTGATTATCTATTTATAATAATTATTCTATTAATTTGTCATTTCCTTTATCTCCTAATTGTGTGGGCCCTAGATTAGGCTTTTTTCTTTTTAATGGAAAACCATGTAAAAAAAAAAAATTCCCTTGTACTTATTCCACAAAATTTCAACTCGCACGTGATAATAATGTTGGAAGAAGTCTCGAAATCCTTAAACTCAAACGTTTTTTCCAACACCTATTATCCAACGATTTAACGTAGTGTTAAAATTATTGAAATAAATTTTTTTTCCTATGTAGAAGGAAAAAGTTTTTGTTTGTTATTTTGGTTTTACTAAAGTTACTTGATAACCTTAAAAGTTTTCTTTTCCTAAAATGTTTGTAGATGAATGGGGATTTGAAATGAAAAAAAAACCATGATGAGATACATTTTTTTTTTAATTTTAAATTGTTGATTTTCACAATTTAAGAAAATAAATCTAAAAAATTACAAATTTATATATATATATATATATATATATATATATATATATATATATATATATATGTGGTTAGTTTCATTATTGGATGCATGTCATAAGATGAAGTGAAGGAGTAGTTTTCATCATACAAAATGTTAAATTGATGATTCGTAATTAGTAATGGAAAACGTGCAACAAGCAACATATGTTTCCTTCCATCTTTAGAAAATATCATGCTTGTCAAGTTTGTCTTACCTATACATAGTGGACAAATATCATAATTATTTTTATTTTTATTTTTATTTAACAAGAGATAAATAATAATCAGATTAAAATAATGATTTTAAAAATGGTACAAACGTCTTTTAGCATTTAAAAACCTAGGTATAAATTAGATTTATTATTATTATTATTATTATTCTCTATACAACTACCTTTTTTGCATATCAAATACAAGTGATAAATAATAATCCTATTAAAATCATGATTTAAAAAATGGGAGGAACGTCTTTTAGTATTTTAAAACCTAGATATAAATTAAATTATATATATATATATATATATATATATATATATATATACAACAACTCTTTTTGCATCTAAGAGAGATCATAGGCTAATCATAGATTTTGGAGTTTAGGGTTTGAAAATTAACCCTAGTATTTTATGTTCCTTAATTAGTTTTGAATAATTTAAAAATTCTTTCAAATATCTTAATTTAAATTAAAGTTTTTTTAATTAATTTTTAATTAAAAATTTATGAATATAAGTATATTTATTGCCCCGGATAAGAAAATTCTGAATATTCAATTGAGTATATCTAAACAATTAAAAATGAAAATAACTAAAAGAAAAGAATACATAGTATTTTTATATAGCAAAATAATTTAATAATATATATAAATATTATAAAATATTTTTCAAATAATACTAAATATGAGTCACATTTCATATTTTTTAAATAACAAATATTGAGATAGAATATAATTTTGATTTTAAAAAAATATAAAAAAATATCCCATATTAAAATGAAAGATTTTTTTATTTCAATTTTTGCTTTTTTTACAAACTAAACATAATTATTGCATAACACATCCCATTTGATATAATAACTCATAATGATTTTTTTATTGGATATAATATTTAATGACATCATATCGTACTAAAAATAATATTTTATGATCGAGATATATATATATAAGAGTGAGATAGGACATTATAAAATTAGTTGGTACACATACTCTATGGTATCCATGCAACATAAACCATAGTAAAAAAAGATTTTCCCATTCTACAACCATTATTCTAAGATTGCAAAATATAATTAAAATACAAAAATAAAAGCAGAACAAATCTAAGAAGCTTCTGCATGTGGATAAAGGGAATGAACCTGTCAATTCTACCATTCAAAATCGACTAAAAGATTGAAACCCACCTAACCCAATTCTATAAAGACATTTGAATAGCTAGGGTGGGCATTATTATTGTCTCGTCCTACCTCTCTTTATGAAAAAGATGATTAAGTGATAACTAAAACAACTTCATTGATTTCGGTTCTAATTGAGTGATCCCCACCACCTCAAGGAGGATGAGACGAATGGGAAACAGTCAGGTGATATTTTATTCAAGACGCCCATGGAAAAGAGTGGACAATGGCTTCACATTTAAAATGATTGGGTTGGGGGAAGGTTGGATTTGGGTATTATTTTGTACACAGGCTGTAGGGCCCGTTATTCCACCAAACCAGGACTTGAACTTCTTCTCATCATTAAAATACTAGAGTCCACCATGTGCTTGCACGTTGAAATTTGGAAATTTCCTTGTCTGTGTTTCATGGACCATGTGGTTATTGCAAATTTTGAGGGAAAATATAAGACAAAATTAATAACTAAAAAATACAATTTTTTTTTTTCATATTTCAATATTATTGATTAATTATAAAAGAAAAAAAAAAATCCTTTTTTTGCCTTTTCAAAATATTTTGTGGATTCAAAACATAACTTTCGTATTCAGACGAATATTTATTTTTACGTGGAATGAAGTTAAAATCAATCAATTTATTTTTCAAAATTTTTGAAGTGATGTTGGGCTGGAATACACATTTTTTTCTATGGCCCAGTATGATAAGGCAATGGCCAATTTGTCAAAACCGTACGTGTATATTAAATTCTTAATAAGGCCATGTTGTAGACATGAGAAATGAATTAGAGTTACGTAGACGGGATTAATTGCTTCAACTATAAGACATTGGTTTGACTTAATTCCAATGCATGGGTTAATAATGTCTCCTCGTTCTCACTCTCTAGATAAGTTCTGGATATTTACAATGACATGTTCTATAATTTCTTTTTTCTTTTTTAAAAAAAAATAAATAAATGCTCTAATATTTGAAAAAATTGTCTTCACTTCACTCATTCTCCTGTGAGGAGCCAAATTAAAAATTTCCAAGTAATCCAAGAATTCAAGCGTCAACTAGCTTGGCATTCAATGAGCATTATCGCTTAAGTTAATCTTGGATTGGGCTTTTCTTTGTAAACAAACCTAGGATTTGGACCATTACTAAAGGTCCATGCTTCGATCTAAGGAAAGGTTTGGACTTGTATGGGGATGGTCCGACCCCAACCTCACTCCCTACTTTAAACTATCACCTTCCCATCGTAATATTAGATTCTTGAGACCTAAAGAATAGGGATGGTAACGGGGCGGGTTTTTTCAGGTACCCGTCCCGCCCCGCCCCTAATGGGATGGGATTAAAATTTATTAAACGGGTTTGGGGCGGGTATGAGATTTTTTTTTAAACCCGGGACGGGTTCGGGGCGGGTTCGGGTATTGCCCCATCCCGTCCCGCCCCGCCCCGTTTACATATAAAGGCAAAGTGAAGAGCAGCTGCATGTTTTTCCCAATTTTGATCAGTTTTTCTGTCTTCGATCGAAATCTTTGGAGTTTCTGAAGACTTTCAGTGTTCAATTTCAACCCTGGTAAGTCCTCAAGCGTCGTCGTTTTAGGCTCAGCTTTTCAGGACGCTATCAATTTCTCTTACTCGTTTGGAGCTCCGGATCGCCGATTTAGGGTTTGATCGATGTGTTTAGGTTCTTGTCTTTTGGGTTTTTGTTTAATTTTCTATTTTTGAGTGTTAATTTTCTTTTTGGTTTGCTTTTTTTATTTTCTCTAAATCTTTTGGGGTTTAAAGATTGGAATTTGAGGTGCAAGGTGTGAAAAAGAACTTATCTTTGTTGGGTTTGTGAGGTTTGGAGATTTGGATTTGTGTTGGGCGTCGATTAAAGTCGTTTTGTGATGATTTTAATGAGGGTTTGGAGTGACAGGCGGTGATATCGAGATTCTGATATTAGGAGTTCGATTCGTTGATTGGTTGCCCTTTTGTAGAATGTTTGAAGCTTTACTTGATCTAAAAACTCATCAATTGTACAACGGTTCACTGAAGAAATCGCTGAGCTAGTCCAATTCTAGAATGTTCAGAATCAAAGCTTGTTGCTTGGTTTTCGTTTTGTTTGGCTTTCCTCTTGTGTTTGGTAACGCCCAACTCCGTATGCTCAGGCACAAAGCTTCCCCATTTCTTTTGGTGCACAACAAGGACTCTGGAGTTTCTGGCCTTGATTTTGGGTGTAAACTGCTTGATGGGATAAGGGAAATGTCAGGTTTTGCTCACTTTGTTGTGTAACTGGAAGTTTATTTGAATCTTGTGGTGTACTTGAGTGAGTGTTTGTAGATTGTTATTTTGGAAAGATGGTGCCATCCGGGCCACCCACTCCCATAGGTGGAGCCCAACCTGTTCCCCCTTCACTTTTGCATTAGCATTCTGGTATGTTAGGAGCTCAGGCGGGTCCTGTGCCACCCCAAACAGGGTTCCCTTCGCTTGCGTCTCCAAGAACTCAGTACAATAATATGAATTTACTTGGAAATGTACCCGGTGTTTTTTCACTGCTCAGTGTTACTTGGAAATGTACTCAGTACAAAATTTTTTAAAGTAATTAAAAAAAAAAAAAAAAAAAAAAGCTAAACGGGGCGGCCCCGCCCCGCCCCGTTTAATTTTTTAAACGGGACGGGGATGTGAATTGATTTTTCTAAATGGGGCGGGGTTGGGATGGGGGCGACCCATCCCGAACCCGCCCCATTGCCATTCCTACTAAAGAATATTGAACCTACGGCTGGAGTTGTGTTAACAGATCCACAAAAAGTAGGGTTGGAAGAACAGTAAGTTAGGGATCCCAAGGCAATTTTTTTTTTTTTTTCCAAGCAATTTGATTACTTATTCTGGGAAACAATTCTTGACGAGAAACTTGAAAGCGGATTTAAGATTGAATGACAAACAGTATCAAGGCACGACAAAACTCAATCATGCATGGCTTCAAACACTTTTTATAGAGTGAAAGTACTCTGTGCATGAATCGACAAAGTCCTTTTCTGGTTATTTCTTAAGGGTGAGGGTGATTGAAAATAAATTAGTGCAGATATCCATGGTGATAAGATGGAGAATGTTATCTTTTATATCTTCAGAATAACAGTCATTCCTACTTGTTTGCTAGAATAAAGAATGTAACATGACTATTACACTTTTTTGCCATAAACATCTTAATTGAAGTGGATTAAAACACTATAATGGAAAAAAAATAGAGAGAATCTTCCACAAATTGAGTATCCTTCACATGTTTGTTAATAACTTTATTAAATTCTCCTAATGCAAAACAATAAATATTCTAACTTCTGTATAAATCATAATACCCAAAGATTGTAAAATAATAAGATTTTCATAATAGAAAATTGAGAGATCTAAAATGTAATTTGATCCATGAGAGATTTATTGAAGAAAAATCAAATGTAGGAGCGAACTGCATTTATCTCTCTTGACCCCTTAAGCTTGATGAATATATATATATATATATATATATATATATTTTTTATGAAGAAAAAAACTGATATTCTTTTTTGGATAGGAGGGGACTAGTTCGTGATACAACCATTATCCCACTTTCCATCAAAGTGGACAGTTAGTCATTACGATTTTTCTCAAAACTGACCAATAAGATTTTAGCAATTTTTTTTATTTATTAAACCATAATTGATATAAAATTTAATTGGCACGTGGACCACTTCATAAAAAATGTTAACATTCTCCCACTTGGCCCATGTGAAAAATCTAACTTCATGGTTTAATAGTAAAACATAATGTGTATAGTAAAGTTAAATCCTTTCTTAAATTGGTTATATAATAAATCATCATTAAGTAAAAACTAATATGGATCATAATTGTTGTATGTCATTATTTTGACATAGTCCCTTCATGTATATACCAACAAACAAAAATACGACGTAAACAAATCATAAATAGTGCTAAAATGAGTTCAAAGTGTCAAACACGTGAAGAACAAAAAACTCAACATAATGTTAATAATGGCACCCAGCAATGCCCATTCATGATATTCTTTATAAAAATGAATTTATCTTAATTAGGAATTTGAAACATTTTTCAGCAAATACAATGAATTTAAATCTACATATATCTTTCTTTAACAAATTTTTAAAAGTATAAAGGGGTATATTACAAACCAATAACAACAACAACAACATCAATAACAACAATAAGAAAAAGAAGAAGAAGAATATAATAATAATATTAATAATGATAATAATTATAATAAAGTAGTTTTTCAGTTAAGAAATTAATGTAAGAACATAAGAATAAAATGATATACATACAAAATACATGATTTTAACATAATTTGCATCAATCATACTTATATTCATGAATAAGAGAAAATTATTTAATTGTACTATATAAAATATTATAAAAGATGGAAACTAACCCATAATTATTATTATTATTTTTCATTTCATAACTTCATAAGTTATAGTAAAACTCAACTTTTCTCATTTTTTTTATATATACCCTTAACTATGAGCACTTGTTCAATTCGACATCTCTCACACTCTTCCTCACATATCACACAATGTTATTAATAATGGAATCATTTTCATGCTTAATAATATCATATCAAATTAGATTCGACAAAAATGGTAAAAACATGTAAAACACTATCATGTTTGGTTAATATCGTTATCATGTTTGTTTTTTCTTGATTATCTATTTATAATAATTATTCTACTAATTTGTCATTTTCTTTATCTTCTAATTGTGTGGCCCTAGATTAGGGCTTTTTCTTTTCAATTGAAAGCCATGTAAAACTTTTTTCCCTTGTACTTATTCCACAAAACTTCAACTCTCACATGATAATAATGTTGGAAGAAGTCTCAAAATTAATCCTTAAACCCAAACGCTTTTTCCAATAATTATTTTCCAACGATCTTAACGTAGTGTTCAAATTATTGAAGTAAATTTTTTTCCTCTATAGAAGGAAAAAGTTTTTGTTTGTTATTTTGGTTTTACTAAAGTTATTTGATAACCTTAAAAGTTTTCTTTTCCTAAAATGTTTGTGGATGAATGGGGATTTGAAATGAAAAAAAAAAATCATGATGAGATAAATATTTTTTTAAAAAAATTTTAAATAATTGATTTTCACAATTTAAGAAAATAAATCTAAAAAATAACAAGTTTATATATATATATATATATATATATATATATATGGTTAGTTTCATGATTTAGGGGCTCAATCCCAATAGTAGATGACATTTTCCATATGAGTTCTCCATAGAATGTAGTTAGTTTTGTCTAGCTTAATGGTTAGGGAATGATTCAACATCTGCATTGATTAAGTTGGGTTTGGTTGTTGTGATGTGATGATATCTAGGCTAGTTTGCGACATGGAGTATTGTGTAGTGGTCATGTGTTGGTTGGTTGTGTTAAATATTTACATAATCACATAGATTAATCATACATGATTAAAGGATACTAACAATAGGAAATCACTATAAAGAACATACCTGTTTGAGCCATGATAAAAAACCGTGATTGATTGTTGCAACCAAGTCTTCCTCTCTATGATCTTGATAATAGCTATGGTGGCTCTATGGGAAAAAGAAAAACCTTTTTTATCTAGATTAGAGAGGGGACTTAGCATAACTCAAATTGGATTCTCATTGGGCCCTCCCATAATGGGCTTCAATGAGACCCATAGCCTACACTTGCCACTCAACTGAGCTTCTACTCAAAAATACAAAACCCAATCCAAAATGTGATCACTAGTTAATTGGGTTCATTATAGAATAGACTATCCATTAACCCGTGTTTACAAATACAAATTATTCAATTAATGTTAGCCCATATAAAAATTTTCCAACATTCTCCCACTTGGGCTACATTAATTGTTTTTGAGGATTCATTAAATTCATTTTGAAAATAAGACTCTCGGGTTAAATACAAAAAAGTTTATTTTGTGTGGCCACACCTTTTTTTTTGTTTTTAAAGAAATGATAGTCTATAAGTAGCATCTTATTAAACTTATCCGGTCCAACATGGTCTTAATATTGGACTATAATGGTCTATATGTTAATCTCAACAAACATAATGCCCCTTATAGTCACAAATATTTATAACCATATCGACATAGATCGTAAACCCAGTAGTGTAGTAAGAAATCAATGCCAACATGTGATCATCATCTATATATATTGTTTCTTATCAGTCCTCATTACAATTTACCAGCAAAATGAAATTGTAATTGCAATTTCTCAACAAAATGAAATTGCTGCAATTTCTAAACAATATGAAATTGCTTGACTTTAACAAGTCATATGTCACCAACAATGCACCACAAAATCTCAAAATAGTGGTATTTGTGACATCCAATAGTATACAACTGTAATTCTTAAGGTTCAATATCTCAAGATACCATGTTGTATGTAGTTCAATTACGACATGCATAAGATAATACTTAATTATGATGATCATAATAAAAAAATTTTAATTTTGCAAGTCGCAGAACAATAATGATCAATGTTTACATAAAACAATAATTGAAATAAGGGAAATCACAAAAGCTTCCATTAAACCAAAGAATCAAAAGACTTAATGACACCCATATTCACAACATGTTCCTTGAACGTTATGGGCTTTAAACCTTTGGTTAGAGGATCAGCTAGCATGGACTCCGTTCTTATGTGCTCAATCACAATATCTCCTTTCTTCACTAAGTCCTTGACAGTAAGGTACTTGATTTCCATATGCTTAGAACCCGTACTAATCTTATTGTTCTTAGAGTAGAACATAGCTGCATTATTGTCACAATAAATCACAATGGGTCGAAAGATGGAAATAACAACTTGCAACTTTGAAATCAAATTTCTTAGCCAAACAGCTTGAGATGATGCACCATAACAAGCTACAAACTCAGCATACATGGTCGAGGATGCAATTAGGCTCTGTTTGACACTTTTCCATGAAATGGCTCCACCAGCTAACATAAAAATGTATCTTGAAGTAGATTTGCGATCATCAGAACAACCACCAAAATCAGAATCGGAGTATCCAACTACCTCGAGATTATCCACCCTCCTATACACAAGCATAAAATCCTTCGTTCTTTGTAGATATCTCATGACTTTCTTTGCAGTAACCCAATGATCATGTCCAGGGTTCGATAAATATCTACCAAGAACGTTAACAATGAAGGCGATATCAGGTCTTGTACATACTTGTGCATACATCAGGCTACCAATGGCAATAGCATAAGGAATAGTCTTCATGGCATCCTTTTCCAAATCATTCTTTGGATACTGTTCATTACTGAGTTTATCTTCCTTCACAACAGGTACATCACCAGCTTTGCATGTTTGCATATTGAATCTTTTAAGCACACGATTGATATAGGCTCTCTAAGATAGCCTAAGGAGGTTTCGAGATCTATCACGATAAATCTCAATACCCAACACAAAAGATGCTTCTCCAAGATCCTTCATGTCAAAATTAGCAGACAAAATACACTTGGTATCATTCAAAAGATTCACATCGCTACTAGCAAGTAGAATGTCATTGATATAGAGAACCATGAAAATGTATTTGCTCCCATTAACTTTCATGTAAACGCACTGATCAAACTTATTCTCTATAAAACCAAAAGACGTCATAATTTTGTCAAATTTCAAGTACCACTGGCGAGAAGCTTGCTTGAGACCATAAATTGACCTTTTCAATCTACATACCATGTTCTCTTTTCCATTTTCCTTAAATCCTTCAGGTTGTGACATGTAGACCTCTTCACTCAAATCACCATTGAGAAAAGCTATCTTGACATCCATCTGATGAAGCTTTAAATCAAAATGACCTACCAATGCCATAACTAGTCTAAAGGAATCTTTGGTAGAGACTGGTGAGAAAGTCTCTGTGAAATCAATGCCCTCTCGCTGTGTATACCCTTTAGCAACCAACCGAGCCTTGTATCTTTCAACATTTCCTTTGTTGTCTCTTTTGGTCTTGAATGCCCATTTGCATCCAATGGGTTTATATCCTTTGGGAAGATCAA
Organism: Vitis cinerea var. helleri x Vitis riparia; assembly: GCA_946000715.1. Taxonomy (NCBI): domain Eukaryota; kingdom Viridiplantae; phylum Streptophyta; class Magnoliopsida; order Vitales; family Vitaceae; genus Vitis; species Vitis cinerea var. helleri x Vitis riparia. The sequence goes on along the minus strand of OX254009.1, from coordinate 18,657,414 downwards.
CAAGTTCCCAAACATCATTGTCTAACATAGACTGCATCTCATCTCTCATGGTAATCAACCATTCATTTGCCTTATCACTACTGAGAGCTTTACAATAAGTAGTAGGGTCCACTTCTTCTCCAATGTCATACTCTCCCTCTCCAAGGTAAACATAATAATCGTTAGATAAGGTAAGTCTCCTAGTTCTTTGTGATCTCCTCATTTCCACAGGAGGAATCTCATCCACAATAGGGTTTATTTCGACAGTAGGGAAATTGATAGCAGCAACACCTTGTTAAATCCCAGAATCTAAATAAGCGTTCTACTTGTTCTTTAGAAATGTGCCCCAAACGCTTATACCATAATAATGAAGATCTTTCCTTAGTCAAAGGTCTTTTAGAAACATTGTTTTCAACATTGTAAGAACAAGTACATAACAACGACAATCTATAAAGCCCGTCAGATAAAAACACAATTGCCAATCACTTTAGAGTCATAAATCACATCAACTCTTTTATTTTCAAAAGTGAAACTATATCCAGCTTTATCAAGTACTGAAAGGGAAATTAAATTCCTTCTAAACGAAGGTACACAAAAAACATTGTCCAAAACAAGCTGAAAACCATAATCTAATTCTAAAACAACAACCCCAATATGCTCAACATCAATCCCGATGTCACTGCCAACTTTAAGCTTTGACCCTTTTTCACTTGGCTTCCTCAGATTTTTTATCCCCTATAAAGAAGTTGTAACATGAACAGTAGCACCACTGTCAAGCCACCATGAATCTAAAGGAACATTAACTAAATTAGATTCAAAACAGACATAGGCAGATAACATACCCTGTTCCTTCTTTTTCTTCTCTAGCCAATTCTTAGACTTAAAGCAATCAACCCTCTTGTGACTCTTTTTGTTGCAGTGATAGCACTTAAGGTATGTGTTCTTGGCATTTCCATTCTTCTGCTTTTCACTCTCACTCTTCTTGAAATTCTTATTTTTCTTATTACTATGGAAGTTGGGCTTTCTAGTCTTTTCAACTCTTTTTTTTTTTATTATTCGGTTTTCCAAGAGCAACGAGATGAGCAGATTCATTCTTTTCTCTTTTCAGTTTTTCTTCCTCAGCTACACACTTAGCGATCAGGTCATTCACACCCCAAGACTGATTCAGGGTGTTGTATGCAGTCTTGATTTGGCTAAAAGAAGATGGCAGAGTATTGAGGGCTTGATGAACAATAAACTTATCGGGAATGGGAATGTCTAATGCTTTTAATCTAGTCCGAAGATGCACCATTTTTAGGATATACTCATGAACCCCTTTCATATCATCATACCTCATATTCATCAATTCATCCATAAAATGCCCAGCTTCAGCATTGACAGATGTTTGGTATCTATTTTCCACAACAACGAGAAATTCCTTAGCATTGTTGCTCTCAGGTATTCCTCCAAGGAGATGCTCAGCAATGGACCTCTTGATTGAAATAAGACTCAAACGGTTCGATCTTTCCCATTTCGCATAATGAGCTCTCATAGCTTCAGTGCTTTCATTAGTAGGCTTAGGAGGTTCATCTTCACGTAGAGCCATGTCCAAGTCCATCATTCCTAAAACAAACTCTATGTTTGATCTCCATCTCTTATAGTTTGACCCACTTAGAATTTCAATTGTAGCATTATTGTTGTTCACAGTAAAGGAAACTGATTGACAAAATTTTGCAACTAGATCAATTATGGGCAATAGGTAAAAAAAAACTTAAATAATCATAAGCAATACAATACAAGAATCAATTGTACTATCATAAACTCCCCTTTGGACAAAGTCCACAATGAACAACTATCTCTAAGCATGAAGATCAACAAATAATTCATTAAAATTTATTTCCTTTGGGCAAATAAATTTATCAAATTATTTATCTCATTCAATATCATCATGTTGTTAAATTAATTTGCACAATAACCCCCTTTGGGCAGGCGATTGTACAAATTAATCTAAAATTTTCCCCATCAACAAAATAGGAACTCATAAACTTGCAAATTTTGATGGTTAAATCACTTTGGTAAAATAACCTCAACAATTCACATGCAACATTCCAAAATTGGGTAAATTAAAAAAAAAATTGCCCAACAACAATAGTGCATATTAGCGATATATATGCATATTATCAATTATAGTTGCAATAATTTGAACAACAATTTTTTTTTTATTACACTTTAAACTAATTATTTAACTAGTTTATGTGATTTAAACCAAGTAGGAGAGTATGCATGAAAAAGTTTCAATCCAGAGAGAGTGAGTACTACACTCCTATTCCATATATATTAGCATAATTTCTGGTAAATTCTCAACAGAAAATTATACTAAAAAATAATTTTAAGCTAATTAAATCACATAAATAAGTAATAATTATTTAATAAATATTTTTGACCCCTAAAAAATAAAATAATATATCTAGAAAAATAGATTACAAAAAAACGAGCGCACGGGAAAAAACGGGGCTCAAAACGGACACCGAATGAGGTTATACGCGCCTCACACACTTGACCTACGAGTGGGGAACGTGTGGCACATGTGGCACGTGTGGCATGTGCTGGAGGTCATCTTCAGCCTCGAGCATTGGGTCCAAAATTCTGCAATACGGGTCAAATGACCCGGTTGCAACCCGGATTACAAACAATTGAAAAAAAAATTGTTTTTTTTTTATCGGGATCTTGAGGGCTTTTAAACTTTAGGTTGTTTCTAACAATTCTAGGACATTTAATCATAAAAAAAAAAAACAACTTAAAGATCTCCATAATTGATTAACAAAATTCAGTTTTTCATACATCCATAGCCAAGATTGAAAAACTCTATTTTAACACCTATTTCGGCCTCATTTTACATGTATTTTTACATTAACAATATAAGAAGTCTCTTTACAACAATTAATTAAACAAAAAAAACTTCTCAATCTTGCTCAATTTTTTTTTTTAAAAAAAAAAAAAAAACGAATTTTCTAGGGTTCATACCCATATTTTCGAATTTTCAATTTTCACCAAATTGAGCCAAAAAACTGAAATTGATGCTACATATCAACTATAATATATGTAAACAACAAAATATAAGAGTTTAATTTGAGTAAAACACAATAATTTGAACAAATAAAATTTTTCTTGAATTTTTAAACAAGAAAATTCCGAAAATTAAAAACTTAATTACTCTCAATTTAAACAACGAAATTGCACATATGATATATCAATTTGAAGCTTATGACAAGAGGAACAAAAGGCCTAAAGTTTCACAATCAAAAGAAACTAAAAAAAAAACATACACATTCATGGATCACAAATTTGGCTCCGAAAAGAAAATAAAATAAGAAACTAAAAATTTTATTTTCGATTTCCAAATGTAGATCCTAAATCATGTAAATTAGGCTCTGATACCACATGTTAAATATTTACATAATCACATAGATTAATCATACATGATTAAAGGATACTAACAATAGGAAATCACTATAAAGAACATACCTGTTTGAGCCATGATAAAAAACCGTGATTGATTGTTGCAACCAAGTCTTCCTCTCTATGATCTTGATAATAGCTATGGTAGCTCTATGGGAAAACGAAAACCCCTTTTTATCTAGATTAGAGAGGGGACTTAGCATAACTCAAATTGGATTCTCATTGGGCCCTCCCATAATGGGCTTCAATGAGACCCATAGCCTACACTTGCCACTCAACTGAGCTTCTACTCAAAAGATGCAAAACTCAATCCAAAATGTGATCACTAGTTAATTGGGCTCATTATAGAATAGACTATCCATTAACCCGTTTTTGCAAATACAAATTATTCAATTAATATTAGCCCATATAAAAATTTTCCAACAGGCTGTTCTTTATGAACTAAGATGCCTATGGTTGAAACAGTGAGGCTTAAGGAAAATGGAACACGAGGTTTGCGAAGATGAGAGTGAATGGCTCTGATACCATAAAGGAATTTCTTATTCTCTTGTATTATTGTGTTTCTTCATGTACAATATTTATAAATTGACTACCATAGATTCTTGAACAGAATATCAATTATATGATTTTACAACAGTCTTGAAGATTCTTCTGGTGCAGCTGTTTCTTCTATTGCAGGTAAGTTGTTGTGATATGAGGTTGTTGCAGAGTGGTGAGTGTTATCAATATCCACACCCATGAATGTGAGAGAATATATTATAAAGAATATTATAGAAACTAGATACAATTATAGGGTTCTTGTCACCCTACTAGGTGTCTCCCATTTTTTCTTACATACCTATCCGTCATGTATTGTCTTTGTAAGCCAATCTTCATCTCATAATTTTTTCACTTAAAATATTCATAGAGATATTCTTAATAACTTTCCTTATTGTATAAGAATACCTAATATTATATAACAACATATCAACTTTGAAACTATTCTATATAATATTCTTTATAAAAATGAATTTATCTTAATTAGGAATTTAGTACATTTTTTTAGCAAATACAATGAATCTAAATGGACATATATATCTTTCTTTAACAAATTTTTAAAAGTATAAATGGATATATCACAAACCAATAATAACAACAACATATCATCAATAGCAACAATAAGAGGAAGAAGAAGAATATGATAATAATAATAATAATAATAATAATAATAATCATAATAAAAGTAGTTTTTCAATTAAGAAATAATTTAATATAATATAATTTAATGTAGGAACATAAGGATAAAATAACATACATATAAAAATACATGATTTTAACATAATTTGCATCAATCATACGGATATTCATGAATAAGAGAAAATTGTTTAATTGTACTATATAAAATTTTATAAAAAAAATGGAAACTAACACCTAATTATTATTATTACTATTATTTTTCATTTCATAACTTCATAAGTTATAGTAAAACACAAAAATTTTCTCATTTTTGAATATATACCCTTAACTATGAACGATTGTTCAATTCAACATCTCTCACACTGTTCCTCACATATCACACAATGTTATTAATAATGGAATCATTTTCATGCTTAATAATATCATATCATATTACATTCAACAAAAGTGGTAAAAACGTGAAAAACACTATCATGTTTGGTTAATATCGTTATCATTTTTGTTTTTTTCTTGATTATCTATTTATAATAATTATTCTATTAATTTGTCATTTTCTTTATCTCCTAATTGTGTGGGCCCTAGATTAGGCTTTTTCTTTTCAATTGAAAACCATGTAAAAAAAATTTTCCTTGTACTTATTCCACAAAATTTCAACTCTCACGTGATAATAATGTTGGAATAAGTCTCAAAATCCTTAAACCCAAACGCTTTTTCCAATAACCATTTTCCAATGATCTTAACGTAGTGTTAAAATTATTGAAGTAAAATTTTCTCCTATGTAGAAGAAAAAAGTTTTTGTTTGTTATTTTGGTTTTACTAAAGTTATTTGATAACCTTAAAAGTTTTCTTTTCCTAAAATGTTTGTAGATGAATGGGGATTTGAAATGAAAAAAAAATCATGATGAGATTTTTTTAATTTTAAATTGTTGATTTTCACAATTTAAGAAAATAAATCTAAAAAATTACAAGTTTATATATATATATATATATATATATATATATATATATATATGGTTAGTTTCATTATTGGATGCATGTCATAAGTTGAAGTGAAGGAGTAGTTTTCATCATACAAAATGTTAAATTGATGATTCCTAATTAGTAATGGAAAACATGCAACAAGCAACATATGTTTCCTTCCATCTTTAGAAAATATTATGCTTGTCAAGTTTGTCTTACCTATACATAGTGGACAAATATCATAATTATTTTTATTTTTATTTTTATTTAACAAGAGATAAATAATAATCAGATTAAAATAATGATTTTAAAAATGTTACAAATGTATTTTAGTATTTAAAAACCTACGTATAAATCAGATTTATTATTATTATTATTATTTTCTATACAACGACCCTTTTTGTATATCAAATACAAGTGATAAATAATAATCATATTAAAATCATAATTTAAAAAATGGTAGGAACGTCTTTTAGTATTTTAAAACCTAGATATAAATTAGATTTATATATATATATATATATATATATATATATATATATATATATATATATATATATATATATATATATATATATTCTCTATACAACAACTCTTTTTGCATCTAAGAGAGATCATAGGCTAATCGTAGATTTTGGAGTTTAGGGTTTAAAAATATTAACCCTAGTATTTTATGTTCCTTAATTAGTTTTGAACAATTTAAAAATTCTTTTAAATATCTCAATCTAAATTAAAGATTGTTTATTTAATTTTTAATTAAAAATTTATGAATATAAGTATATTTATTGCTCCAGATAAAAAAATTCTGAATATTCAATTGAGTATATCTAAACAATTAAAAATGAAAATAACTAAAAAAAAAAAGAATATATAGTATTTTTACATAGAAAAATAATTTAATAATATATATAAATATTAAATAATATTTTTTTAATTATAAATTTTAAATATTTTAATAATGAATATTATTAATAAATAAATAAAATATTGCTTGCTAAATTATAAATTATATAATAATTTTCAAATAATACTAAATATGAGTCACATTTCATATTCTTTAAATAACAAATATTGAGATAGAATATAATTTTGATTTTTAAAAAATATCCCATATTAAAATGAAAGATTTTTTTATTTCAATTTTTATTCTTTTTACAAACTAAACATAATTATTGCATAACACATCCCATTTGATATAATAACTCATAATAAGTTTTTTATTGGATATAATATTTAATGACACCATATATACACATACTCTATGGTATCCATGCAACATAAACCATAGTAAAAAAAGATTTTCCCATTCCACAACCATTATTCTAAGATTGCAAAATATAATTAAAATACAAAAATAAAAGCAGAACAAATCTAAGAAGCTTCTGCATGTGGATAAAGGGAATGAACCTGTCAATTCTACCATTCAAAATCGACTAAAATATTGAAACCCACCTAACCCAAGTCTATAAAGACATTAGAATAGCTAGGGTGGGCATTATTATTGTCTCGACCTACCTCTCTTTATGAAAAAGATGATTAAGTGACAGCTAAAAGAAGTTCATTGATTTGGGGTTCTCTTGTTGGACTATTAATTGACTGATTCCTTTCTTTTTAATTCCCACAACCTCAATTTATTTATCATGGCGGATGAGACCATTGAGACGCCCATGGTTTCACATTTAAAATGATCAGGCGAGGAAGGTTGCGTTTGGGGATCATTTTTTTATTCCACCAAACCAGGACTTGAATTTATTCTCATCATTAAAAACCTATAGTCTACCACGTGGTTGCATGTTGAAATTTGGACGTTTCCTTGTCTGTGTTTCATGGGCATGTCGACTGCATGACGACATTTTCCCTGTGTTTGCAAATTTTGAGGGAAAATATGAGAAATAAAATAAAATAAAATAAAAAAGTAAAAAATAGATTTAAGTTTAGCAAATTTATCTTTAATTATATTTTATCTTTTCCATGATAAATCAAATATAATTCAAACACACCCTTTGTACTTGGCGAATATTTATTTTTACACGGAATTAAGTTGGAAGCTTTCTACTTCTTTTTCACTTTCTTTGAAGTGATGTTGGGTTGGGTTACACATTTTTTGTATGGCCCAGTATGATAAGGCAATGACCAATTTGTCAAAATGGTGTAGACTAAATCCTTAATTAGGCCGATGTTGTAGACATGTGAAATGAAGGGGAGTTCTGTAGATAAGATTAATTACTTCAACTATAAGAAATCGGTTTGACTTAATTGCTAAGGTCGGGTTAATGATACCTCCTCGTTCATACTCTCTAGATAAGTAGTAGATATTTATAAGGACATGTTCTATAATTTATTTTAAAAAAAATAAATACTCTAATATTTGAAGAAATTTTCTTCACTTCTCACATTCTTGTACGAGGAGCTAAAACTATCCAAGAATTCAAGCATCAACTTGCTTGGCAATCAATGAGTTGCATTATTACTTAAGTTAATCTTGGATTGGGCTTTTCTTTTAAACAAGCCCAACTGCTTTTTAAGTTCCATGGGTAGGGTTTGGCCAATTAGGAAAGGCCCATGGTTTAATCCAATCAAAGCTTTGGATTCTATGGATAGCCGTGCCCAATCTCACCCCCTATTTTAAACCATCGCATTCCTATCATAATATTAGATTCTTGAGACCTAAAGAATATTGAACCTACGGCTGGAGTTGTGTGAACAGATCCACAAAAAATAGGGTTGGAAGAGCAATAACTAGGATCTCAAGGCAAAAAAAAGATTTTTTTTTCCAGGCAATTAATTGACTACTTGATTTGGGAAGCAATTCTTGGCGAGAAACTTCTGAGTGGATTTAAGATTGAATGATAAAGAAATATCAAGGCACGACAAAGCTCAATATGCATGGCTTCAAACACTTCTTATAGACTGAAAGTACCCTATGCATGAATTGACAACGCCCCTTTTTGCTTACTTCCTAAGGGTCATGGTAATTGCAAATAAATTAATGCATATATTCATGGTGACGAGATGGTGGATGTTATCTTTATATCTTCAGAATAATGGTCATTCCTACTTGTTTGCTAAAATGAAGAATGCAACATGGATATGACACTTTTTTTACCATAGACATCTTAATTGCAGTGGATTAAAAACAATATAATGAAAAAACTATGAAGTTAATTGGGTTTTAAAGAGAATATAGCTAGATGTAATCAACTTCGTTTTTTTTTTTCTTTTTTACCAAGATTATCATTTTATTTTATTAGTTTTTTTTTTTTTGTTTCTTTTACTGAGCTGGAAGTTTGTCATAAGGTTGTTACATCCATCTTGTTTCCAAGCTCTAATATATCCCTTCTTTTTTATCATTATTGGAAAAATTAGGTCTCATAGAATGGGAGTGACAAAAACTGCCCAAATCTAAAACAAAACAAATGGAAAAAGAAAATTTGAATAAGGACATTTGTTGAATTAGGTTGAGGCATGACAATCACTATCCTTAAAGTAGATTTACCTTCCTTGAGTATCAAAACTTAGTGTAGAAGGAACTAGTGACCCACCTTTAGGATTCAATTTTCAATGCACACCTTTGACAAGAAATAGTACATCTCAAATGTAAAAGAATTCCTTAAGAAGATAAAATGAATAGACTACAAATATGACATAGTAGTGTTCTGGTGTTACAATAATGGTCAAGATTGGATTGGTGGCACAGTGGTTGCTCTAGATGAAGAGGTTAATCGAGAGTGTAGGACCTTAGGCGTTACCAACTCTCCTAAAAGCAATTGTTATTATGAAAGGCGCATATCCTATCCTTATAGTGCATTCACCCAAGCGCCTATGGTGAACACAAGGGAGTTGATGGACATGGCCAACCCTCCAATCTGCCAACAATCTCCCCCTCAACAATACCCCTAAGGTTCGAACCCATGACCTTGACTCTAATACCACTTATAGGACCTTAGGCTCTACCAACTCTCCTAAAAGTAATTGTTGTTAGGAAATGTGCATACCCTAACCTTATAATGCATTCACCCAAGTGCCCACGGCGAACACAATGGGAGTTGATGGACGCGACCAACCCTCCGATCTTCCAACAAAGAGGAATGGTAGAATAAGAGTAAAAGTGTCAAAATAATTTACATCATTTCTTTGTTTAAAGACTTTGGCAACTAAACATGCCGTATACTTCTTTATAAACCCATCTTGTTTTAACTTTCTTTTAAAGATCCACTGACAACCAATTATCTTAGCATTAAGTGGTAAATCTATTATCTCCCATGTATAGTTATACATGGTCGATTCAATTTCACTGTTAATGGCTTCCTTCCAAAATAGTGCGTCAGGAGAAGTTATGGCATCTTTGTAGGATCTAGGGTCCCCATTTATTAGGAAGGTGTAGAAACCATCTACAAGGTTTGTTTCTTTCTTTTCTATTTTACTTCTTAGTTCAAATTCATAAGATTTATTAGACTCATCTCTAAGTGTTTAATGGATTCATTCTCTGCTACTAGATTTCATAGGAAATATGTTTTCAAAGAAATTAACATTCTTTGTTTCCATTATCGTGTTCACATCTACTAGGTTGTTTTCTGATTTGATAACCAAAAACCTATATGTTGCACTATTCTTTGCATACTCTATGAACATTGCATCAAAAGTTTTAGGATTTAGTTTTTGTTTCTTAGGTTTAGGGAAAAGAACTTTTGACAAACACCCCCACGCTTTCAAGTATGCAACGTTAGGTGCATAACTCTTTCAATGGGAAAAAAATAAATTGATCTTTTAGAATTAAAATACTAACTTTTAGGTTTGGATGTTCACAAACTTTAAATTCTAAGTGTTGAAGACAATCTTGAAGTTGTTGGAAGTCTCATAAACCCATGATTTTTTGCCCGATGACTCAATCTTGTTCTTAACACACTTTCGATGGGAAAGAAAGTAGAATGGAGTACAAGCTTGTATCTGTTTATATAAGCCTAAACGGATACAACCATAAAGCCTATACGACTACATCCATTAAAGTAGAATGGTTAAAACCAATTAAAACAATTTAATTTTAATACAAATTCATTTGCCCAGAATTTTAAATTCAAAAACTCAAATGAGTTGAAGAAATTAAATCAATAAGTTTCATCTGTTACCAAAATGAATTCAAACTGGTATTTGAATTCTCAAAAAAAAAAAAAAAAAATCCTTAAAAAATTATAAAAGGTTGTTGGACTCACACGCATGGGGGGGGGGGGGGGATAGGAAAGGGAGAAGGGTCCTCTGACCCAAGATGCCTACCATGGTTTCATGCTTACTACAAAAAGCAAGATCGGATTCATTGACAACTACTACCCACACCTTCCGATGGACAATCTTCGACAGTCAAATTGTGATAGAATTGATAACACCATAAATATATAATTTATATTTTATTAAAATTAAAAATACTTTAAAAAAATTAATATATATATATATATATCAATAATATTTATTTTTTTCATCTTTTATATAAATATATTAATATATTAATATTTTAAATTTTATTAAATAAAAGATGTATAATATTTAGATATAAAAATATATATTGAAAATGAAAGAACAATTGTATTATGTAATTTTATAAGTTTAGAAGATATTAGATTATTTTACTTATATTGAATTTTTGAAAATAACATACATATTTTATTTTTTACTTCTACAATTCTTAACAACTTCTGATGGGTAGCAGCAGATCGGTTGTTTCACATTATCTTAAACCTTCAGTCCATTTTAAAACATTGGAAAAATCATGTGAGTGGATGTTATGTTTCCACGTACAAAGATTTACTTCCATGGCAACTCTCTACATTTGGGTTGTAACCTGTTGATAAATACAGTGAAAAAGAACTAGAAATACATGGAGAGAAAGGTGTCCTTTGTTTTCTCATCTTCGGTTTTTTGGCTGAAACAACGACCAACAGGTATGCTATCTCATGTTTGATGAAGTTAATAAACCAAATTTGTCTAATTCTATTATGACATCTACTTACGTGCATGATAGTATTCAAAATGATATAGTCCGAAATTGCCTTACGCCTCCGAAGACTATATATAAATAGTCAGCTAACTCCAACCCACAATCTCACTGGCATGCACTAGACATCTTCATCCTACAAAGAAAATGGTGAATTGAAGTAGCAATATGAAGGTCGCACACTACCGGGAAGGAAAATCTAAGATGGCTCCGATGGAGACGTAGCCATTCCCTAGGGCTCATTCTACTATGCGAGCTGAATGGGATATTCCGTCGGCATTAATCAGTTGTGGTTGGATGAGTGGGAGCAAATGAAAAAGACATTATACCCTGTAAGCTTAACCGTGAAAAGAGACATGCAAGCTCAAATGGATATTCCTCCGGCGCCATGCATTAATATTTGAACGATTCTTCTCCATTCGACAACTCGCCTTTCTTGTCGTGATGAGCTGAACCTTGTTCAAGAATGTTTTTACAAAGATTTTTCCACCAACTTATCCACAAAAGTAAATATCTGTCTATTTTAATTAACATTAATTTTTGTGAATCATATGTTAACAAGTTCCTGCATACTTTGGAGTGTAAAATTTGGGTTCCTATTTTCTTTTTCTTTTCAAATGTATGTACCAACGACTTTCACACTAAGTAGCTTAACACTTACTTTCTATGTATATTACATTAGAAGACATGGATGGACAATAAGGGGCCACACATTTTAGTGATACAGGATTATTAGAAAACTCATGAAGTTAGAAAAAACCTGATCATCTTCCATCATTCTTATTCTTACCACAGGGACATGTATATACCCTACGCTTTCCTCATTACCAATGTTTACGGTTCGTGGCAAAAGAAGGGTAACCATTATGAACAAGTTTCATGAAAACAAATACTTTAAAAATAAAAAATAAAAAATATTATTTTACAAGAAAAATATGAGAGAAAGAAAATTAAAATAAAAATAATAGATTTAAGTTGTTTTTATTTATATGAAAATTAAACAGTTTGAAGATATATAAGTTTTTACCTAATTTTAAATATATTATATTTTTTTTAATGATAAATCAAATATATATATAAATCCTTTCTTTATTACTTTTCTAAAACCAAAATAAATTTAAGACAATCTTATGGAGGTCTAAAAAATTTTGGTCCATAAATAGAATTTCTATGGCAATTGGCATAAATCACATTTATAATGTTTTCTAAATCCTCTTATTTAGGTAGGTCAAACCTAAACAAAATTGGGAGTTAGAACTTTATCATTACTGAACGGCTATTTTAAACATATGATGATAGGTTTGAGAAAAGTATTAAAGAAAAAAAATACTAAGAAAAAGGATTTATTTTTAATATATATATATATATATATATATATATATATATATATATATATATATATATATTTACAAATAGATTGTAGGAGATATTGTTACACATAAATACTGTTGCGTCTGAAAGAAACAATACAAGGAGAAGGCCAAGCAAAGGAGGGTCTCATTTTATGGGTCTCTTTCTTTACTGTGAGAAAATGGAGTTGTTGAAGAAGAAGGTGCTGTTAGAGCTTCACGGGGTTCTGTTATTGAATGTGTTGATTCTTTGCATGGCTAGGGAGCATGTCCCTTCTGTTAACTGGGTTGAAAGTACACTAAACCTGGTACCCTGGGCTCCTCAATTTAATTAGGAATAAGCCTGGGCAACTATCACTTTGACGTGGTGGGTTTAATTAAACACTCCTTCAATGCTGTTCTGATCAGGAGATGTGCTAGACCAAACTCTAGACATAATCTAAATTAATTCATTTTTTTCATAGAAAAAAAGAAATTAAGGATGGGGATGGAGTCTGATCTGAACCTTCTTCATGTTATATTACTAATTAATCTGTTGTGTTTGGCTAGGTTGAGGAAACTTGGTATACTCGGCTGTGCAGCTCGCAGAAGATCTTGACTGTAAATGGACTGTTCCCAGGACCAGGTTTGTATATGCACAAAGGAGATAGACTCAAAGTAAATGTTCGGAACCAAGGAAAGTATAATATCACCATTCACTGGTATGGCTTCTCCATTCACTTCATTCTCATTATTTTGCTTCATTCTTGGCTTCTTTTCTTAGACTTTCGAAGCTGGTAGAGGACTATCTAATAGGGTCTGCTTCACATGAGAAATGCAACGTTTGGCTTGGGAAGAGAAGAGCTAACGTTTCTCTGGTGTAAACATAACAAAAATAATAATCATTTTCAGTTGTTGAATGAAAAATGACAGGCATGGAGTGAAGCAACCAAGGAAGATTCATGGTCTGATGGGCCTGTGTACATAACACAGTGCCCTATCAAACCAGGGGCAAATTTCACTTATGAAATCATACTGTCCACAGAGGAAGGAACCTTATGGTGGCATACCCATAGTGATTGGTCCCGTACCACTGTCCATGGTCCCATCATTATTCTCCCTAAAATAGGAACCACTTATCCATTCACCAAGCCTCACGCAGAAGTTCCTATCGTTCTTGGTACGATCTTTCAGTCTCACAACCTTACCATGGCATTAGCATCTATAAGGTATAATATGGGCTTAATTATTTGGGTTTTAACCATATCCTAAGAGCAGTCTCCTTTGCACTTGCTCATGGGCTCAATAAATTAGAAGAAAATAAAGGTTTCAATTCATAACCTCCCGCAAAACCAATGTTTTCAGAACCGGACCGGTGATCGAACCGGAAAAGTTACCGGTTCACGGTTCACTGGTCGGACCGGCGGTCGAACCGCTATCAAACCGCTATCGAACCGGTGACGTCATAAATATATAATTTATATATTATTAAAATTAAAAATAATTATAAAAATTTTAAAATATATATGAATAAATTAAACATCAATAATATTATTTTATATCTTTGATATTATCAAATTAAATCATATTAATATTTTAAATTTTATTAAATGAAATATGTATAATATTTAAAAGTGAATATATAAAAAAATGAAAATTTAAACTAATTTCATAATTTTTAAAAATATTATATTATTTTGTTTGGCATATTATAAAAAAATTTAAAATTTAATATATATTGTTTTGTTTGGCATATTAGTTAATAAAACACATGTAGCCGAGTGGTGCCTTAGGTGTTTTATAGTTAAAGATTGGTCCAAGGTTCAAATCCTCTTGGTGGAGTTTTGTTATGTTTTTTTTCATTGGTATTTAGCAATCCCACATTGGAAGATGAGAAGAACAAGGAGTCAAATGACTCCTATAAAAGCCATCTTCAGCATTGGCTTGGCATGGTCTTATGGGCTCAAAAAAAAGCCCATAGTAAAGGGATTGGGCATGTGGGCTGTGTCAAAGGCAGGCCCAACATGGAATCCTTCCTTTCATGCTTACAATGAGAGGGGGTAATGTTTTTATTTTATAATTTTTTTTAAAAAAAAAGTAAAATTATTGGAATCTACCAGTTCCCTTGGAACCGGCCGGTTTGTCCGGTTCACCGGTTGAACCGCCGGTTCGAGCGGTTCAACCCCGGTTCGATCCCCATCCGGTCCAAATGACCGGATCGGACCGGAATGGTGACCGGTTGACGGTCGGACCGGTTGGACCGGCCGGTCCGGTCCGGTTTTTAAAACATTGCGCAAAACTTAGCCCCATTGTCCAATAGATTAAGCTTTTGAGTTAAAATTGACTTAATATAATAAGATTTTACGCCATTTGATGTCTGAATATTGTATCAAAGTTCATCACTTATTTATTTTTCATTTTATTGAGCTCACATAAAAGTTCAGAGGAGGCTATCTAGCTCTCCATGAGGGGAAGTGTCAAGGCTATAATCCAAATAAATTTATTTGATATATGTTATAGGTTCACCATCTAATCTTGCTTATTACTTGGTAGCTTATGTATAACAATATTAATTAATGTAAATAAAGCTTAAAAGTACAAAATTTTTGGAAAAAGAAGTGCTACATTGCTAATTAAAGACGACTGCTGTATTCTTTCATGTTGCACCGGCATATATATATATAGCATCATGGTATAAGGGAGATGTGATGGAGATGATCAACACTTCCCTTAGAAGTGGTGGAGACCCCAAGACAGCAGATGCTTTCACCATCAATGGCCAACCAGGAGATTTATATAATTGTTCCAAAGAAGGTAATTGGTATAAACCAGAACAAGCCTCAGCATAGTCCATACAAATATTAACCAAGGACTTGCAAGGATAGTGTCTGGAAGGGACTAATTAACATGATTCATGCGTGTGGTTGCAGGGACATTCAGAATGACCGTTGATCATGGCCGGACCTATCTCCTTCGCATCATCAATTCTATTATGAATGATGAAATGTTCTTCATGATTGCTCATCATAACTTGATTGTTGTCGGTATTGATGGCGCTTACATTAAGCCCATAAGGACCAGCTATATCATGATAATCCCAGGACAAACCATGGATGTTCTTATCAAAGCGAATCAGTCACCTAGTCAGTACTACATGGCATCTAGGGCATATGCCGGTGTGGTCTATGCAAACACTACCACAACTGCAATCCTGCAATATAGTGGAAACTACACTGCCCCATCAACACTTTTATTTCCTAATCTTCCCAATTTTACAGACATTGATTCTGCAACCAATTTCACAGAGCGCCTTAGAGCCCTAGCAAGCAAGGACCATCCAGTAGATGTCCCAAAATCAATAGATACTCAACTACTAATAACAATTTCTATGGACACTTTCCCATGTTCAGACAATAATTCATGTGAAGGAACCAATGGCATGAGGCTTGCTTCAAGCATGAACAATATAAGTTTTGTGCAGCCATCAGTGGATGTATTACTTGCTTACTACAGGAAAATTAGACACGTTATGAGCCCAATTTCCCAAGCAAGCCACCTTTCATTTTCAACTTCACAGCAACCAAGACACCAGATAATGCAACAACACCAGACAGGGGGACTAAAGTGAGAATTTTGGAGTATAATTCAACAGTAGAGATAGTGTTCCAAGGGACTAATGTGTTGAATGGAGCTGAGAATCATCCAGTGCATTTGCATGGGTACAGCTTCTATGTGGTAGGATCTGGTTTTGGGAATTTCAATAATGGGACTGATCCAAAAAATTATAATTTGGTCGATCCACCCGAGCTCAATACCGTTGGAGTCTCTAAAAATGGATGGGCTGCCATCAGATTCAAAGCTGATAATCCAGGTATGTATGCTGAATCCACTGTTTATATGTTTAATTATTACAGATAACATTGAGTCAATTACTATATATACTAACCGATACAATGACATTGTGTTATGTTAGGAGTATGGTTCCTGCATTGTCACTTGGAACAACATTCTACTTGACGCATGGACACCGTTCTAATTGTGAAGAATGGAAAGACCCCATTAACTAGTTTCCAGCAACCACCTCATTACTTGAATCCTTGCTGATTTCTCATCATCAATAATCCATTCTGAGGGATCAAAGAAACACGCAAAAAGCGTATGTTTCTTGTGGTAGATTCTCTACCCTTCTTTTTTTCAGAATATGGAGAATTGTTCTTGCAGTGGATTGTGGAAAGAATAAATCAAATTTGTTTCACCTAAGCCTTATCCCGTGGATGAAATATGAAACCAGACCAAGATTTATCCAGCAGGAGATCTTCAACCGCATATTTCAAATTAGACAAAGCAATACCAACAACAATAATAAAAGAAATTTATCTTGTTTTCAATATGAAGCTCATTCAATCTTCTATCAATCTATTGATGTCAAGTTGGCCCAATAAACTAATTAGCAAAGCAAAAAAAATGACAAGTATAAACTAAATAAACTGTCATTTTTTATATGGTTACATGATTTTCAGTAGAATAGATGGGGATGCCAAACTTCAAAATCTGTAATTAAACTCAACCAGAAACGCGGGATGGAAGAGAAGGAAGGCTTGCAACCAAATCAGGTTGCAAGGGACCAAGACATGGTAGCTACTTAGCTTCTCAAGACCTAGATATGGAACTGATTCCAGTTTTCCATCATCTACACCATAGGAAAAAAGCTCCCGTCCCACCCGAAAATATAAAGAATTATGTGGATGGAAGACTACCATAAGTGGGAACTTGACTGAAGAAACCTGAGGTGAATACCGAATAGGCATTTCACTGTAAGCCGTGACATGCTTCAAAATCCATTCAGCTTTTGGTATAATATTGGAAGCATCATAACAAGATAGCTAGTTTTTCAGAACATGGACGCCAACTCTATGCACATCACCTATAGCACATTGGAGTAATTGATCCTGGAATCGAGAGAAAAAGAACCCAATGCATTGATCTATACTGTTGATATCAGAATGATCCATCCTGGACTATACAAATGGAACTGAAATTCAAAGACTGGGTTTGCAGGACATGCACAAATAAATATGCGAACTATAAACATGCATGAATGAATTCTAGCAATTACATATAAAAAATAATTGCAGAACTTAGCAAGAAATTCATCAGAAAAATCCACGATGATGATCGAAGCAGGTATCTCAGGGATATGGCCACCCTATCAAATTTTTACCAAGGACACAAGCGGAGGGGAAGAATAAAAAGAGGAGAAAAAGACACAAAATGGTAGCACACGGATTTCACTTTAGTTAATATTTCAATAATGATTTTATTCTCCTAATTTAAGAAATAATATTTATTTTAAATAAATTAAAAATAATTAAATATTAATAATATTTTATTTTCTTAATTTAAAAAATAATATTTATTTTTCTTAATCTTAAGATTTTTATTTTTTTTCTTTCAAAAATTCACAATTTATTCTTTTAAAATTTCTGAAAAGAAAAATAAAATTAATCGTGTCAAATGCCATAAATGGTTCTATTTACATAGAATCCGTTTGTTAATGTTGGGTTTTTTTTTTTTTTTTTTTTTTCCTTTTTCAATCATCTAAAAAGTAAAAAGTACAAAAGAGAATTAAAAAAGGATCTCACTTTTTTTTTATTATTTGTCATGAAAATAGGTTTAAAAAGTTTTAAAATCATGATTCAATATCTCATTCTAATTCTCGGTGCCAAGTTAAAATAGTTATGATGATGGATGGAATAATTGGGTCGACCACCAAGCAAGCAGTCCAGGTTGTTTCGATCCGACCCATTTTCCCACCAGATTGAGTTTCTCTTGGCATTGTATATCATGACTTACATTACTACTATTGAAACATAGACAATAAAGTTTGTTTTCATCATTGAATTCCAAAAAAAAATTGTTGTAAGAATTGTTCTCAAAAACTAATTTATGAGATTTGCTTTGTAAAATATTGATATATTTTAACCTTTTGTAAGTATTTTTAATTTTATATTTAAAGTCAAGTGAATAAAAATATTGCCTTTATGTTTTGTTTTTAAAAACCAAAACCTCCAAAGCCTCCAAAGAAATAAAGAGCATGTAGCAGGCATCTTGTTTTTCAAAACAATTATGATATTCCAAGTATATTTTCAAGTACTTTTAAAATAATAACTTTTACCCATAAAATTTTATTTTCGATCATTCTTCTTATTTATATAATTGTTTTGAAGTTATTTTCCAGAAAAATAAATAATGACTAAAAACAAAAATATATTCTTACAAAAACACCTTTCCAAAAAGTATCAAACATGTTTTCGAATCTGACAAGCAATTTTCTCTTTTAAGAATCAAAAACAGTTCCAAACAGGGTCATAATTGCCCTAAACATTCAACATTGCTTCCATTGAAGATCTGCAAAATTTATATATGCATCGAATGCATATCACACAAACACTGCGGACCAGTAGATATACCGATTGCAAGTAGCTTCAAATATTGAGGTTTAATGTAAGAAACGTGAAACGTTTAGTGCTGAAACTAATCTTTGCATCCCCACAAGAAGACTCCCTACCTTTGTCCAGAGTGAGGTCACAGAAAAAAAATAAAAAAAAAGGAATTAAATGGAGAGCATAAAGATGGGGGTGTGTACAAAAGGTTAAGAAGTGCCACAGCTGCATTACCCTATGCCAAAAAACAGAGCACCACAACATCATCAAAGTTCAAACAAACTGCAGCAGATAATACACAACTTACCCCTCACCGTACACATTCATATGCACAGATGTAATGAATATAATGCAGAATAAACTTACAGGAAAAGAAAAAGGAAAGAACAGGGATTCCATGGAGTAGGAGGGGACTAATAAAGAAAGAAAAATTTTATAATAAAAAATAGAGGTAGTAAGTAAATTTTTTTTTTCTTTTTTTCTTTTTTTTTCTTTTCTTCCTTTACTTGAGAGCTGCAACAACGTTGTCACCTTGGACCCGATAATTCAACCGCATGTAGATTGTCTGTTGAGTCCACAATCCAATCAGAGTTGGAGTGAGGAGCGAGTTCCACCTCCTGGCGGAGAACTTCCACTTTCTGCCACTCGTCCCACCTCTCTGCCAATCCATCACCTTCCAGCATTCTCACCACTTCTGACATCTTGGGCCGGTCCATTGGAGAGCCTTGAGTGCACAGCAGGGCAACCTGGATTAGCTGCTCTACTTCTGCTTCTACATAATTGTTCTTAAGATCAGGATCAACCAGCATTTCTAACTTCTTCTCTTTCAGAAGTCCTTTTACCTGAGATATTGTTGCACAGCTATGTCAATTAACATGGCTTCAAATCATGTTTTTGTGCAAGACAGCAAATACAATATCAGAACAAATACTATATCACCAGAAATAATCTGTACTAGAAGCAAGAATCTTAAAAGATTCATGACTCCTTCTATCCCCCAGCAAACATAAAACATTCAGGAACTGGATTGGTTGTCAAATGGAGTTGGTAGAGTTTTGAAACCTTTTTATCCAACTGCTTTTGCATTTTGGAGCAAATAAAAAGGTAATAATACTACAGGACATAGTCTTTAACATGTCAACGGTTTTTCACAACACATATCAAGGCAAGCCACCAAATAAAGTTCAATACCCACAAGCTTAAGAAGCTTTAAGAAATTGAGAGACCTAAATAATTTGCACATGTGACCTCTTCCAAGCTTATACTAAAGTTCCATTTGGTTGCTGTGAAATGGAAGAGGAGAGAGCAAATGAAAACTCTGCATATGTTTCCTGATGTTTAGATTTTCATAATATGGAACTCAAGCCTAAAAACCCAAACGGTACTACATTATAATATGGGTTGGCCTTTTTTTTTCTTTTCCATCCCCAGGTCCCTAATAATGCATGCAAATCTAAGATAAAAAATTTAAATTCTTTCCCAATCTTCTTCACAGCAACCAAGCACAGTTGCATAATTTGTGTTATTCTGTTAAATGTCAAAAAAACAAGACAAGAAAACCCACAGTCATATTTTCCCTCTTGTTTCACTGGAAAGTATATGATTGTAAGTGGTAAAGTGCCTTGGATATTGAGGAGCATGGCCTGTGAACAGAATTAAATCCTTCTAATCCAGATTATAAATAAATAAGAAAGATGGCATTTATCCTGTTAGCTTAAAAAATACTGGCAAAGGGCAGTAAGTGGTCTAATCAGTATAGGGTGGAAAAAGACAGTAATGCTTACCCAATCAAGCAACATGACATCATCATCATTGGCAAGCCGAGCAAGATCAAAAGCTCTCTGCCCAGTGATTAGCTCTAGAAGCATAATTCCATACCCGAAAACATCAGTTTTTTCTGAAGACTTTCCAGTAGAGAGGTACTCTGGAGCTATATGTCCTATTGTGCCACGGACAGCAGTGGTAACATGGGTATCCTTGTAATCCATAAGCTTAGCTAACCCAAAGTCTCCAACAACAGCCTCAAATTCCTCATCCAACAAAATATTTGCAGCTTTCACATCACGGTGAATAATCTTTGGGTCACAATGATCATGCAAATAAGAAAGCCCTCTTGCAGATCCCAACGCAATTCGCTTCCTTGTTGGCCAATCAAGTGGTGGTTCAGATGCAGGGCGTTCTACAAGAATGCATAAGAAAGATAACTAGTTAAAAAATTGGAAGGTCTTCCCCTTTTGAAACTTAAAATAAGAAGCTTTCATTCTTTTGCACTTTTTTTGGGAATGGTGGAATACACATTTAATTGTAAAAGGAAAGGAAGTGGAAAAGAAAATAGGCAAGGATTACATGTTGATAGACCAAGGGGAAAAAATCCAATAAGAAAATTGAGAAACACGGCCCATGGATGAAAAATAAATAAAATGAGTAACTCATAGCAAGGATTAGACCTTGAATGTCAATACCAGGCAAGAATATTCCACCAATGAAATTAAAAAGAAATTCCTTGTGAAAGCAATTGAGAAGAAGTCGCTGGTAAGTGTGGAATGTTGACAGGCATTACCTCTTAAACATGATGCAACGCTTCCATTAGCCATATATGGATAAACAAGCAGCCGTTCAGTAGGTGTCATGCAAAAACCACGAAGACGGAGGAGATTCCGATGCACGGCCATGCTTATCATCTCTACCTCTGTTTGAAACTGCAGCTCACCACCTGGTGTACGCTCTTCTTTCAATCTTTTCACAGCCACAAGAGAACCATCCGCTAAGCGTCCTTTGTACACCTTACCAAATCCACCTCTACCCAGAATGTTCTTGTTGCTAAAACTATCTGTTGCAACTTGTAATTCTCGCAGTGAAAACCTTTTAAGCTGCCCCAGATGAACCTCTGGGTCCTCTTCAGCTGCAAAGAGATGTAAACAAATGATAATCTATCCATACGTAAGGTTAATAATCTTTTTCAGTTAAATCACTAACCAGGTACATCAAAGAAATATTCTTGTGGTTTCCTTCGGCGCCACCATGCAAAACCAATTGCAGGAGCAGCAAATAGTAATGCAGCACCAGCAGCCACACCTCCAGCAATTGCTCCTGTGGCACTGTTCCCTCCTGAAATGTTGAAAGAGAAATTAGAATAATCCTGCAAGGATGATAACTCTTCTAAAGAATGCTGTCATAACTGTAAGAGAAACCAGTCTTTTTCTTTTTTGTTTTTTCTTTTTTTTTTTATAGGCAACAGGAAAGACTAAATATATATAAAGAAATGAGTACAGAGCCCGCACTAGAGGCACAGCAAAGTACACCCAAAGTATACAAATTGGGCAGAAGGACAGGCAAGATGAAGATAAGAGGAAGGAACGAAAAAACAAAACCCACTACAAAAAACAATGCCCCCTCTCCCCCACTCCTTAATCAGAACTAATCCAATCTACAAAGCTTATCAAGAACATGGGATTAACATCAACACAAAAGAAACCACTGTCATTAACCAAACAGATAGTATCTACAGAAATGGACAGAATCTGCCTCAAAGAATTATATTCAAGTATAAAAAGTAATTTTTTTTTTTTTTTTGTGGGTTTCTGATAGGCAAAGAAATATTTGATTAAAGGTACCTAACACCAGGGGATGCAACCCAAGTATGCAGGATGTGTACAAAGGTCCCCAAAAGCAAACAAGACCTTAACAAAAATAATAATAATAAATAAATAAATCAGCAGAATAAAAAATGGTGTTACAATCAGGGACCACAGGACACCAAGAGTACAAAGAATTGACAAAGAAGTTTTTTGCACCAACTTTGTGCTCTCCATTCCCCCAAAAAGTTTTCCATTCCACTCCTTCCATAAAGACCACATCAAGCATAAAGGACCAGATCACATAAAGCAATAATGGGTGATTCACCAATCACTATTGCATAAATCACTAATTATTAATTCTTTAATGTTAAAAATTTGGTGTATGAAGCTTCTTTCTCTTTTTTTTCATCACCCTCTCCATTGGGAAAACCTTTTTTCCCCCCATTAAGCTACCAATTTGCCCTAAAAGTCGAAGCTTTAGGCTAAAACTCTGCTTTATGTGCAATTTCTTCTTTGCTTGCTCAATAAATAAGACAGGGCAACAATGTAAACAAAGTTGACTTCACTCTGAACCTAAAATCCCGTCTTAGTGTAGTCTCCTGTTGCTTGTACGTGAGCTTAATATAAATAGGTGAAACAAACAATTGATAAGCTAATTCATGGCCTTCCAAAAAACAAATATCTCATGTCATGTACCAATTTGCTCTAAAAGCTTAAACTGTTAAATAATTTCCCAACAATATATATCAAGCAAGACTTGGGCTAAATCCCTAAAATTACCTTTAATTAAAAATCACCCTTTCTTCCAATAGTGACACAGCCAAGAATTAAATCTTTTTCAACATGTTTCTGAGAAATCCTTTTTTCTTGTTGTTTGTTCTCATGCATGTTTTTTTTAACCATTTTGCAATTTTCCCCCCTTGAATTGCACTGACTCCCTCAATTAATTGAGTTGGATGGTACAATTTATTTCAAATTTGTGACTGAAGCATTATAAAACAATTGAAATAATAAAAAATAAAATAAAATAAAATAAATAAGACATATGCCCATTAAAGATGAATGCAATCAACCCCTAGACACACTGGATCAAAGAGATGTGACCCCCAACAAGTCAGCTAATATAATAAATTCAAAAGAAATTCTCTTCACCTATTTAAAATGGTAATAACAATAATAATTCTAAACTTATGAACTTCATTCATAGTAAACAGAGGGGAAGAAATATTTGGAGGAATGGGACCAACCTGCAAGATGAAAACACACTGCACATAAAATACCACCAAACATCACAAAGAACGCAAAAATTTCAAAAAAGCAGTAATAGGAAGATTACCTTGTGAAGAAATTGGTGGTGGTGGGACAAATGGGGGAGGAGGAGAAAATGGGGGAGATCCAGGGCATGGATGCCCAGTAACCGGGCCGCATAAATCCAGGTTATTAGCAAAACTGCAATATAGAATATAAGCTATTCAGCAAAACCCCTTGAAATCAGAATCAGTCTAAGGTGAAAGACGGTTAGAATTCAATTCATCAACAGGACACCTGATGGGGGTAAATAATGAAAAAGAGCCATTGTCTGGAACCACTCCTGAGAGGCGGTTGTTTGATAGATCCCTGAGTTCCATTATGCAACATGAGAACTTCACATTTTTTTCATCAAAATTGAGACAGATAGAGATATCAACTTGTTACTCACAATACTTGCAGAGCCGTGATATTAGTCAATGACATAGGAATAGTACCCGTCAGGCTGTTGTTGTTAAGCCGGCTATTCTTGCACAAATACCAACAGAATACAATGTTAAGATCCAAAATATTCAATTACAATTTACACCAAACAAAAGAATAGAGTTAGGATACACTAAGCATAAACAATGCGCTACCTCTCTTGGTATATGGAACATAGATGCATGCCTTAGTGGAAGATATGCTCTGGTAAACAAAAAGGAAATTTGTTTGTTTTGGTTGACACGGCCATATATGACATTTTTAGAATGTTGAACCCAAAGGCTACCTTTAGGACTGGTATCAGCCAAAGTTTTTCCATTTGAAGAAACTCAACCATCAGTCTACCAGCAATTCTTCCTAATGGATAATTAACTAGTTTTTGTTCAAATACATCAAAACCAATGAGAAAGTGATGCAATGTGTGTTTACAACTAGTTTTCAGACTTATATAACTGGGCTTTGGGACTATAAATGACAATAACACATGAAATAAGGGCCATTTCTTTTTTTTTGATAGGAAAACTAAAAGTGACTGTATAAAAAGGAGGAGCTAATTGAGCATCCGAAGTATACAAGTATACACTGACTGCCAAAAGGAACAACCAAGAAAAAGGAAGGACTACAAAAAACACCACCTGCCCTCAACGAGTGTTGTTTACAATAAACTTCATTCCCACGCATTATGTGTGATCATAACATGTCATATTTCTTGTAAAATGAAACTGCAAAAAAATCTTAGAAATTTCATTGTTTGAGTGGAATAACAGCATCACCCAAGGTGTCACTCGCAAGTCAAAACCCATCAACTGATAGAGAGCTACAGCAGTTCAAGCAAAAATTAACTCCAAAAGCACTTACTGCTCAAACAAATACTTCAGACACGACCCTACATGACATTGTGAATTTTTATTCAAAAGTATTTGACATAGGTTCAAAAATGAGGAAAATGTAGCATGGTGACCCTGGTGCACAAATTATCTGTCTCTTGATAGCACTAAATTTCTAACCTTCAGCCACAAACAGAAAGCAACACCTTTCTGATTGGATAAATTCAGATAACAAAGAAGCATTTGTGACCCATAAAATCACTAGGGTATTATAGATCCAACGAAAATAGAACAACGCAACCAAGGTAATAAGAGAATACAGGGGAAATTATCTAAATAGGCACCCCCAATAAGGTACTAGCATAGCAGCACATAAAATTTAAAATTCCGAGAAGCCCCATCAGTATTAGACATCTCTCCCAATATGTTTAGGCACCTTTGATAGCTCTAACATCCAGCTAAAACGGGAAGTGAAAGCTGATATACAAACGTAAAGGAAGCATCTCAAACCTATACAGCCTGTTTATTAATGAAAATGAGAACTGGTTTAAAGCAGCCCCCTTCATATCTTACATTCCCAACCATATGATAAAGTGCGAACAACACCTCCCACAAGGAGTGGACTCATGCAAACAATTCTATCTCATAAACAATTTCTATGGGAAATGTAAACATCAGTAAGGTGAGATAAACATCAACAACACCTCCCACAAGGAGTGGATTCATGCAATCAATTCTATCTCATAAACAATTTCTATTGGAAAATGTAAACATCAGTAAAGTTAGATAAACATCAACAACACCTCCCACATGGAGTGGAGTCATGCAAACGATTCTATCTCATAAACAACTTCTATGGGAAAGTGCAACCACCGATAAGGTGAGATAAACATTAACAAAACCTCTCACTTGATGGTTACTTACTAAGTCAAAGGAAGCCAAACCCAATAGCGGGTGTGAACATTCTTTCATTAGTTATCAAAATTCATGGCCAAACAATGCAGTATCTCTATTCTGAATTTTTTAATTTTATGTGGAGATGGAATGTTGAATTGGAAGAAAATACAAGGTCCAACCATTGAGAGAAAAGATTAATCTTAAGTCAATGAAGAACTCCACTCACAAGCAAGACATTCTTATGACAGATCAAGTACTTAATTTATAAATGCCACAGATTACATGAACAATGCATAATCAAATAATTTAGGTGGCCCAATCCTTTTGAGAAAGTAAAACATTGGAGATGTAACAAGAACAAACAGATATTAAACTACAAATGAAACCTATCAAAAAATAAATAAATAAACTACAAAATGAAAAAGAGAAGGATAAGTATACACACAGGAAGCGCAACTTTGATAGCTTGCCCAATGTCTCCGGGATGGGACCAGTAAAACTGTTCAAATAAAGATCCAAGCTCACCAAGCTAGTTAGATTCCCAAGGTCACCAGGAATTGGTCCACTTATGTTATTACTGTAGAGCTCCCTGTCATAGACAAGTTAATGTAATAATTTAAGCACAAAAGGATCCACAATGATGCTACATCTAAGAAAGCAATCACAAGATTAGAATCTGGCCAAATTCTTTGCAAACATATACACCATGCAATGTATACACCATCCTGTTTAAAGTTTAAATGGAAAGGAAGTCCCTCTGGCCTTTTCAAGCTCAACCACATCAACAAAAATCCATGCAACCCCAATATGCATCGGGAGATACAGATTGCATTACTGGGGAACAAATCACCCTTCTCTCATCCCAATAATTAGATAAACAATAAGTTCGGTCTCATACCGTTATGGGAGGCACAGGCCCAATTAGCGGCAAGCAAATCAC
This sequence comes from Vitis cinerea var. helleri x Vitis riparia, assembly GCA_946000715.1. Lineage (NCBI taxonomy): Eukaryota > Viridiplantae > Streptophyta > Magnoliopsida > Vitales > Vitaceae > Vitis > Vitis cinerea var. helleri x Vitis riparia. The sequence goes on along the minus strand of OX254009.1, from coordinate 18,630,131 downwards.
CTTTTTTGTGATCACAATAATTAAATATATAAATTGATGGAGGGAGGACTTAAACCCAAGACCTCTGGCAAGCCAAAGCTCAAAGACCATGTTGAGTCACCAATTTTCCTAAAATCTTAAGCTATTAGGATTTTGCCCATAATGTGTATCATGCTTTAACAGTTCTAAGGTTCCAAAATGTCTTACCACAAAAATGAGTTCAAAGATCATAGCCATTGCACCCTTATGAGGTAGGCTGAACATGTGGTATCTGCTAAACAGGTCAACTTTTGGTAATCCACATTCATCAGATGAAAAATAAGTTGGACCAAGGTAGGCCCCTTACTATGTCTACCAAGTTCCTTTTTGATCTTCTTAGTTTTCAAATATTTTTAATATTATTTTGAACATCCTAAATCAATTTCTAATCTCCATGGCTTGGTGGTTGGAGTTAGTCTGGCTGCCTATTAAATGAGAAGAATAAATTGGCAGTACCGGAGCTGCTTGCCCCCTTCTAACTTGCTTGAATTTGTGCCATTCTTTTCATCAGATAGTACTCAAGCCATTGCCAGATTTTCTCCCATTTAAACACACAAACATTTTCATTAGGTGAGTTATGAGCCCATATCCTTTTTTGTAATGAATTCAAGTCATAAACCAGCCTTGTTTGAAAATGAGGCATCTTAGTGCCCGATCACTGGGAAATACTTTGAAACCTTAAGAACCAACCGAATTAACAATAATTAAAAAAAAAACCAAATCTGAAAATTTTGATTAAAAATGCCAAAGAAATGCACTTTAATTAACCTAGAAGCAAAACAGGAAAACGAGAAGACAAATTAAGGAAAACAAGAAAATAAAGCTAAAAATTAGCAAGATAATATCTATCAGCATTCCCCTAGCTCTTAACTCCCTCAAAAATTATGTTAGTATGCTGCTCCTATTTTCCTCCCATAAAATGCCTTGATGTTATCAGTGGATGTCTGATGCAACCAAGTAAATACATGAAAAACTAGCACCAGGGAGAGACAATTTTTTCCCCTTTTTTGATAGGTAAAGAAAATTATAACTGAAGTGCTAACTATTAACAAAAGTAGCACTGGGACAGGCAATTTAGAATTTAATGATTTGGAAGTTCACTTTTTCTGTTTGATCAGAATAAATAACATGAGAGTAAGTCAAAACTTTGAGAAAACAAACTTGGAATTCAGAATTAGTAAGATCACATCTTGAGGCATCTTAAAGTCAAAATTGATTAATATCAGATACTTTATCATGACCCTTTTTTTTTTTTTTTGGTATTTTGCCTCTTCAATTGGAAGCGCAGAGACACCTATCTTGTACCCTACAACTCAATGAAATGTCACTTATCCACATTCTATCATTTGAGGATAGCATTTTTTAAGAAAACAATCAAACTTCAAAAGTTTTATCCACTCATGAAATTGCTTGTATTTCACTTAGTAGTCTTGATCCCAATTCGTTGATGTCAACTGAATGAAACTTTTCTTCACCATTCAACTCTGTGAAGGACCATACACTCTATCATTATGTTTTCAAATGATAAGTTATAGTTATTAACCTTTCTATAGAATAAGCACAATAATACAGCTCATACCTATGATATAAACATCCATAGAAAATGGGAGAATAAAAAGGAAAAAGGAAAAAGAAAATGTATACAACCACTATGTTCCACATTGAAATGATTAGGGTTTCCCACACATGTCAAACAGGATTTAAAAAGTTACCAATGCACAACTGTTCCAAAGCACAGAAGGAAATTTGCGCATGTAATGCAGCTAGGAGTTGATCTATATGCTAACTTCAACCGTAATCATATCCTCCCTCAATTTTCCTTTAAAAAATTATTACTATTGTATGAGGTTCCATGATTTCTATGTTGCCACATCTAACTCTGATGCAAGGAATCATCTTTACATGCAGGCATTTTCTATTTCACTTAGGTGTGCTTTGAAAAAAGGAAATAGATTCAAAGATTCACAATTTTTATCTTAGAAACTAAAACGACAATTTTTTCCAATATACTCCCCATTGACTCACACTTGAAGATCCCTACACAGGATAAATGTTAAAATCAACACACTCCTTTTATACATAAACGAACATAAAAACTAAATGAGCACACAACCAAGAATTAGTCGAATAATTGGTAACATTGTATAGACAGGAAACAACAAAGCCCTGGGAAGTAGGAAATGCTAAAAGTATCCAATCAAAAGAAAATTCTGGGTTTCATTGCAAAATTCTGCTAAGACCAGCAAAAGAAAAAAATCCAATCAAATTTTATAGCACAGAAGCATAACTTACAAGTACTGCAAATTCTTAAGGAGGCCTAGCTGTGGTACCAGTTGACCTGACAAAGCCGCATTTCCAAGATCACTGTGAAAATATATGGAAAGCAACATCATACAGGGTGTTTCATGGATCAAGCAATTCACAAGTAACACTGAGCCAGTAAATGAAAGACGTATGAAGGGAAAGCTGCTTACACTCTTATAACACTATTATCACTATTGCAGGTAACATGAAACCATGTGCAGGGGTTGACAAGGGTCGGATCCCAACTCTGTAGGACATTGTTTGGGTCCTCCAAGTTGGTCCTCAGTGTATGCAAAGCATCACCTGTTTAAATATGCAACAAGAACAATCAGTCACTACCCAAAAATTTCAATAAATATACAATTATATAGAAGATTCAACCGCATCAGAACTGAGATTTGAACCATTTCCAAACGCCAGATACAGCAGTAAATCCACTAACATATGAAGATGATATTCAGGTACACATATCATAACGCAGAGTTGCCATTTAGGTACATTTGACTAGCATTTTGGAAGTACTTTTTTTTTCTGGGTGGCATTTAGAAAGTACTTTCTTACTGTTCCCTAGCCAAAATTAAAGCAATAAAAGTACTTCTAAGGGCTAAAGTACATCCAGAATACAATGGAATCCAACTCTAAAACCCCTGATTCAAACCCTAAGCTCAACATTTCCCATACGCTGCACACCAAATTCAAATTCACTAACCTCATCAAAGAGAGAGAAAAAAGAAAAAAAAAAAACTAATTACACTAACTGGAAGACACCCATTTGAGAAAAAAAAAAAAACAAAAAACATACTGAAAAAAGAAAGATCACGAAGCCAAAAAGAGAAAAAGAAGCAAACCTTCCATGTTAGCAGAGATGAAAGAGAATGGATGAAGCAAGCAGAGCAAAAGCAGAGTGAACACCACGACCACCTCCCCCTCCATCACCACTACCCAGGCCACCCCTCTCGAGCTAACTCATCAACAACCCCAGATCCATACAAACATCCCCCAAATTCCAAAAACCCTAGCTCAGAAATCGAAACGACGGCGTCTCATCAGAGGGGAAAAAGGGAGAGAAAAGAGTGAGAACAGTAAAGTGGAAAATTGTTGAGATTGTGTATTTTTATTTATTTTTTCCGTCTTCTAATTTTTTGGGGATCGTGTGATTGAAAGAGGAAAGAGTAAAGAGAGTGAAAAGAGAGTAAAGGGTTTTAGTATTAAAGAAAAGAGAAAAGAGAAAAGAGGAATGGGTGAATGAAATTATTAGAGTGAGTATAATGAGTTTTAGGGGGGTGTGGAGTTGGGGGCGTGCAGAGATTGCTGCAGGCTGCCCGCAGGGAGGTGCCCGCTGCCCCAACACAGTCAAAACTCCTTCCCGCTATATCATGGAAAGTGACGTGACCCTGTTTGCTCCCCTGGGCCCCATCTCCCCCCCACTTTGGATCCCCTAACCCTTCCATCTACTTCTTTCGTCCCTTCTCATCCTCTATCATCCAAAAAAATAATTATAATTGCTTCTTCTTCTTTTTTTTCATGCTTCTTATTGTAATTTTTTTTTGCTTTTGTGGATAAAATAAAATTAAAAATAAAAATATGTTTAATTTTTTCCCTCCCACAATCATTGTTTTTCACTTAAAAACATAAAAAAATCATTATTTGTTTCTTAATTTATTTCCAAAATGTTTTTTTAAAAGGATGTCAACTATCAAATAATTTCTACCTACGAGGCATGTTATTAAAAATCTCAATAGAAAGTGTTATTAAATATTTGACTATTACATTACTTTGAAAACAAATTTAATTACTAATAGTATGGTTGGTAGTATAATTAAAAAATAGTTTCTATTTTAAAAATATAAAAAATAAAAAATTCATAAAACTGTTTCACCATTATTTTTTGTTATCAATTTTTAAAAACAAAGTAAAATGATTTTCATTATTTTCACTGGTTTTTAAAACAAAAAAAACACCTCTATAAAAAGCAAATAAATTAAATACAATATTATTTTCTTTTTTCTCTGCAATCCAATACCCATATAAAAAATCTTCCAATATGATAAAAAAAAATTTATTAATAAAATAAATTCAATATCAAATTATAATTTATATATAAAATTTATTGATCATTAAAAATAATTTAAAACTCAAAAACCAATCTAATTAATGCTAGAAAGTCATGGAACTCAAAAGCGTTAAAAAGTCATATACTAAAATTTATTTTAAATGTCTTAATTAGTTTCTTCTTTTCATATAATCGTATTTTTGTAAAAAAAAATTACTAAGCAAATAAATTTCAAATCAAGTAAGACTTAATATTTTATATTCATTAATGAGTCTAATAATTTTAAAAATAACTTGAATCTGAAATAGTGATCCAATTAATATCATAAGTTTAAAGATAAAAATTGGTTTGAAACAACTCTATTGTTTCTCTTATACTTAGAATCATTTTTTTAATTTTTTTTATTAGACAAATAAACTCGAAATTAAATAAAACTTCATGTGTTTAATTCATTAATGAGTTTAGTAATTTATAAAAATAATTTAATACTTAAATAGTGAGATCATTAATATCATAAATTTATGGATAAAAATTAGTTTAGAACAAGATTATCATTTCTCTTACACATAGAATCATACATTTTTTATTTTTTAATTAGATAAAAAAAACTTGAAATTAAACAAAACTTAATGTATTGAATTCATGAATAAGTTTAATAATTTTTAAAAATAATTTGAAACTCAAATAATTAACCCATTAATATTATAAATTTATGGATAAAAATTGGTTTATAATAACTCTATTTTTTTTTCACATAATTATATTTTTATAAATTTTCTCATTAAATAAATAAACTTTAAATCAATTGACACTTTATATTGAATTTATTAATGAGTTTAAAATTTTTAAAAATAAGTTGGAACCAAAAATATATATCTAATCATTATAAAAAATAATATACGAAAATTGATATATTATGAGTTATGACTTAATCGTTCCTCTTATATACACAACTTTATTTTTAAATTGTTCTCACTTGGTAAATAGATTTTAAATTAAGTGAAACACAATCAATAATTCAATTTTTCTAACCAAGTCGCTTGCTTAAGGTGGTTCGTCTGACCTAGGGATGGCAATGAGGCGGGTTTTTTCGAGTACCCACCCCGCCCCGCCCCTAATGGGACGGGGTTAAATTTTATTAAACGGGTTTGGGACGGGTTTGGGAATGGTTTAAAAAACCCGGAGCGGGTTCGGGGCGGGGGCGGGTATTGCCCCACCCCGCCCCGCCCCGATCCTCCATCACACTTTTGCCCTTGAACTCTTCCACCGTTCTGGGTATGGCAGCTTCCTGTCGCCAGGAGTTGCGCTTGAGTGCCTCTCTGACAAGCTCTTTTGAGCACCTCTCGGGGTCATTGTGTGACATGAGCTCCTTCCTAGTCATTGTCACCGCGCACTGGCTACTCATCACGTCCCACAGGCCATCGCAGCCTAGTATCAGGAATTCGTCTTCCTCTGTGAGGATTATTTCCTGCAGTTCTGGCTCGAAGCTTAGGGGGGAAACCAAAGAGCTTCTTATCCACTTCCAAGACTCACCGGAGAGGACACGAAGAGAAGAACCAGAAGGGGAAGCTGGCTAGTCCAGGTTGTGATGTCGTCAGATTCAACAATCGGAGATCTGATCGCGGCGGCACTGCGACAGTACACGAAGGAGGGGCGGCGGCTGGCGTTACCCACGGGGATCTGATCGCGGTGGCACCACGACAGTACGTGAAGGAGGGGCGGTGACTGGCGTTACCCACGGAGATCTGATCGCGGCGGCATTGCGACAGTACGAAGGAGGGGCGGCAACGTTACCCACAGAGATCTGATCGCGGCAGTACGCGAAGGAGGGGTGGTGGTTGGCTTTACCCACGGAGATCTTGTCGCGGCGGCACTGCAGCAGTAAGCCCTGTCTCACCGGTTTCAATGGTGAATTAAAAAAAAAAAGTTAAACGGGGCGGGCGGGGCGGTTATAGGAATTTATCGTACCCGCCCCGCCCCGTTTAAGTTTTTAAATGGGACGGGGATGGGATTTGTTTTAAATAAACGGGGCGGAGTTGAGATGGGGGTGACTCGTCCCGAACCCGCCCCGTTGCCATTCTTAGTCTGACCAGGAAAGAAAGTCCAAAAGGAATGGGAGATTTTGCCAATAGATCTAATTTCGCAAGATGCGATCCAAAATAGGAGATTGGATGTTGAAGCTTTCTAATATAATAAAAATGTCGAATAGAAGACCGTGGAAGTAATGATAAAAGAAAATATCACATAGCATGCAATTGAAAGAAGGGCTTAAGATAAGATTGTGCTAAATCAAATATCGAATAGAACCTTTGTTCGACTCATCGATCGGTAAGAGAACTTCAAGATTTGAATAAATTGTTTTTCTCGTCCATAATAAGAGTTAATTAACCTAGTGAATCCCATAAGGATTCTCTTGAGTCATTGTATATGAATAAAGAAATAAGTAGTTTAAATAGTACCAAAACCCTCGGCCCGGATGAGTTTGGCATAGCTCATACATTAAGCAAGTTTTAGGAAGATTGCCATGTGCTCATAGATCATCATTACTCAGTAACGGATCTCCAATCTTTTATCAGAAAGGCTTTGGGCGCTACTATCTTTATTTATGTTACCCATGTTCACATTGGTACTTCTTCCGACTCAACCTCAACCACAACCAATATTGAACAACCAATGTCGTCTTGTCTGCAACTGCCTTGAAATATCGATACTCGAGGGATCACTAATGCGAGCCTTGATAAGTATCACCCAGTTAAGAGGTTCATTGGTCATTTTATGCTAATAGTTTTTCTAGGGACTCTTTGCTTCTAGTTTAATTGAGTGAGTGACCCTTGCGTTTAAGGGTCGCGAACGGATAGAAGGAAGCTTCTAAAGTTAAATTTTAGTTGCGGGCGAACTCTAATTAGGCGCCCTACTCTTATCCCCCTCTACTCTCGCCTTCATCTCTACTGCCTCTGCTTCAGCTTGCTTTATAACCTATGCAATCATAGATCAGTCATTGACTGTTGAACTAAAATGGACAGCTATTGGGAGAATTGCGACTGATGAATCACGATCAACCACTGATTCCCTTGAATATTTTAATTTTTAAGAATAATTTAAAATTTTAAAAATTGATCAAATTAATTACATATTAAATCAAATCATTGTAGAATATTTTGTTTGTAATTGAATATTAAATACTTATACGTAATGAAAAATTTAACCCAGTTAAACTTTATTCATTTTTCATCTTAAGTAAAATATTATTAACAATTATTATTTTTAAATTATTATTATTATTCATTTTTAACAAAAAAAAAGAAATTAATTATGCTTTTACCGAGATGTTAATATCCATATTTTTTAACATATGTTAAAATAATATTTTTTATAGGAAAATAAAACTATTTATTTGTAATTGCAAAACTAATTTTATTTTTAATAAGACTTAAATTAAATTTAATTAATATTATATAAATTAAATTCACAATGTTTTTACAAAATCAATATAGAAAAATTATTTTGAAAACAACTTATTGAAACAAGCCTTTTGTTTTTCATTTTTAGAAACTTATCAAATGCCCTTATTTTTATAAAACTCTAAAAATATGGATTTTGTTCTTTCATGTACTCCTATATGATGTACTTTTTAATGTCAAACATGTCCTCCCCTTTGCCACCTAAGCTTCTACCTAACCCTCCCACATGTGAAATAAAAAAAATAAAAAAATACGAAGGGAACTCCAACTTTTCCCAAGTAACATGTCCATCTCACACTAAAACCTAAAATAACAAAAATCTCCATTTACTCTTTTCTTTCTCAAAACTTAAGATCCATGAAACCCTGCCCTCTCCAAACTCTCCAAAAATTTAAAATCCTCTCGACCCCTAACATCAAACAATGAACTTAAGTAAAATCTTGTCAGGTTCAAATCTCATTATATTATTCAATTAATGTCTTTGTTTCTTTGACTTCATTTTGTTTTACTCTTTTATTTATTAATTTATCTTTTATTTTTTCCTATTTAGCTTGGGTTATTCATTCTAGGTTTGATTTTTCATCAATTGTAAATGAAAAAATATGAGTTATTATTATTTCAAATAAGTGTTTTTTGTTTGTTGATATTCTAACCTTTTGTGTCCATTCATGCTAGGCTTTGTTTTTTTTTTTTTTTTTTTTTTTTTTTTTTTTTTTATCATCAATAGATTATATCTATTAGTTTTTTATGTAATTAATTTTTATTTATATATATGATTTATATTAGTAGAGACATTTGTCTTGTGGGTTTAAATCTCCTTTTTCTCTATATCTTTGGTTGCTGAAAAAAAGTAGGATTTTTTTTTCCACTTTGTTATGTGGTATGGGTTAAGACTTGACGATTTTTCAAATGAGCATAAAATAGAGTCATTTCTCTTATTTTAATTGAGCTTTTAAAGAAAAAAAAAATTATGAAACTCTTTACCATTAAATCATAAAATTCTTTTTTTTTTTTTTTGTGATTTTTTTTCAACCATCAAATAGATAATTGTTTTCTCTCTCAATTGTAAATTCAATTTTGTTTTTTTTTTTTTTTTTACTTTAACGGTGCAATGTGATGATAGAATTTTCGATATATTTTTTCTAAACCGAACCAATTAAGCTAAATAAATATTAATCTTTGGCTAAACTATGAATATACAATATTATTTATAGGTTTCTGCTTATATAGTTTATTTTCTTATGAATGTTCCTTTATATAGGCATTGAAATACTACTCTATCAGGTATGCTAAGCATGCTCCAAGAGGTTTCCTAATTGCTAGTTTGCTTTTTTCTTCCTTTGTTTATTTATTGGAAACTAAAAGTGCATTTAATAGTAATTTTAGAAAGTGTTTCAAATATTTATAATATTTAAATTTTTTATTTTTTAAATATTAAAGATATTAAAAATATATTTTAAAATCACGGTCAAACACGCTCTAAATGTGTATTTGAAAATAATTCTATAAAACGTTTCTAGCATTTTTAATACTTAAATGATAAAAAATTTCAAATATTAAAAATATTAAAAATACTTCTGAATAATCAATATCAAATGAGTTCTAAGAGTGCATTTGATAGTGATTCTAAAAAACATTTTTATACTTTTTAATACTTAAAAAATTTTATTTTTCAAATATTAGAAATGATAAAAACATTTTTCAAAATCACCGTCAAACAAACTTGAATTGAATTTGACACCCCACCTCTACTCAACTTCCTCTTACTTAAAGCTTCCATCATAGGGAGCTATTAAAGTAGTGTATTAACAAATCAAATTGATGGAAAGTTAAGGGATATAATTGCATAATGCAAAAATGTTAGAGGGTTTTTTTAGGTTTTTATAGAATTTAAGGATTATTCAAGTTATCTATGCTGAAGTGCAAGGGTGTCTTGAGTAATTAAAACCCTTGTCTTGATGCTTTTGACGTGTTTGTGACCAAGCGTCATGATAGGTTTTCCCAACAGTATCAAAATTACAAGCTCCCACGTGACAGATTACAATTAAAATAAAGTATAAAAAGTTTCAACCTGTGAATATGTCTTTGAAGCCGTTTTCATTCTGTATTTCAAAATCACAATCAACTTCTACATTCTTTTGTACACAATTCCAATAACTAAACAAAAACTTTTTCCTCAAGATAACTGTTTCAAATTTGCCACAAACACATTCAAAACCATAGTTTTAAAAGGTACACCAAGGCTCAATATACAACCACTCCCTAACTATGACACTTTGCTTGCTAAGACACACATGTTATTGAAGAGGTGGTCTTGTTTACTTTACTTTTCCTTTTTAGATGCTTTTACTTTTAAAATTTCTAATTTTATATTAAAATTTGTATAATTTCAATGTAGCATTTGATTACTACTCAAAAAGTGCTATTTCATAGTTTATAATTAATCCTTTTAAGCACTTTTGAGTAGTAGTTAGTGCCTTTTAACCCAATTAGCATGTTAAGGCCCCTTTCAATCAATTCTAATCAAATTGTGTAAGTTTTGGTGTTTTTGTTAGTATTTTGATCACCAAAGCATTATGAGATTGAGGAGAGTTATATGGAATCCTTGGAAAGTAATGGGAAGCTTAGATGAATGAAGAATCAAAGCCTTGAAGCTCTTTTGCCATAAGCAAAGTGGAAGTGCAAAAGGGGAAGCAAAGAAGATTCAGCTGTGGAGCACTCTTGATGACAGTCACTGCAGCTAATTTTGGAGCACTTCCTGATGTCCAATTTATGCATATAATATGTCATTTGAAAGCTTAGGAAGTCAAAAATCCAATGCTTCAAACCGTGTGCAATTTGGATTTGAAATGAGGAAGTTACAGCCTTTGGAAGACAACTGCTCCAAGCTGAAGGAAGAAAGGCTTCAGAAAAGTGCTGCGAAATCACCATTCTTGTTGCGGAATGGTTTCGCAGCCTTTTTGCACAGTGCTATGGAGTTCCCCTGAAGCTGCACGCCGCGATGAAAGCTAACCACCACTTGATGGAAGTCCACTTTTCAAAGGTGTTGAAGCAGCTGGCTGCTATGAAGAAATTTCGCAGCTCCTCTTGAGTACCTGCGAAATTTCGCAGGCCTCATCTTTCACCTGCGAAGTGGTCCTTAGTGCTTCCTGATATTTGTAACCGACTCTTGGAGATATTTTTCATTAGATTTTTGTTGCTTAAATGCCTAAATTCTCCTTGTAAGTCACCAATGATAGATTTCCTTAGCTTTTAAGTTAGGAATTTGGCAAAATATCAGGAGATAGCTGTAATTGTATATTTTTGGTTTAAATGGAGCCCGAGGAGCCTGTTCTAAGGGGCTGGTTGTTGAACTTTTTGTAAGTTCCAAAAACAAGAAATATACAGAGCTTGAGTTTTGCTTTACCTGGTCAATTTGATTGTATTATATTTATTTTAACTTGGTTATGCACTCTCTGAGGAGTTTTCCCCCAGAGAATGAGTAGCTAAATCTTTTAGTTCCTTGGAGTTAAGGTTGCCGGGAAAGGTTCCAAGTGCAAGAATCAGAAGCTTTGTGGTTTCAGCTATGAATGAAGAGTAAGTGTCTCCCGTGAATGGTTTCTAATGTTTTTAGTTAACTTAAAACATCTTGGAGTCACCTGGGCCAACACTTGGTAAGGCAAGTGATCTCTAACCGTGGAGATGCACTAGTTTACCCCTTGCGAGCCTCTGGTAGGTGACTTGAAGGTAGGATTTTCTAGAATAGCCAACACTTGGTAAGCTTTTGGACTCTTAGGAGACATCCATTAGTTACCTTTTGCGAGCTTTTGACGGGTAATCCAAGGTTAAAGATCACCTTGAATGGTAAAAGGCAAGTGAGAGGCTCAAACCATTGCAAGTTGCATCAGTGAGAGAATTAAAGCTGAAATCCAATTGAGGGATGCATTTATGCAGCACCTGTTAGAGAATTGACTTTAAGTTAATTCTCTAATGTGAGGAAGTGAACTAAGTGACCGGAGCTATGCTTTTGCATGAGGAACCTCCCCTGTATACCTGAATCTCCAAGGAATGCTTTTCTTCTTAAGTTATTTTCATCACTTGTTGTGTTGTTAATCTAAGTCCAAACCTTTTTCAACCAAAGTTTGTGTTTTATTTCTTAAGCTAATCTTAGAATGAAACAGCACCAATTCACTTTGAATTGGTATCATTTTCAATCTTGAGTATCCTTCCCAGTGGAACGATCCTAGAGCCACTATGCTATAGTAGCTTTGTATTTGCTACCCTAGTTCATGGTGTTATAGGTTAAAAATTTTGTTGATTACACCTGCCATCAAGGAGCACCAGCTGGCCACACATCAGCTGAGACACCAATTAGGCATGAATCAGCATTGAAGATAATTTTTGAAATTTTATTAGGTTAAACATGAAGAATTTGTGTAAAAGATGTTTTGTATGACATAAAGACCCATCTATTATTTGTTTTGTTATTTTACTCTTACTTAATAACAATGTTTGTTTTTGAAAAATTAAAATTGGTCATTGTGAAGGACATGTTGTTTATGATATTCAATTGGTGCTTTTTAATTTTATTGCATTGTTTTTTGTGGTATTAACTCAAAGATCATAAAATTAAAATTATCATTTGCATTGGTTATTTCTTTTAACATATTATAATATTTTTGTCACTTTATTTTGAACATGCAAACATACTATGTTGTGTTTGTTATGAGCAAACATGGAGTTTATAATTCTTGACTTGAATAAAAAAAAGAAAAAAAGAAAAAAAATGTTATTTTCTATAAAGGGAGTATATACAAATCATATAATTTTAGAGAGCAAGTTGTCCAAGTATAAGTAATATATATATGAACCAAGATGGATGAGGATTGATGAATTTTCTATGTCCAATAGACTAAAGTGTTAACGCAAAGTTACACATGACCGTTTTCTACTTTTTCATATGTTTTTCGTTATTGGATTCCTTATAGCATGTGTTTTGATGATTGTAATATAAAAAAATATTTAACATAGGTCGTCTACATGTGCTTTGAATATGAATATATACTAATGAGATATTGATACTATTAGTAAGTGGTATATTATAATTATTGTAAAGACTATTACCAAAAGTTGGCTAGTTAACAAGGATAATTGAATGATGGATGATATATATATACATGGAGACCATGTAACTTATATAAGTTATTTTCTTTTTCTTTTTTGTTTCATGTGTATTATCATTTTGTTTTATAGACACTATATGTTTGGACTGACATGTTTTAGATGGGTCTTAATTCCTTATCCACCTCACAATTGTTATAGTTAATAGTTTTATTAGTAGTTAGTTTAGATAAGTATAACATAATTTTATATAAGTACTACATTTTTCTTATCTAGATACTATCTTTTAATCAAAGTTTGAAATATCGGTAAATACGGATATATCAGTACTTGGATTTTTCGGATATATCGAAAATATCGGAGAAATATTAGAGGATATTTTGACAAAAATATAAGTGAAGTAAAATTTTTTTAAAATTCATTAAAATATTTGAAAAAACTCTATAAAATTATAAAATAAATAAAATACACATTTTATAATTATTTTGTAAATGTAATTGACAGGATATTTTGACAAAAATATAAGTGAAGTAAAAATTATTTAAAATTCATTAAAATATTTGAAAAAACTCTATAAAATTATAAAATAAATAAAATACACATTTTATAATTATTTTGTAAATGTAATTGACAGAAATATGAGTCTTAATATATGATTTATTATTTATCTTATCAAATTAATTTTAATTTATAAAATATTAGAACTTTATTATTAACATTATTATTTATATTTTAGTTTTTTTTAAAAAAATAAATTTATATTTTTAATATATTAAAATAAAAAACATTCAAAAAGGATAAATATAAAAAATTTAAAAATGAAGTGATGTTAATTTTTTTAGAATAGGATTAATGAGATAAATGATGATATATCTAATATTAAAAATATAATTTATTTAATTTAAATGCATTTAATAGTATGAAATAAATGATAATACATATATGATTTTTTAATATTTATATTTTTATATTTAATTATCATACAAATAATATAAAAAAGACTTATTAAAAAATTATAATATTGATTTTTATATTTTTATTAATCAATTAAATATAATTTAAAATAAAATAATTAGAATTAGTTTTTTTTTTAATGATGAGCATTAACAAATTTAAATTGAACATGTATTATCAAAGAGCATCTTAATCCAATGGTAGATAGGAATTGAACCCAAGGCACACCCGAGGACGTAGGAAATATTGAGAAATTTTTCGAAAAATCGGTAAAAATACCAATAAATACATAAATATCGACGATATTTCCAAAAAAATACCGAAATTTTCGTCCACTGATAATCAATTACCAATATTGTGTCGAAGCCGATTGATAAATGAAATTTCGATGAAATATCATCGAAAATTTTCAATATTTCAAACACTACTTTTAATGAAGAAGCTACTATCTTTAGTAGCATACATACTAGCTTATCTACATGCATTAATTTCATATCCGCCTCCACGAATCATATCATTAGCTTTTTTGTGGTCATCTTAGTAGATTCTCATATGATTGAATTCATTGTTTCATGATCATTTTAGAACTTATCCACATAGATGTCATATGCTAAACTCCATTTTTTGTCATGGACAATTTAGATGAGTATGATATTCTTTTGTATAAGTAAGATAACTATGACACTCTATTGTATAGGTAATGCCTTTTCATTATTTAGGTACTATATTTTTCTTGCTAAGGTATTACCTTAGGTGGCATGGGTACGACATTTGAATGACATATTATTGTATAGGCATTATTTTTTTCTTGCTTAGGTACTACCTTTGGTAATATGGGTATGACCATTGCCATTAGAACATTCCCTTATCCACCTTATCAAATCATTAGCAGTCTCTTGGTCATCCTAGTAGATTTACACATGATAAAATCCATTATTCCATGACCAATTGAAATAAGTTTGGAACTTATTGAGATGAGTGCTTGTGGAGCCGTACTTTTCACATACGTTCTTACTCGATGATGAGACTCGTTTTTTAGTGAAAAACTAGTTTTTATAAAAATTGGAGTTGCCACTTATTTTTTATTTAAAAAAAAATGAAATAAGAAATAAAACCCTATAAAAAATGACTCCTTATTTTGGAAAAGCATGTCCTTGAAAATTGAGTTTAAGTTTGGGAGTTAAGGTACTCTTTGATAAGGTACCATAAGGTAACACCCCTCTAAGCATTAAATAAAGGTTTCTACCAAATAAGTTGAGGTAAGTGGATATCAAAAATAGTAAAAATGATTATGTCTAAAGCTTAATAGGATGCTATTCACACCAACCAAAACATATCAAAGAAAACCAATCACATGGAAAAGAATATAAGCGTACCTTAGCTACAGTCCAAAGCACTTTCATGAAAACATTAAAGTTAGTTCAGATAATATATCATATAACATGCATTTCATCCTATTCAAGTAATCAAACAATAATCAAAGCACAGAAAAACAATGTCAAACATGGGAATATGCTCATAATCAAAATTTGCATATTTATAGAATTAAAGAGACAAAAGATGTAAGGAACGTACCTAGATAGTACTCTTAGCTTACAATGCACTTATACAAAGTTAAGGAGGGTTAAAACAAATTATGATAACTAATAATTAGGAAATCAAATCCTAATATATATGGCATATGTATAGTTTAAGTGCAATGGCAAGAATTCAATAAGATTGAATGATAGAGAAAAATCTAAGTTCAAAAGAAGTATATTTCATGTAATCGCAAAGCAAGACTCCATACACTATCAAAAATTTATTAGGGATGTAAAAAGGCATTTACTATCACATAAGTCACATCTACAAATCATTGCTAAGGACAAACTAATTTACAAGTGAGCTAGAGATACCAAAATTAGTGACTTAATCCAAGTATGCAACAAAGGGGCAGAACAATCAAGTTCAATAGAAAAATTTTAAATAAATATATAGAAGCAACATTTTATAATGGACAAAATTACGTAATATCCTCATTATGTCTATGTTACAACACAAAAGCTAAGATCAAGTGAAGATATGCCAAACAACACTACATTAAATAACAAAACAAATACTGTATAGAAATTTTAGCATGCAACAAAAATAAGAAGGTTCACAAAACAAATTCTAAAAAAATATCTAAAATATGAATTTAATTACAAAGATTTTCATAGAACATCTCCTACATGTCTAGTTTATAACTCAAGTGGCCAAACAATTTAATAAAGTTCCAATTAATCTATGTTTACAAATTTTCCCAAAAGTTCCAGAACATGACAAAATTCTAAAACATACATAAACTAAATCATTTAGCCAATCCAGAGATGCGATAAAATCATACAATATGTTCAAAGTGTTAGCAAAAATAAACATAGATGAATTTAAAAATCAATCAAATATTCCCTTGGTCAAAATAAGGATATGTAGTGGGTGCAATAAGGGAAAATTATTTCTTCTAATTGAGGAAATATTTTTAAATATTTTATATATATCTAAAATCAACTTCAAGAAGTTTAGAATCTAATAAAAATATTAAACCAAAATTTTAAAGTCAACTAATAATTTAAAAATATAGAAACATTTTAGAAAGCTAGAATTGGGTGAAAACTAAACCTATTATAAGATTAGTTTACGACTCTTACTTGAAAATTGGTTTTTGACTCAAACAAAATTCTAAAATCAAATTCAAGGAGTCTAAAATGCCATAGAACTACTAGAAAATTTTTAGTAGTATTTCAAGTTAGTCAAATCGAATTTGTAATTTAGATGCATAGTAAATCCAACAGGTTGACAACAAAAGGGTTTTGCATTTGATGTAGGGGTTTCATTGAATCCCTATTTGATATACATAAATCTAATCCATGCATTCCTAACCTCACATAAGTATTGATAAACTTATTAAAGTTAAGAATTATCTCATTTATTTGAGATCATAAGTTTGGATTCGTGTTTCACTTAAAATCATAAATTTATCAAAAACAAAAGGGAGGATGCAATCCAAATGAAACATAGTTGCATAGGCTTTTAGGAAATAAGATTTTCTCACAACTTGAATGATTTAAGATGATGCTTAAAAATAAAATAGGAAGGTTGATTTGTCAGGAAGGGATTGAAAACACTTTTTAAAAAAGAACTCTAGAAAAAACATAAAATATCAAACATAAACAACCAATGAAAGGTGTAAGTGTACCGATGTGAAAAGTGAACTCACAAATATCAATTATTACAAAAGACGAAGTCAAAGTGAAAATATTTATCCAAAGCCAATTGTCATTTGAATATCCATTGGCTTATTTTAGATAAAAATAGATTTGAAGAAGAGTTAACTTAATTATAATCTTAATTCATCAAACAGTCAATATTCAATCAAACAATTTCCTAAATGTCGAATCTAATAACACTCATGTGTGACCCGATTTGTCCACACCCAACTTAATCTAATGTATTGAAAAGAAAATCACAAAATGAGAAGTGAAGAAAACAATATAAACAATAAAATTAGAGCTAGGTAGTTCACTTACATCAATTTAAAATGCAAAACATTAACACATGAACAAGGCATTAATATTCTCATCAACTTTCATATTTTTAATCTAATCTCTACACGGGCACTAACAATATGAATACTTGATTTTTAGATATAATCCAAAAATGGCTATTAACAATGTGAATACATTCTCTCTCTTTTTTTTTTTTTTAATAAATATATGTCATTTAAAGTCCATTCTCATGTTTGAATTTCCATTATCATACTTTATTATTATTATCAATAAATTACATTCTATTACTGCTATGGTCGACCACATTTTATATATACACTCAATGATTTCTAATTTTTAAACTCCAAACACCATCTACATTACACATGAACTAGTTACATGTTGACTCATCGATTTTTTATTTTAATTTCCAAGCACCTAGCATATCACATGAATTAGCTGCATGTTAACATAGCATCATTGTTTTTTAGTTTTAAATTCTAACGTTAAGCCATCAAATTTCTCACATGAACAGCCATACATTATATTCATTTTTTTTACTGGTTTTATTTTATTTTTATTTAACAAAAGCAAATATATTAACATCTATTAATCAGCAGAATATATCCTTTCCATTTGAAATATTTAATTCAATGAAAGTAAGTCACTAACATATAGTACAACATGAATTGATTGGAAATTTTCTATTCAATAATTAATATGCCACTAACCCATCTTATATGAATGCATTGAAATTTTATTATTTAACAATCAATATGCCATTAACATTCCATTCTATATCCAGCCCCATTATTACCCATATTCATTTCATTGATACCTCACATATTCTCATTGATTTTTTTTTTCTTAATTCTAAAGCATGCCATTAACACTTCCCACATAAACTCATTGAATTTTTTTCTTTTTTTTTTTTTTTTTTTTTTTTTAAGAAACAAACATAGCACCGACATATACTACACATGTCCATTGAAATTTTTTTTATCCAGCAATCAACATGCCACTAACAAAGGCCATTTTGATTCCCATATGCATTTCTTTGAATTTAAAAACCTAGAAACAAAGGCCACTAAGAATGTTCACATAGTCAGCCATGATTATTCCGCACTCAAACCTAGGTTATTAATATTCTCATAACCATGTGAATAAAAAACAAGAAGAAATATGTAAAAATATAAAATAAAAAACAAGAAGACTAAAAACTAACCTGGTGACGAGAGCTATTGGAGATACGCTTTGTTTGTGTGGCAAATATGATTTGTGATGAAACTGGTGGTGTATTCTGATATTCTGTGTTCCACTGGAAGTGCATGCCGCTACCAAGAACGAAATGCAGGAGCTACTCAAATGTTTTGATGAGATGCCGAACAGTGCGATGCAGGTGATAGCCCAAAACAACAATGTGATTTTGCAATGGTATTGGAGATGACTTTTTGATGTACTGTGTGATGGTGTAATGCCGAAGTGGGACTGTGAGATGGTGTGAGATTTTCCGATGCGCTGATGGTAGATGCAGGTGCGGGCTAGTGTAGTTTCGTTAGAAGAGAAGGAAATGCTGCTCCGTGAGGATGAAATGCAGATTCATCCTAGATGATGCATCTCTCTTGAAGGTGCAGAAAATGGTGATGCTACGACGAGGGAAGGATGATTAAGCCGATGCAATTCTGTTGGTCTGGAAATGAGTATGAAATCACATTGATCTAAGCAGAATCTACCGATCTCCTAGATGAGAATGAAGGTGCAATAATCAGAGATGAATCTGATGGCCTCGATCTGAAGCGGGTTGTGGTTCTCTCCTTTTGATGAAGAAGCTGGTGGTGTGATGATATTCTGAAACTACTCGAAGCACCGAATCTGGTGTAATACCGTGATGGAATTGTAAGTGCTGCTCATCAATGAAGATGGTGTGCCGGTCTGATCATAAGCAGGTGGTTGTGATCTCAAAAATGGTGGGGAGTTAGTGCACCCTGATCCCTTTGAGGTGCAGGTTGTCACGCCCGATTTTGGGCTACCTAGAATTCGGGATCAAGTCAAGGTTTGAACCTGACTGTTACTCCTATCCGAGTCAATCCTAAATTTTTCATCCTATAATCCAATAAATTTATTAAACTAAAATTTATTATATGAATTTTTTTCCAACACCAACTAATCACTTTTTCATAAGTATAATAAAAACATATTATCTTACAAGTAATAACCCAAATATTTACAATAATCTCTAAATCAAAATATTTCCAAAAACATTTACAACTTTTATTTTCTTTAGATTTTTTATTAAAACAATTTTCAATTTTTTTTATTAAAGCAAATTTTGGAACTTTATTAAAACCATTTTGGAATTCTTTAAAACCAGTGGAGATGCATGAAAGAGAAATGGAAGAAAGGAGGGTGAGAGAGAGAGAATGGGATAGAGAGAAATGAAGTAAAAGAAAGAAAATGGGGGAAAATGAGAAAAGAGGAAGAACTGAAGCAGTGGGTGGTCGTGTGAGGGAAAGTGAGAGAGGCAGAAAAAAGACAAAAAAAATGAGAAGAAGAAAAAAAAAAAAAAAAGGAAAAAAAAGAGAGAAAAGTGTGAGTGGTCTGTGGGTGGATGAAAACGTGGGAGAAAAAATGGGCCCAAAGTTGGGGTCAATAAGGACTTACATAAACAGTATTACAGAAAATTTAAGATAGAAATTAAACAAATATAGAAAATTTGAAACAAAATAAAAAACCTATAGTAACACTTATAAACAAAATGATAAATGAAAATAACAAATATGTAGATGAACGGAAAAATTTAGGCAAATGTGTATACACAAAATGTAGAGTATAATGAATAAAATATTCAAATAGGTAGAGAACTAGATAAAAGAGATGGATAAAATATTCAACTACCAAAATGCTCATAAATATAATAGATATAAAATAAGATAAATTTAAGAAATCCTAAAAAAATAGAAACAAAATACAAATAAAGAGATTGGGAAGAAATAATATACCCAAATATAGCCCTAAATTAATCCTAACCCTCTAAACCTCCAAAGGTAACTCCAAGATACGAATCTAACGTAAAAACAAATTGATAGCCCCAAAGTAAATACACAATAAGGAAAAACTCTCTCGTACCAATGATATACCATAAAATGACCCAAGTCCACAACTTAAAATCTAAATACCCACAACCCAATTCTTCCAGACAATAAATACCCAACCCATAACTCAAAATACAAACTAAATACCCATGTCTAGAATATCCAATATCCAAATTTCTAACCTATAAACACATACCCATACCAAATAACCCACATCCAAATACCAAAACCCAATGTCCATAACCAAATCTCATAAACCAAATACCCAAGAAAAAAACCCATAAACACTATCCAATAATCCTAAATAATCACTGTAAGAATAAAAAAAATGGGGTTTTACCTGTTCTTCAACCTTGGATGGAAAAGTGTAACAATGAAGACCATAAAGGCACAATGAAGAGATGGGTATAAGAAGAAGATGATGAGATGGGGAGAAAAGAAAGGAAATGAGAGAGAGGAGAGCAAGCTCCAAGAAAGGGTTAGGTAGTCGGTGACGGTTGATGTGAAAAATGTGATTTTTAAGGCTTCAAAATGGATCAAGGGTGGAGATCAAAGTAGCCAAAAAAGGAAGGCTCAGAAAGGTGCCTTAGTGACCCATAAGTGTCTAAGTGTCCTAAAAAGTGCACCTGAATATGCCTAAGTTTGATGTCCTAAAGGTATACCTAAATGAACTGTCTTAAAAAAAAAAAAAATGAAAATCCTAGATCTAACTCGGGGCCACCATGGGTCACAATGAGGGGTTAGATAAATCCCTCAACTAGAGTCTCCAAGGTGACTCCAAAGGGTAGACTATATGAATAGCAATGGGCCTTGTGGAGTATTAAAAGAGCACCGAATAACGCATGTGCTAAGGAAACAAAATGGATGGTCTACAAATATGCTCCTTTTTGGTAAAGATCACAACTGTAAGGAGTGCGAGTAAGATCATAAGCAATGATTGGAACGAGGTGAACTATGCCAAAGAGCTAAAAATACTAGGAATTTTGTTCTAGCACATCACTTAATAAGCTTAAAACATGGGATGACAATACTATGAGATGGAATAACTTTGTATAAAAAAGGGACAAGATATGGGAATGTATATGCAATGAACAACTGAAGACTATAGGCTTTGGACACTTGAAGGATGTGGGCTCTAAATGCCCTAAGATCAACCAACAAGGGTGTGCGATACACAAACTCCAAATCAAATATCTCAAAGATAACTAGAAATGATGAACAACTTGAGGCTGTGGATGCAATAAATAGCTCAGGGTTATGATGTAATGAATAGCTCAGGGTTGTGTTATAATAAACAACTCAAGGTTGTGGGCTTTGAATGCCCTAAAAATAGCGCAAAAGGGAGAGTGTGATACGCAAACTTCTAGTTAAACCACTCAAAGGTGACCATAGTAAAAAAATGATCAAATATGTAAATGAATGAACAACTCAGGGTTGTGATGCAATGAACAACTCAAGGCTGTGGATGTAATTAACTGTACTAACTGTGAGGTGAGCCTAAACGAGATCACGATCCACAACTCTAAGTCGAACCACTAAGGATGACTAAACAAGGATAGTCAACTCATTGAAAATGAGGATTTAAATATCTCAAGGAATGAGGTTTGTCTTAGGTAATAATCAAAGAAACATATGGCACAAATGAAATCAAAATGAAGGAATGTCATAAACAAAAAGGAAATGATGATAAACTCAGAAATAAAATATAATGAATAGCTCCGGGGTTGTGAAAGGGGTATGCCCCAGATGATACTAAAAGATAAGGATGCCTCAAACAAATCAAAATGAAGAGATGCCACAAGTGAAATAAAAAATGATAATAAAATCTAAACTGAGATATAATGAACAAATCTAGGCTATGAAGGGGGTATGTCCCAGATGAAGCTTAAACAAAAAGATGCCATAAATGAAATTGGAATGAAAGGATGCCACAAGTGAAATTGAATGTGATAATAAACTCTAAACTAGGATATAATGAATCGCTTTGAGTTGTGGAATCTAAACTCCTAAGGCAAATTGCAATTCGTGACTCCAAGTCAAACCACTAAGGATGACTAAAATAAAAATGATAAACTCATTGAAAATAAGTAGGTATGCCCCAAATGATACTCAAAGATAAGGATGCCACAAACAAAATCAAAATGAAAGGATGCCACAAGTTGAAAACGATAATAAACTCTAAACTGAGATATAATGAATAACTTCGGGCTGTGAAGGAGGTATGTCCTAAATGATGCTCAAATAGAAGGATGTCATAAACGAAATTTGAATGAAAGGATGCCACAAGCAAAATTGAAAGTGATAATAAACTCTAAATTGAGATATAATGAATAGCTTCGGGTTATGGGCTCTGAATGCCTAAGAGAGATCACAATTCACAACTCTAAGCCAAACCACTAAGGATGACTAAAATAAAGATGATAAACTCATTGAAAATAAGGGGGTATGCCCTAGAGAATACCAAAAGATAAGGATGCCACAAAGGAAATTGAAACGAAAGGATGCCATAAATGACATTAGAATGATGATAAACTATCGAATAAGAAGTAATGAACAACTTCGAGCAGTGAAGAAGGTATGCCCCATATGAGAACTTGCAAGAATTAACAAACAAGGTTGAACGACAAAGAAATCAACAAAAGGTATGATGAACCTAGAAAGGGGAAATAATGCCTTAGTGTAATGACTCGCTAGTACCATTAAATGGATTGAATGACAATGAAGTCAACAGAAGATCTGATGAACTCAAAGAGGAGGTATACCTCAATATGAGATAGTGACCAACATGAGACATAAAATGTCAAAACATAAGACACTTTAAGATATGCTCAAAGATAATGTGATGAAAATAATTAGCCTTAATTAATAAATGTTCAGATAGGACCATGCATCGTAAAAACTATGTCAACAAGGTAAAATCAAAATAGCAGACAAAACAAATGTCGACCAAAACCCCAAGTGTAAAATGTAAGTGACATAAGATATGATAACTATCAAAATGAAAGTATCATCACAAATACATTAGCAATTTAATAGGGCTGCCATAATAGAAAACTCAAGACTGGTCTACATCCTCATTTGATTGAGAGAATAGGATAAGGTCGTGTAAGATGATGAAATATGTAGACTTGAAGTAAACTATGTAAGGCTTTGACAAGATAGATGTAAGTGCAATGGTACCAAAGATGGGATGTCTGGGTGTGGATTATGGGTAAGCAAGCATCTAAATCAAACAGGGTATTTTGAGGAGTTAGAACCCAAGGTGTCGTCGTCTCTATAATCCGTAAAAAAAAAAAAAAACAATCATAAGCAGAAGATCGAGCGTCAATTTCAAAATCAACAAGGTGGCTTTGCCTCGCTATGAATACATTCTCTTAAAATGGGTCAACCTTGAATAAAACAAACACTTCCAAAATCAACCATTGATGAGTGGGCTATGCCCTAGTATGAGTAGCTCCAAATCAAGTCATCAATGAGAGAGCAATGCCCTAGTGTGGGACAATATTTGAAATGGCTTAAGCTCCACATAGACTCTCACAAGTGTTTATGCTATAAAAAATCCATCACCAACTAAGAGAGGTATGCCCCTATATAAGCACATCAAATGAAATCTCTCATTCGTGCCTTATGCTCCAATGAAAAAAGAAGATTCAATCACTTTTAAGGAAGAACTATGTCATAAAATTCGCTATCAGTTGAGAAAACTGTCCTGATGCAAATGGTTGTCTCAAAACCAACCTCTCGGATTAACAGAAGTGTGCCAAACATAATGTATCAAGCAGAGTAGTAGTGCATCCAATAAAAAAACTCTTTGAGGTGGTTATGCCCTAGTGTAGGGTCATACTAGAACTCCTAGTCCATCATGATCCAAGTGATCTCCAATCAATCACAAGTATTGCCCACGTGAAAGCCATTAAACACAAAGCATGATGTCATGGCCCTATGGTGGTCTTAAGACACAGACCAAAACATAGACTATGGTAATAGGGTGAAGAGACGAAGGAAAACTGGACTCAAATACCTAATGATAAAAAAAAAATCTCATACTCTCGTGCATAAAATGCAATATGTGTAGAAGATCTCATGAATCATGGACCAAAAGATTGCCAATGCAAATGTGCAGGCAATAAAGAGGAAAAGAAAAAACATCGAACTATCAACAAAGGATGTAAAAATGATGTAAAAGGAACATCAAATCTAGAATGTGTGTCGATGTAAGAGAAGAAAAAAAAATATGACACATAAAAGCAAATAGAAAGAAAATGAACAATGATCAACTCATATTAGAACATAGAGAAAGTCAAATCACCAATAAATGGAATAATGGAAAGGATAATAATCCGAAGATCCTAGGAAAGACTCACTTGTCTGTCACTCAAAATACATAAAAAGATATACCCAAGGAGTGGTGAATCTCAAAAACTCTTATACGAACTCTCAACAATAGATAAACTCAATAAAACAATTCTCAAATGTCACTCAATGGAGAAACTATATACATTTGCATTTTTTTCTTCTTTTGAATGAAAGAATGCACATACTCTGAATATAAACAAATGAGCTCTACTAAGAATCAATAACAAATGGGTACACTCTCAAACAATAATGTAAAACAAACTCACTCTAACAAGATGACCCTCTCAACTATAGGATAATCATAATGTCATCCATCAATCGGGTTACTCACTCATCACAAACCACTCATCACCATCTCATAAAGTTAACCCCTATAGTCATGCTAACACTTTGGAACCATCTGAAAAAAATCTCAATTTGAATGCCCTGTAATAAGCTCAAGAAACCCCTTTTAACACTAGAATCTCATCATGATCAACCAACTTGTTCATCATAAGCCACCATCTTCACTTAAAACAACCTCAGGCTTAATCTCCTCAAACTCTACCTGATCGAATTAAAGAAGGGATGGAAAAGACAAATAATGGTAATGTGCGAGGCTGGAATAGACAAGGGTGGAAAGGTTGTGCAATGATATCAATGAGTAATGTCCTACAAGGAGATAAGCGTAGGTCAAAGTGAATGTGATTAAGTTACTACCCTGATCATAAGATGAATGCATTTTAATCTTGAGCTTCTAAGTCAATCCTCTAGTCATATGTTAATAAGTTCAATATCCTCCATGATGAGTCAGACCTAACAATCACCAAATGCATGTGCATAAATGTCTCATGTCGAAAGTACAACACATGCCAACATAAGACACAAATAAATCCTCAAGGGAAAAGTCAAGTCTTTATAATGATTGATGTGAACATCCAAGAGTGAAAATATACTAATCTATCAAAACTCTCTTTAAGGGATACAAACTCTAACTCTAACTCTATAGCAAGACTAACATGAGACTCAACAACCAAGACATCTAGATTTGATGTAATGAAGATGAACGATCTCACTAACTCTAACAAACATCTTAATATCTTAACTAAAGGAATTTGACTAGGTTTACAAAACTTTGATTGACCAACAGGACTCATCTAAGGAACCTATTGATGACACACTGAGACACACAGGACAAAACAAAAAAAAAAAGACTAATAATATGTCACAAATAGAATAAAACCTCTCTATATACAACAACCTAAGGCTAAAAAAATCCTAAATGAAGGAACATTATACAAAAATGACGAATGTATAATTTTGACGAAAGACTGACTTAAAGTCCAACCGATGAAGGAAGAATGAAGAGGATGATAATACAACTAATCGATGTTGATATACTACTACTACTATCAAAATCCTATACATAGATGCACATATGTGTGAGCAAAAACCCTAGTTGAAGGATCTTAAGATCAACCTACAAGGTCAAGATGACTTTAAAAGAAGGATGATTGAAAAGAATCCCTAGTAGAAGCGATCGTACTCATTGGTGATATGCAACCTCCTGCAGGCTTCCGAAGAAACGGAACACTTCCATGCAAGCTGGTCATCATTTCCACACATACACTACCTTGACATCCCAGAGGGATTCCTAATGGTGAAAACTCTTTCTAGTTAGCGTGTCTCATAACTCTCAATATTCAACGGTGATCTAAAGTGTACAATGGGTGACATAGGTGCATCCGACAAACCTATCAAACTAAAATAGAAAAAGAAAACACTCTAGCCACACAAATGTCCTGAATCTAGTCATGGGCTATACAAGTCTTCCAAGATACAAATCCAAGTGACAATGATGTGGCGTTGCTCTCCAAATGCTCTTAAATATACATATAGCCCACAACTAAACCCTACTCTTAGTCAATATCTCGGTCGAAAAACAAACAAAGCAATAAGTCTCATATCAAATATGAGATCAAAGGAGATAAGACTGATCAAGACTAGAGAGTCGGAGATAAATGGATAAACGTGTATCCCACACAAACAATCAAACATGCAATTATGCAAAAAGAGGGTAGTCATGCAGCACATAATCACACAAAACAAACATATACAAATAGAAGCGGATACAAACAAGAGCAAATATATACATGCATGAACAAATATAGTCAAGCATAGGCAAATATAGACAAACATGAATATATATATATATATATATAATCATGAGCAAATATACACAAATATGAGCAGATATATACAAGTATGAGCAAATATAAGTATGAATAGATATAAATACAAACAAATATAAACATGAATAGATAGATACAAGCATGATCAAATTTATACAAACAAGCATCAACACATATATACAAACAAACATGAACAAATATATATAATCATGAGAAAATATACACAAGCATGAGTAGAGATACACAACCATGATCCAAATGAGTTGATTCTTAAGGTTACGAAAACTAAGCAAAAGGGCCACATTTCATTTCTTGACAACTTTTCCTAAATCAATCATGATCAAGGAGAAACATTTGTGACAAGTTTTAGTTGTAGGATTAGCTTAAAGAGAGGAAGAAGGTTGTATATATATATATATATATATATATATATATATATATATATGCATGTATGTATGTATGTATGTATGTATGTATGTAAGACGTATGCATGTATGTATGTATATATGTATATAAGGAGAAGGGTTCCTGGTAAGTCCTCTTTATTTTTTGTGCATCTTTGCTATTCGTTTCTTGATCTTCCTATTCTTCTTCTCTCATGTTTGAATATAGATTTAATACTTTGGGTATGGATATATGGGCCATACATGAATGTTGTTGGATTTTTTTGTTAGATGATTGTGTGATTGAATCTTGTTGTTTGATAAATTAGGATTGAGATTAGATTAATTTTGTTCAAATTCTTTTTTACCAAAGCAAGCCATTTGATAATCATGTGATAATTGACTTAGAACAAATATTTTGATTTTGATTCATGTGTCTTTTGATTCTATGTTTTTAATTAGTTAATTTTTGTAATTTACTTTCACAATCCATATAAACATTTAGCCCTTAGAGACAATCACATGCTAAAGTTAATTAGGCAATAATTTAGGACACTTTGATGCTTGATTTAGTATCTAAAATAAGCCTCAATAAGTCACTTATATGTCTGCAAACTTAGTTTATATATTAGGTTACATTTATTTTATATTTAGGACATTTTTTTATTCCTAATTTGATGTACAATTAAATTCTAAATTTTGTATGTTTTGGTTTGTTTCATAGTTGGCTTATTTAGACTTTCTTTTAAGCCATCAATTGGGCCTAGGTACAACTTCACCTTAGGTACTCATTTAGGGCACTTAAAGTTTACTTTAACATGATAGAATCCACACACACACACACACACACACACACATGTACTTTTGTTAGATTTTCAAGTTTAACATTTTAATGTGTTTTAGAGTTTTCAAAATAGTTTTCATTCTTTTTTAATTAATAAATTAATCTTAAAATGTCTCTTTAAAATTCATCTTAGGTCGTTAAGGTATGCAAATGATTAAATTTTCAGAAGCTAGGCTATCAATGTGATTCAGTATGCACCTTTACTAGGATTTTTAAATGAATTTTGATTTTGAGATATATGAAAATAAGTTCATGGCTCCACATCAATGGGATAATTCCTTGTCCCGGTGAACTTATTCATGATCACTTGAGATTAAGGATGCATGGATAGTTTTCATGGACATTAATTGGGGAAGTGGTAAGTCCCTATATTTAATTTTTCAAAAACCAATGTTTTATTTTATTTATTTTATGTGACTTGCAAAACCTTTAGAATGAGAAATTAAATTTGGATTATTTAGAGCTTTTTAATTCATTTTCTAATGATTTTATGATATGTTATACTTCCTAAATATATCAATAGAACTTTGTTTGAGTCAAAAGTGATTTTTCAAATAGGAGATATGAATCAATCTTTTCATAAGTTCATTTTTCACTTCATTTTTGACACTCGAATTTGTTCTCCAAAATTAAATTATGAAATGATCTTATTAATTCCTTTTGATATTTTTCATTTAGTCTAAACTTTTTAATTTAATTTTAGACACATAAAATACTAAGAAATGATTTCTTAAGTAGGAGATATGATTTTTTTTTCTTCTTGCACCTATTGAACAGGTCATCTTCTAGAGCTAAGAAATGTTTATTTAATTTTAAATGTGCTATATATGTGATCATGCTCTGTGATTATTTTTCCTATAAATGAAACATATTAAATAAATTGTACAATTGTTTTTAGGATTTTAGCACATTTCTAAGTTAGTCAAATAAATTAGTTTTTGTATGCCACATAAAACTTCTATTTTATGGACCAATTATGATTTTTATGCAAGTTGGTATTATTCTTTAATTTGGACCTTTTGATTGTAATCTTGACATGGAAGAGTGGTTTCCTATTTTTTTTTTTAATATAAAATTTAATTTTTAAATAATTTTTTAGGATTTATTTTTTAAAGTCTCTTGTTCTGATCACATGCTGATTTTTCTATGTAGTAACCACTTGTGATTCAATTGGGTATTAATAGAGATATAATTAATTAATTTGACTTTATGGATAATGATTTAGATATGTTAAAGATGTTTCCAAATTTTTATTTTGATGAAATAACACCTCTTGATATTTATTTGGGATGTATTTTGTGAAAACCTCATTTCTGCCTTGTTAATTATAATTCATGTGTTTGATAATTTGATCACTCTTGAAAATGCTTGCAAGCCTTTTTTATTTATTTATTATGAATTAACATTTTGGATGGATTACGTATATTAATTGGACTTTTCTCTAGATTAAAATCATTCATTTGATATTTTATGTGGACTGATTCTTATAGATGGATATAACTCAGTTGATTTTGAATTTGTAAATAGCATACCTTATCCCCTTGAGTTTATTCATTGTCATTTTTTACTCCTTGATTTGAGGCATGCTATTTTGGCATCTTAGATCTAAGCAAAAGAAGCAATACTAATTTTTTTAAAATTGATTTTTTAGAGTTAAGTACTAACCTCTAGGTTTGGATGTTCCCAAACCTTAAATTCCAATTATTGAAGATGACCTTAAAGTTGTTGGAAGTCTTGTAACCCACGATCTTCCGTCCGATGACTCAACCTTGTTCTTGGAACAATTTCGGTGGGGAGGAAAAAATGGTGGAGGCTATGACTCTTTCTCTCTAGATGGTGATAGACAAAAAGTTATAGGAACCCAAACCCTTATGGGGTATTTATAGGGTTCCTAACAAGGCTTAAGTGACTTAAGCCTACATGGACTTAGGTCACTTAATCTAGCCCAAGATGTGTCCTAGTTGATTAATCTATCCAACATGGACTATTAATTAATCAATTAGCTCAATCTAGAGACCTTATTCACTTACCCTTGTGCAACCTTGCATAATTATCAAAATGCCCTTATGCACAAAAGTGAACTTAGAGTCAATCCAACCCTCATAATAAGTGCCAACAAGGTATATGAGCTAAAGCGAGGACCATAGGGACCCATAAGAGTACTGGCTTCCTCATAATCTAATTCTAAAGTTGATTCAACATCTCACTATAGAGAATCAACTGAATTCCAATATCCTATATAAATAACAATGAGACATTACGTGCTAAAGTCCGTGACCTGTTATCCATTTTGTTCAGTCTCCCCATGAACTAGTGTCAGTAGTCTAACAAGGTGAAAGCTATTAGTCTTTCAAGACCACCTCTACTATCTTTGAGTTATGTATCCTCCTATTGTTTATTCAACTTACATGTTTTAATTTTTAAAGAACTTATGTCAAGTTCCACTTAAGGAACTACTATGGTCACAGTTTCCATGAACTCACTTCCTTAGGATCACGCAAGGGAACACACTATCTTAATCCCATGAGATATCATGGTGCCTCTATTGAGAATATTTATTGCTATCGACTTCTATCAACAATGACCCAATCCATAGGGAATATATGATTAGCTTACGATATCACTTATAGGTCAAAGTCATTGCTAACATTAGCACAAACTCAATATTCTCTCAAGGTTGAGAGACAATTCAATGAAGCAGTTTGGTGAGGTCATTATTACTTGATAGCCTTAAGTTGTGACTCACTGTAGGTGTTGTCCAATGTGTAAACCATACACACTAGTGCACTTATCATGGGAAACCCATCTTGATGGCCAAGACTAGTCATCCCTCTAATTAGCAAGTGGTGCATTACAACCTCTAATGGGTTACTTAGACCCACGAACCGATTGTGAACAAGTCATTTATTTGCAAGGAACCTATGACTTAAATCTTATGTTCAACTCTAAAGCACCTAAGTCAAGTACAATGTAAAATATGCAGACAAGAATGCTCATAAAGTATAAAACATGGAATAAGGATAGATAAAAGTGAAACTGGAACATCATTAAATAAATAACAAATTCTAAATTTATTACATCAGGTCATACTTTTATGGGTTCTATCCTAACATGATGTTTATATATAGGTTTAGTCTTTGATTTTTTTTTTTTAAGCTCATTATTGTTATTCATGATTAACCTCATATTTAGGACTCACTTTTATATGCTATCAAGGTACACTTCATTCCTTTATTATCTCCATACCTTCACACCTCCATTAGTATGTATGCTATATTCTCACAACTAATTCATCTTGCTTTGCTTGATTTCTATGTTGTCATATCTTTGCTTCTTGATTTAGATGAAATGTATATTCTGTATGTATGAGATTATTGTTTGAGAGCTAACTCTCTTGTTTTATGAAAGCATTTTAACATTTTATTAAGGTACTTCTTTCATTTCTTTAATTATTGATTTATTGAGTGCGCATGGCTTGTTAGGGTATTCTTTGATTATGCTTTCTTTACTGCTTTGATATATTTCTTGAATTACAAATCAATTTTCATAGTTACCTCAATTTATTTAGTAGAAACCTATTTTTGGGCTTAATTAAAGAGGTGCTACCTTATGGTACCTTCCCAATGAGTTGTTGGGAACCCTGGTTTACTTTGTTCCTATACCTTGGATCATGTAGGGTGCATGCAAATCTATCATAGGTTCTCTAAATCTATCATAGCAGATAAACATGTATTAAAAAACAATATGGATACCATAGAAAACATAGATTTAGAGAATACAGCCACATAACTTTGATCCTGATGTTCCTGGATCAATCCCAATCAATGTAGATAACTTCCAAGTCATAATGGATCTCGTAAACACCATGAGCTTCTGCCTAATGACTCTTTCTTATGTCTAGGCATTGAGATGGTGGTGATCTCAAGGGTGGAGGCTAGGGTTTTCTCTCTAGACTAAAAGGAAGAATGCCAACACTTAAGAACCCTAATCCCTAAAGCGGTATTTATAGGTTTCCTATTAGGCTTAAGTGACTTAAGCCACCATGGGCTTGGGTCACTTAATCTAGCCTAAAAAGGTTGCTAATTGATTAATTAACCATATAATACTTAATTAATTAATTAGCCTAGTTAAGAGATACCACTCACTCATCCTTGTGTAACCTTGTGTAATTACCAAAACACCCTTATGCACAAAAGTGAACTAAAAACCCATCCAACCCTCATAAGTTGTGCCAATAAGGAATATGAACTCAGAGCAACGACCGCTGAGACCTATAAGAGTATTGGCTCATTCATAACCAAATTTTCAAATGACTCAACATCCCACTACAGAGAGTCAACTGCACTCCAATACCCTATGTATATTACAATGAGACACCAAGTGCTCAAGCCCATGACCCACTATCCACTGTATGCAGACTCCCCATGAACTGGTGTTCGTAATCTAATAAGGTAGTGTTATCACCTATCAAGATTACTTCTCAAATCCTTGGGTTATAGATCCCACTTATTATATTATCAAATGACATATCCTAAATCCAAGAAGCATATGTTAAATTCCACTAAACAAATTACTATGACCACAAATTTCATGATCACATGTCCTTTGGATCACTCAATGGGACATGCTATCTCAACCCGTGAGATATCATGATGCCTCTATTGAGAATACCTGTTGTCACTAGGCTCTATCAACAGTGACCTAATTCATAGGGATATGTGACCATTTTAGGGTTTCACCCATAGGTCAAAGCCTTTTATTGATTTTGGCACAAACTCAATATCCTTTTAAGGTTGAAAGTCCATACAGTATAGTAGCTTGGTGAATCATGCTTGCGTCATGATTCGTCGTAAGTTTTGTCCAATGTGCATTACATATACTAGTACATTGACCATGAGAAACCATTCTTGATGACCAAGATAAGTCATCCCTCCAATTAGGAGGTGATGCACTACAGACTCTACTGGATTGCTCAAATCCATAAACCAACTATGGACAACTTATCTATTTACAAGGAACTCATGACTTGTATCTTCTTTGTAACTCCTAATGCACCCAAGTCATGTACAATGTAAGAGACATGAGCTGAATGCTCAAATCAATGTCAATACACCAAAGAGATAGCAAAGGGATAGTTAAGTCTAACTTTGTTACATCATGTCTTGTTTTTAAAGGCTTAATCTCAACATGAGTAACCTGACCCTTGGACTTGGACTCGGTTTTCAAAGACATGCTTTTCCAAAATAAGGAGTCATTTTTAAGGTTTTATTTCTTATTTTGTTCTCTTTAAAAAATAAACAAAAATAAGTGACGACTTCAATTTTCATAAAAATCAAATTTTCACTAAAACGCGAGTCTTGCCATCGAGTGATAACACACGTGAAAAAGGCAAGTCCACAAAACCCCATGCACATGCCTTGTAAGGTGACAATGAAATGCTATCCTAAAGTTCAACTAAGAATTTTCCTTAAATGTACTTAAATGAAATGAACTAAGAATGCATATAGATGAACTATCCTAAAGGGCACTTAAATGGAATGTACTAAAATGCATCTAGATGAACTATCTTAAAATGCACCTAAATAAAATGAACTAAGAATGCATCTAGATGAACTATTCTAAAGTGCACCTAAATGGAAGGAACTAAAATGCAACTAGATGAACTATCCTAAAATGCACCTAGATGAATTTGGTGAACTTTCTAAAAGTGCAACTAAGCTAAGGTACAGTGAACTAAACCTAAAATGCAACTAAGTGAACTAAATTTAAAATGCAACTCTAAGTGAACTAGACTAAGAATGCAACTAAATGAGCTAGACTAAGAATGCGACTATGTGAATTAAACCTATAATGCAACTAAGCAAACTAAAATTAAGGATGCAACTAAGTGAATTAGACCTAAAATGAAACTAAATAAGCTAAACCAAGGATCGAACTAAGTGAACTAAAATTATAAATGCAACTAAGTGAGATAAACTAAGAATGCAACTAAGTGAACTAAGCCTAAAATATAACTAAAT
Organism: Vitis cinerea var. helleri x Vitis riparia; assembly: GCA_946000715.1. NCBI lineage: Eukaryota > Viridiplantae > Streptophyta > Magnoliopsida > Vitales > Vitaceae > Vitis > Vitis cinerea var. helleri x Vitis riparia. The sequence goes on along the minus strand of OX254009.1, from coordinate 18,595,872 downwards.
GAACTAAACCTAAAATACAACTAAGTGAACTAAACCTAAAATTCAAATTAAGTGAGCTAGACTAAAAATGCAACTAAGTGAACTAAACCTAAAATGCAACTAAGTGAGCTAGATAACTAAGTGAACTAAATGTAAATTGAAACTAAGTGAACTAAACCTAAATTGCAACTAGGTGAACTAAATTAAGGTACAACTAAGGCCATATTTGGGATCCATAAAAATCCCTCGATAATGAATCTCTAAAGGTGGCTAAAAAATTTAAAAAAATCAAATGAGTGCAAATGGACCACCATGGGATGATTATAAGGCAACCATAAGTGAAGGAAAATACATAGAATAACATGTGCTAATATTACAAAAATGAAGGGTCTACAACGATAGGAAAAACTAACACACCAATTCTTCGAGTGAGGTGTACCAAGTTTCTACTTCTATAAAAGCTTTGTTGATGTAGTACATAGACTTTTCTTCCCAACCTTCTTTCTGAAAGAGCACAAAATTAACAACGTGAAGTGGTATAACAACGTACAAATACAATTTCTCACCTAATTGGGGTGCTGATAAGATAGAAGGTTGGGTTAGGTATTGTTTCAATTGCTCAAAGTCTTGGTTGCATTCTTTATCCTATCTCATGTGTTTTTTCTTTTTAAGTAATGCAAATATTGCTTGAAATTGGTTAGTTAACTTAGAAAAGTAGCAAGAAATGGCAAATATCCTTCCTACGAGCTTTTACACTTCTTTCCCAGTTGATAGAGGTTTCATATAGTATATTATATTACCTTGAGCTACCTGATGTCTATTAAGATAGAACCCTTAAAAGTATGACATGATGTAACAAATTTAGAATATATTATTTAATGATATTATGGTTTCATTTTTATCTATCCTTGTTCCATGCATTGTACTTTATGAGCATTCTCACCTAACATCTTTTGCATTGTACATGACTTGGGTGCATTAGGAGTTACAAGAAAGATCCAATTCATATATTCCTTGCAAGTAGATGACTTGTTCACAACTGGTTCATGGACTCAGACAATCCATTAAAAGGTATAGCACACTACTTCCTAATTGGAAAGGTGGTTGGGCTTAGCCATTGGCCATTAGGATAGGTTTCGTATGGTGAGTATACTAATATATATGGTTATACATTGGATAAGATCTGCGGTGAGTAATGATTTAAGGCTATCAAGTAGTCATGACCACACCAAGTTGTTTCATTGTGTTGTCTCTTAACTTTTAGAGAATATAAAGCTTACACTAAAGTTAGTAGTGTCTTTAACTTACAAATGAGATCATAAGCTAATCATATATTCCCTATACTATTGATAGAAACTGATAACGATAGGTATTCTCAATAAAGGCACCATGATATCTCATAGGATTGAGACGGAGTGTCCTATTGGGTGATCCTAAAAAAGTGTATTCATAAAAACTATATTCATTAGTAGTTCATTAAGTGGAACTTGACATGAGATCTTTAAGAGCTAAGACATGTTAGTTGAACACACAATAAAAGGATCAGCAACCCAAGGATAGTAGAGGTAGTCTTGAAATGCTGATAGTTTTCACCTTATTAGACTGGATACCAATTCATGGGGAGACTGAACACAATGAATAGTAGGTCATGGACCCAAGCACTCAGTGTCTCGTTGTTATTTACATAGGGTATTGGAGTGCAATTGATTTTTTGTAGTAGGATATTGAATCAACTTCATAAATGGATTTTGAGAGAGCTAGTGTTGTTTTATAAGCCCTAGTGGTCCTTATTTAAGCTCACATACCTTGTTAGGACGGTTTATAAGGGTTGGATTGACTTTAGGTTCACTTTTGTGCATGAAGATGTTTTGGTAATTACATAAGGACGCACAGGGGTAAGTGAACAAGGTCTTTGGATTTTACTAATTGATTAATTAGTAAGCCTTGTTGGGTTAATTAATCAATTAAGATTCGTTTTGGGGTAGATTAAATGACTTAAGCCCTTAGTGGGCTCAAGTTACTTAAGCTCACTAGGGAACTTTATAAATACCTCTTAAGGATTAGGGTTTTCATAACTTTTCCATAGAGTTGTCTTCTACCTTAAGAGAGAAAGAGAGTCAAGCCTCCAACCCTTTTTTTTCTCCCATCGAAAATGTGTCAAAATCAAGGAAGGCCATCAAGCGAAAAATCTTATGTCTACAAGACTACCAATGACATCGATTTGATTCAACACTTGGATTCAAGGTTTGAGAACATTCAAACCGAAAGGTTAGTACTTTAACCCTAAAGATCAATTTTTATTTTTTATTTTTGTAAAATTGGTATTACTTTCATTACTTAGATCTATGATGCCAACAATTGGTATCAACGCATAATGTTATATGTATGCTTAAATATTTTTTTAAGGTGTGCTAACCTTTTTTTGTAGCCTTGATATTATCCCATGGCCGAAAGACACATGTATGTTTCTTTTTTATTATTGCATGTGTTGATTGAGTTGGATAATTATTAATATTATTTGTTTCTTCATAGATTAGGTTGTAAGCTCCATTAAAGGATCATAGGTTTTCATTTTTTTTGTAAAGTTTTAATCTTTTCTATAAATTGGGATGTAAACTCCATTATAGGAGCATAGGATTTAATTTTATGATGTAAAGTTATATTTTTATCATCTATGGAGGGCTACAAGAAATGAATTCCTTAATGATATCAATAAAGATTTGATCTTTGTGAGAACGTCATCTATGAAGCATCAATGAGTTTAATGGTTGTGGAAAATGATGAATCATTCCTTTGAATGTGTTAAAAAAAAGGAAAAAGGAAAAGAAGAAATTTTTTTTTAGTTTCATGCCAACAAAGAAACTTTCACTTTGACTCAAAATCAAAGTTGCCTCCTATAAATTTCTTAAGGCAAGCTACATATGGTTTTGAAACTAAGGAAAATAGAAATCCAACGCTTCAAACAATTTGCAATTCAGAGTTGAAACAAAGAAGATGTGGTCGTTTGAAGAAAATCTAGCAAAAGGCATGATATTACAGGATTGAATACGGGTCAATTTTCTTTTGATTGTTTGGGCTCGTTTTTAGGACCACTTGTTAGGCTCAATTTATGGTTGGATGTAGACTCAATTGTGGGTTACTTTTTGGGGCTGGTTTCGATGCTAATTCATATTTTTTTTTTATGTAATGTGATGAATCACATATAGTAATTCATGGTGCACTTTTTTTTGGGCAAGTTTTCGTGCTAAATTTTTTGTGTTAAATCATCTTGAATGTTGTTTTGTAATGCAATCTGCCACTTGCATGGACAGTCGTATGGGAACACTATTTTGGTAAGTTTTGATGCCAAAAGTTGGTGCCAAGTTATGGAAAATTGAAGACCAATGACTCTTGTGCAAAATTGGAAAGTTGAAAAAATATCCTTTGGCCATGGGAACTCCTTTTGATTATTTCCTTATTATACTTATTGGTTATATTGCATGTGATGAGAAATACTTTTCAAGTTGCTAATTTTGGATTTTTTTATGGAAAATAAATTTTCATGAGAAGGTTATTTCCAAATTAATGTTTTATTCAAAATTGGCATAATGATATTATTAAGGAATTTTTATATAGAATTTTTTTTTTTAAATTATGAGAGAATCTAGTTTCCTGTTCTAAAAACTCCTTTGAAGATCTCTTTTTGAAAGTTTCTAAGATTTTCAAAGACTTGAGTTTCTATATTAAAAGAGTATTCTCTTATTTTAAAATCTTTATAAAATTAGATATTTCTTACAAGCACAATTATTCCAATTTAATGAATAAATAAAGTTTTTGGAAATTCTCGTGATGAATAATTTATTTTAAAAATGTTACCAAAATTATTGAAAGCCTCTTATGTAAATAATATGAAACTTTTAGTAATTTAATGGATATAAATTTTCTTGAAAATTAGATTTCAAAGCATGTTATTTACTTAATTTTGGAATAGTGTAGATTAAGAAAATAAAACTTATGAAAATAAATTAGAGAGGAAAGTTTGCTTTTCTAAATTATTCCAAAGGATTCTAAATTATTTACTTTAAAATTATTTTGATGAAAATCCTTGTAAAATAAAAGTTTCTTTTTTGGATAAATAGTTCTTTGGTTTTTATTTTTTAAGTTTTTGGAAATTTTTTTATACACTTATCCCTAATTTAGAGAGTAAATAATTTTTTGGAAATTTTCAAGATGGATAATTTATCATTAAGAGAATTATTAAAAGTTTTATTTTTGATAATTTTAATGGAATAGATTATTATGAAAATTAGATTCCATATTTAAGATTATTTATTAAATTTGAAAGGTATAGGAATAAGGAAAATAATATTATGAGGAATTTTGAATATGAGAACTAAAATTCCTTTTTGAATTTATTCTTAAAAATTTTAAATATTTTTTTTACGCTTATTTTTTAGAATCCTTAAAGAATTAAATCTTTCTTTATTGAATAGGTGCTTTCAAGTTTTCAAAATTTTATAAATTGGAAGTTTTCTTATTACACTAGAATTTCTAATTTGGATAATAAACATCATATGAAAATTTTCATTGGAAATAATTTATCTGTAGACCCTCAATTTTGTCCCTTTAGCACATGTTTTTAAAATTCGTTTTCAATGCTCCACAATAGTTCCTTGGTGGCCCATGGCTACTCATACCACTTACCTTTTTCTGAGTCACCTCGGAGATTTTGGTTGAGGGATTATTTGATCCCTTATTGTGACCTTTGGCAGCCCTAACTTAGACTTAGGCTTTTCTTGTTTTTTTTTAGGATAGCTTTTAGACACACTTGCCCCATTTGGACTTTTTTAGCGTGACTTGTATGACTTGCATGGTTACATGGCTTTTGGGCTCGACTTTTGTTTATTGGTTTATTTTTATTTTATTTTATTTTATTTTTTAGTTTTAGTTTTATGATTATCATTCACTTTTTATTGGTTATCTTCCTCTTTATATTATTTTCCTTAACTTATTTATTTATTTATTATTTATTTTCGTTTATTTATTTATTTATTTTTACCGTTTCCTAATTTATTTACTTGCTTATCTATTCATTCAATTATTTAACTTCAAAAATTTCATGTTTTTGCAAGGAAACTTACCATTGGAGTTTAAGGAAGGTGAGACTCTCCTTGGAAGGTTTTGGAGGGGAATTTGAAATTGGGAAGATTGCTTTTTATTGGAAGATTTAAAAAAAGAAGAGAAGAAGAAAGGAAATAGGAGAATTTTCCTTTTTGGAAACAAATTTAGGTCTTGAGGGGTGATATATATAGGTGAGAAAAGGAAAAGAATGGGGGGTGGAAACACGCATTGGAGAAAGGAGAGGGAGAAAGGAAGGAGTGACCGGGAAAAGGTGGATTTTGATTTTTCTCTGGGAGTGGTCTTCAGACGGAAGAAAAAAAAGATAGCCGGGTGCCAAGCCATTGCAGCCAAGACTGCCCAGGTGCACTTTCAACTATTTCCTATGCTTCATCCTATTCTATTCTTGATGATTCATTGATGGTTTTGAGCATTTATTTTGCTGATTGGGCGTGAATATTGGATATACGAACATTGCTTGTTGCTTGTTGCTGTTTAAGTTATTGATAGACTAGATTTTACCCTGTTCACATACTGCATCTTTGGTCTTCCTTGAGATTTATCTTCAATATGATCCATCTTCATTGCGTAATGTGTGAGAATCATGTTCTTGCCCCATGCCTCTTTCACCTGCTTTTGGCCCTTTGATTAAAACATGAAAAGGGACCTCATCCAGCAGTCTGTTTGCCTGCTTGGCTCCTCTTGGGTCATGCCTGTTCTCTGTTCGTGGGAGCCTTGGGGTCATTATTTAAAATCCATTGGGTTTGGGGGAAATTCTTGGTTTGTCTTGAGGAGAGGCACAGAGGAGGGAACTGGGCAGAAAAGTGAAAACCAGAAGAATATTTTTGGACGTCCATCTTGCTACTCTTGTATCCGTTTTCCTGGTGAGGACCTTGATGCATTGGTTTCTGTGTCTTATGATGGGGATCTGCACATGTTCTACCTTCTTAATTTGATGATCAGTTTTATGGTGATATTCTGAAGAACCTAATTGAAATAGTGGAGGATCTTGTCAGATGGGGGATTTATACAGGGAGTTTTGGGCATCACAACAACAAGGGGTTGCAGATTATGTAGTTGGAAGTGTCATGGCCTGTGACGGTTCTGTTTTAACGCCATGATAGAGAAGAAGATCCTTTAGTTGTGAATGTGGGAGCATTGGATATGGTAAATTCTGAAGCCAAGATTATCATACTTTCTCATTTACTGAACCGAAATATTCATGTACACGTTGAGCAAGTATCTCTTATTTGAACTACGGTAGATGAAAATAGGAAATTCGTTGGCTTTATAGCCAATAAATTAAACGAAGCATCATCAAAGGTTTGTGTATACTTTCCACAAAAAGGTATCCCTGCCTTGGATGTACCAAGGTAGATCCTTGAGAAACCAGGCCTGAAACATTCATTGAGGGTTGGGGAGACAGGTTTTAAAGAGGTGGAAGCTTACCTTTCTGACTATGATCATTTTTTCCAGTGTGTCATCTACTGCCTTTGTAAAGATTACACGCTCAATTTTCAATACCAATGGTAGAGGGAATGGTAATGTGAGTCAAAATGAGAAACAGGTCAGCAAGATTGCTTCATTGCAGTAGTTCATCCTGCATGATTTTGATGCTGTGGATCATGACACTTCTAGTTTCAGAGCACAGAAACCTATCTTCATAACTTTTAGCGCAGCTGGCCATAAGATGAGAATGTCTCGAGGATATTGTTGTGCTCCCAGTGATATTATTCAAGAATCCAATATGAGACTCAATTGGAAATGGAACAAAGGCCTATGTTACTCTATCTCCTTAGATACAGAATGGTAAAATAGAAGAGAACATCTTGTTTAATAAGAAGATGGACAGAGAAAGGTATGAAAGGGTTCTTGATGCATATTCCTTGAAAAAGAATCTGGAGGGTCTCTCATTTGGTGATCAGACAGTTATAGTGTTGTGGATGCTCGCGCAGGAACCAATTTCTTTAAGGAATATTTGCTGTGTCTCTTGGGTTCGAAGGTAGTGATTTATGTTGCACATCAAGTAGAGTTCTTACCCGTTGCTGATTTCATACTGGTCATGAAAGATGTAGTCTTTTGTTCAGAGCAAGAACCCATGTTATCCTTTCCTTCAGAATTACTAGATCATGTGGGCTTTCAAGAGAACGAAATTGTGCCAGAGGCAATACCACAACTGCAGAAATGGTTACATAGAGAACCTTGGAACCATAATGCACGTTACTTGTTGATACTTAGTTTTCTACAAAAGGCACGTGAAGAGAGATTTCCAAGACATTTTTGTATGGTAATTGAACAGCTAAATTTTGTGGTTATTCCCAATCACTTATATTTAAAGAAGGATACATGTTGCCAATATCGAAAATTCCAGCTGCTACTTTGTGCCTCGGAAATCAGACTTATCAAGGTGTGTGCATATTTCTGAATTGAATCTTGCTGACACGACTGAGGAGTTGGAACTTCCAATGTATTCTACTGTTTCAAGTGACATTAATTACTTTATATGAAAAGATTTCTAGCTTTTCGTATGACTCTGGAAACACTGATGATAACTTTAAGAATAGCAGAAAATATAGCAGTAATGATGATTTTGACTCAGATTTAGGAACTTTCAATTTAGAGAAAACTGGTGGTGGTGTGGAGAAAGATCAAGAACTAAATGTTGGTGCTGTTGTCCGTGATACTGTTATAGTTGATAACCAGGATGGTACTAAAGGGGATGCCTGTACAGATAAAAGCGAAACTGCTGATCTGAGTAATAATGAGGAAAAACAGGAAACAGAAACCAAGCCAGAAGCTGATTCTGAAGCCACAAAGAATGAGCATATTATAAAGGTAGTTGCTGATGGAGTACAATTTGTGCATAGAGGGAAAGAAGCTGTTGACAATGGAGACCAGGCAGTGGAAAATGACGCTGAATCTACCACAGAGAACCTAACACTTGAGTCAAAACAGTCAGAAAACAGACTTACACATGTTAATGCATGGGGCGCTGAACTGGAAAATGCGGTCTCTGGCAAATCAGAGTCACTTGAATTTGCGGATCTCAGTCCAGTTTTAAACACAACAATAAAACTAGATGAAACCAATCATTACTCAGATGAAGATGATAAAGAAAGTGAGATTGAAGGCTCAGTTACAGATGAAGAGTTTAAAGGTATAGTTCTTGAAGGTTCTGAAGCTGCCAAACACTTCTTGAAGGAATTGGAGCAAGTACTAGGTGGAGGTTCTCATTCTAGTGCAGAGAGTTCTCGTGATCATTCACAGAGAATTGGTGGTCAAATTATAAGTGATTCAGATGAAGAAGTGGACACTGATGAAGAAGGAGATAGAAAGGAATTATTTAATTCTGTTGCATTGGCTGCCATTTTGAAAGCAGTAACAAATACAAGTTCTGATAGTGGCAGTATCACAATAACCTCTCCAGGCGGATCCAAGTTTTTTTCTTTTTTCTGTTGACTGTTTTGCTAGATTGGAATCTGCGAACTGGTCTCAGAAACCTGCTCCCCTCCCTGACCAAACCAGTTCGATCTTTTTACCCCTTCTAATCTTGCAATCGGAGGCGACTCAGAGAATACCTTGAGTGAAGAAGATAAAAACATTAAAAATAAAGTAGAATTTCAGATTGCGGAATGATTTTCAAACTCTGGGGATCCACAAAAGCAGAAGAACCATCAAGCATTCACTTGACAAGAAGGAAAGCCTCCAGCAGAATCCTCTGTACACAGTGGCAGAGTTTTATAGAGGAAAATTTGCTGTCATTTTTGGATTAGCAGCACTGAAAGCCATAGAAGTAGAAAAATCGAAGCTTAATGATGACGTTGGGTAGAAGTCACAATCTTAATGATGAAGACATCACAATAAAAAGAAGAGAATCTGAAGTTTGGAATCAGGAATGGAGCTGCCATTTTGGGTAAACCCGACCCCAGGAGTGGCTAGATGTAGTAATTCAGGTTTATGAGACTTGCTCGAATTTCTGTATGACAGGAAGAGATAAGAACAGAACCTGCTGGAGAGTGTCCAGAAAAGGTTCCACTTTCTTTGATACGCAGGAAATCAGGAAAGTCTTGCTGATTGTGTAGCATCTGGCTGAAGTTCAGCTTCATGAATGTGAAGCAAAGATCTACTTACGTGATGTGTGAAGAATACTACTTCTTGTCAAGAAGCTTGGTGTCCGCTCACTTCGAAAAGCGTTGCTTACTGAGAGTGCTGATTCGATGAATTTGAGTTTACCTGGAGCTGCTGAAACTTGTGGACAGCATGAAGCTTTAACCACCACACTTAAGCATATTCCTGAAATGTGTGCAGATAGACCTGAGATACTCTCTGGGCTGGTGTAAAATGCGGAGGATGTAAGAGCTTCAGGGGTGATCTTTCTATGAAACTTGGTAGGGGACTTCTTCCGTATTCTCTCCTAAAATGGTAGATTGGCGAGATTCTGTTTCGTACTATTTCAATGACTTTGTTTCCAGTCCACAAGATTTTTATGCAATCTCACAGATTGGTCAAAAGAAAAAGCAAGCAATTTTCTGTGGTCACTGATACTGTTTTTATGGGGAGCTCAGCATTCGATACTTTATCTTCTGTTCCAAGTTTCCGTTCTGGTAAAAACGCATCATTTGTGACCAGCAGTGAAGGCAGAAGAAGAGAAACCCTTGGCAGGCCAAACTCAATTAAAGAGCATGAGAAGAAGACTAGAAAGAAAGGACATCCCCAATTACAACAGCAGAAAATATGAGGGTTTATCAACATCAGCTATTGTTTTGAAGTCTGAGCTTATGTATGCTCCCATGTTAGAGAATGGGTCCGAGTTACAGGCTTCTCTGGATGCATGCTCTGCTTCAGTTCATGAATTTCGGATTCCTCCTAAAGCTTTCCTTGGACTGCATTCATATTGCCCCGTTCATTTTGATTCTTTCCACGCCGTGCTTGTTGATATAGGCTTACATATTCCTCTGTTGAGAGCTGGTATTCATGCGTCTTCATCGAAAGTACCCAGCAATTTTCGTGCTGTTGAAGACGTTGCTGGAGGGAATCTTGACGGATCAATTCAAGTCTTTAAAGCATTATTTGCTGCCTGTGACAGACTTCTTGAAGAGCTCCAGAAACTTAGCAAAACGATTAATCAGACAATTGATTCAACTGATTTCATTTCCAAACTGAATGATACAAGGATGGTTATGTTCCATATCATTTTGCTAGAATCAAATTGTGCCAGGGAGCTTCATGGAACTACTCAAAGAAGGGCGAAGTGTTTCTGGAGACACTAAACGAGTGTTTGGATCAGATAACGAGTGCTTCATGGGACAACCCATAATTCATGAAACTGTTCTCAATAGCTCAGTCTCAAAACATTCCTCTCATTGAATTTCTAACTCTTCCAATAACTGTCAATGGTGAGGATGATAGGTCCATTCCTAGAGACAAAATTCTCAAGACCATTAGAAGATCAGATTGCTAATGGAGCTGTATCCAATTTTTTCAGAATAAGGAACTCGGTTAGAAGTTCATGGCACTTGTCAGGGATTGAAGTTCTATTCAAACTACTTTCATGACTTAATTTTTCCTGATTTTCTGAAATAATGCCTATTGCTCTACATAATATCTCGGTTTACGAAAAGCTTTACTCAACATCATCCAACACTAGTACTCCATGAAATCGATCAACAATTCTACAAGTCTCCAAGGCTTCCTTGTTATCAATGCTAACGGTTTCCCCGGGATTAAAAATTCATGAACAAGGACTTTCTGGATCATCCAAATTTTCCTAGTCGTATTCCTAAAGATTCTAACGAAATGGAAAAGGAGATTTTTCCCAGATCGGCTGGTATATATATCCGAAATGAGACTGCTCGATCAAGTCAGAACATGCTTGAACTTCTTTGTAAAGCGGACCAACTAAAGGATCAAAGTGCAGCATGCTCAGTTCAGATCTCAGAGAGGAAGCCATTATCTGAAATATCAGAATCAGAAATTTTTATGGTTCTATAGGTCACCTTCAGCGAAATCAGTCCTCTGCTTCTTAAATCAGTTAATTCGCTCAACTCACATACCTTTCCTGAGATAGAAGATAAGAGTCATGCATGGTTGACATCCGTTCCTCCTGTTCGGTTTTTACCTCATTCCTATGAAGCGTCTCAAAGAGAGTCGGGGTATAATGAATTCTTGGGGAAAAGAGCATCCGAGACTGTATGCAAGGCATTTGATGAAGTAGATGGAATAGAACTCGCATGGGATCAAGTGGAAATTAAGGATTTATTACAGTCCTTTCAACAGCTAGAAAGATTATATTCAGAAGTTCATTTACTGATGTCACCGAAACACGATACATCATCAAGTTCTATAACACTTGGGTTGATGATATGAATAGGACTATTAACTTGATTACAAAGTTATTCACTTCCAGGAGTTTGAGATAATATCGGAAGAAGTATCAGCATATTGACTTCAAAGTTCCCAATCAGTTTCGAGTCCCACGGATGCCCGAGTCGTCTTTGAAACTCTGACAAGAAGGAGTAGCTATTCAAACCATCTCCAACAGTACACCCAGTGCTGATAGTTTCTGGTGGATAACAGGGATCATTACAAGGAAATAGGAAGGTGCTGCTGCTGTTTTTCTAAGGGAACTGAACCGAATGACACCAGCATGCTATTATTGCCTAAGAGTATCTAAAGAACATGAACTCTTATCATCTCATCATGAAACAGCCTCCACGCTCTCTATAAAACTCTTAATTGATACAAATCTGGGAACATAGACATCGTTTGCTATCCATGATCACTGCCAATGCTCTTATCTTGGCCCAAGATCCATTTGGGAATTATGTTGTGTAATATGTATTTGAATTTGAGGGTTCATGGGCAAGAACAGAAACGCTCAACCAATCAGAGGGTTAATATAGGCACCTCTCCATGCAGAAGTACAGCAGCAATGTCGTTGAGAAGTACCTGAAATATACTGGGGAAGAGCAGTTTGCTTGTATCATTTAAAGAATTCACAGACCATCCCTAATTAGATCGGATGATGCTGGACTCATATGTCAATTATGTCATTCAAACTACATTAAACCACTCCAAGGAAGACATGGATAGGGAAAGTTGGTTACTCCAAGGAAGCTTCGGAAGGTGCCAAAAGAGTGCAGAATGCATTTTGGAGTTCAACGCCAGCACTGTAGTCTCAGTCACACCCCCAGACCTCACTCATACAGTGGCCAGCTTGATGCACCATTCCCTTACTGCTTTGATATTTCCTTGTGATCTTATATGTTTTGAATCACGTTTTTTTTTAAATCTCTTTTCCATCAAAGCTATTATTCTTTTTCTTTTTCTTTTTTTTTAATTTCATCATTGGAGGATTTCAGGTTGAGAAAATTCAGTTTAAAAAACCCTTGCTACCATATTTCATTCAGACATGCATCTTTTGAGATTTTCAATTATTTTCTTGATTTTTTTTTATTTTCTCAAGCATGAACAAACTTCATGATTCCAAACAATGACTCTTGTGCAAAATTGGAAAGTTGAAAAAATATCCTTTGGCCATGGGAACTCCTTTTGATTATTTCCTTATTATACTTATTGGTTATATTGCATGTGATGAGAAATACTTTTCAAGTTGCTAATTTTGGATTTTTTTATGGAAAATAAATTTTCATGAGAAGGTTATTTCCAAATTAATGTTTTATTCAAAATTGGCATAATGATATTATTAAGGAATTTTTATATAGAATTTTTTTTTTAAATTATGAGAGAATCTAGTTTCCTGTTCTAAAAACTCCTTTGAAGATCTCTTTTTGAAAGTTTCTAAGATTTTCAAAGACTTGAGTTTCTATATTAAAAGAGTATTCTCTTATTTTAAAATCTTTATAAAATTAGATATTTCTTACAAGCACAATTATTCCAATTTAATGAATAAATAAAGTTTTTGGAAATTCTCGTGATGAATAATTTATTTTAAAAATGTTACCAAAATTATTGAAAGCCTCTTATGTAAATAATATGAAACTTTTAGTAATTTAATGGATATAAATTTTCTTGAAAATTAGATTTCAAAGCATGTTATTTACTTAATTTTGGAATAGTGTAGATTAAGAAAATAAAACTTATGAAAATAAATTAGAGAGGAAAGTTTGCTTTTCTAAATTATTCCAAAGGATTCTAAATTATTTACTTTAAAATTATTTTGATGAAAATCCTTGTAAAATAAAAGTTTCTTTTTTGGATAAATAGTTCTTTGGTTTTTATTTTTTAAGTTTTTGGAAATTTTTTTATACACTTATCCCTAATTTAGAGAGTAAATAATTTTTTGGAAATTTTCAAGATGGATAATTTATCATTAAGAGAATTATTAAAAGTTTTATTTTTGATAATTTTAATGGAATAGATTATTATGAAAATTAGATTCCATATTTAAGATTATTTATTAAATTTGAAAGGTATAGGAATAAGGAAAATAATATTATGAGGAATTTTGAATATGAGAACTAAAATTCCTTTTTGAATTTATTCTTAAAAATTTTAAATATTTTTTTTACGCTTATTTTTTAGAATCCTTAAAGAATTAAATCTTTCCTTATTGGATAGGTGCTCTCAAGTTTTCAAAATTTTATAAATTGGAAGTTTTCTTATTACACTAGAATTTCTAATTTGGATAATAAACATCATATGAAAATTTTCATTGGAAATAATTTATCATTAATGGTTATTACCAAAAGATATTTAGTAATTTGATGGAAATAATTTTTTTTAAAACATTTCCTAGACAAAAATATTTATTAGTTGGAATTGTGTGAAGAAGAAGAATTTTTATGAAAATAAATTTTAAAATTTGAGAGTTGATATTTGATCAAAAGTCACTTTTGGATCAAATACTCTCATGAAAATTTAAAAATTTTCATATGGGCATTCTCTTATTACACAAGATTTTTAATTAAGGAATAAATATTTTTGAAAATTCTTAAAGAAGATAATTTATTCATCGAGTAATTACTAAAGTTTTAAAAGTCACTTTTACAAAATATTAAGTGGGAGAGCAACCATAGGCATGCCCATAGCCCTTAAGATCAAGCCCATCTTGATTTTGGGTTAAAGATGGGGTGACCCAGTAATCGAGTGATATAAACTATTCTATTTGAACAAGACTATAAATGTTTGTGGTAGGAGTGATCAATCCTAAAGATGAAACTTTTCACTTAGTAACATTGATGTCAAGGATCTTGGTTATACACTTAACTTATACATGAAGTGGTAGAATCACTTGAAGTGGTTCCACTTACTTGAGCTAAGGGCCAAACATAAAATATATATTATGCCTTAGGATAACCTTTTAAGGTTTAAAGTAAGTTGACTAATTAGATGTTGGGATTAAGCCCCCTAAAAGCAAGACATGATGTAACAAAGTTAAATTTAACTATCTCATTGCTATCTTTTTGGTGTATTGACATTGATTTGAGCATTCAACTTGTATCACTTGCATTATACATGACTTGGATGCATTAGGAGTTGCATAGTAGATACAAGTCATTGGCACTTTGCAATATGATAAGTTGTTCACAGTCAGTTCATGGATTTAGACAATCTAGTAGAGACTATAGTGCACTAGTTCCTAATTAAAAAGATGGCTTGTCTTGGTCATTGAGATAGGGTTTCATGGTGAGTGCACTAGTGTGTATGATTACACATTGAACAAAACCTACGATGAATCATGACACAAGGCTATCAAATTTTCATAATTCACCAAGCTACTATGTTGCATGAACTCTTAACCTCGAGAGTGTATTGTTGGGCCTGTGGTGAAATCAACAGGAGGTTTTGCCCTATGGGTGAGACTCTAAAGTGGTCATATATTCCCTATAGATTGGGTCACTATTAATGGAAGTTGATGGAAATAGGTATTCTCAATAGAGACATCGTGATATCTCATTGAATTGAGACAGTGTGTCCCCTTGAGTGATCCAAAGCACACATAATTACGAAATCTATGGTCGTAGAATTCCTTAAGTGGAATTTAACATATGCCCCTTGAAGCTAAGGTATGTTAGTTGATCGCATAATAAGTTGGATCTATAACTCAAGGATTGGAGAGGTTGTCATGATGGGTTGATAGCACTACCCTGTTAGACTATGGACACCAGTTCATAGGGAGTCTACATGCAATGAATAGTAGGTCATGGACTCAAGCTTTGATTGTTGTAATTTCATAGGATATTAGAGTATATTTGACTCTCTTTAGTGGAGTGTTGAGTTAACTTCATAATTAGATTTTGAGGGAATCAGTATTTTCTTATGGGCCATAGTAACTCCTACTCAAGCTCTAATTTCATGGTAGCACATGCTTTAAGGGTATTTTGAGCATATTATTCATAAGTGTGCATAGAGTGTTTTAGTAAAAATGCAAGGTTGTACTAGATATTATGAATTAACTTTTGTTGGCATCTTAGATTTAAGCAACAATAACACTAGCAATTTTTTTTTTTATAAAAAAAATATCTTTAGGATTAAAGTACTAACCTTTAGGTTTGGATGTTTCCAAACCTTGAATCCAAGTGTTGAAAAATTAAATTGATGTCGTTAGAAGTCTCGTAAACCTAAGATCTTCCACTTGATGGCTCTTCCTTGATCTTGGCACAATTTCGAGGGGGAGGAGAGGGAGAAGGGGGAAAGGAGTGTAGAGGTGGTATCTCACAAATTCCCCTATTTTCCCTTTATGAATTTATCTTTTTTTTCAACCTAACAAACAAACACTCAAATCACAAGTAACAATGGATGCACCAACACTCTCCTAAACAAGTTATTCAATGCAAGTCACTGAAAACACTTCCCAAACATGATATATAAGACATTGCATCAACATAAAAACTCTTTTTCACATGACCCTTGTCATCAATCAACAAAAACTAAAATATATCTTGTTCTTTCAAAGATTCAATAGCCATATTTTAGCTCATGCTCCAATTAACCCAATCAACATAACGCAATGAAAAATACTATAAGCTTATGAAATACTAATCAAAAGACAAGATAGAAAGGATAGACAATAACACCCATTTTTAACATGGAAACCTTCGAAGAGATAAAAACCATGGGCCTCAAGTAATCAAATAATCCATTATGAAGAAAAATTAGCTAAGTACAAGGTTTTACCTAGCTTAAGTCTTTTATTGTCTCCCGGACCACTTGCCTAGAACCTTCAAGGTTCAGCTACCCCTTTTCTTCTTTAGGAAAACACTTGGAATCCACTCCAAGCTTTGATCTTGACCTTTTCTTGAGTCCACACAAGAAGAATCTTGGATTTTAACTCAATAAGTTGCATATGAGAGCTAGGATGAAGAAGATAATGAATCAACTCATTTTAAACAAAGATTTTTCACTTAAAAATTGATTTTCAATTCAAACTAAAAAATTTTCTCATAAGGAAAACACTTCCCAATATGGTAAGAGAAACTTGAAGCTAAAAAAAAAATAGGGTTGTCTTTCTCACAATTGATCTTTTTCCATCTGGAAAGAGGGCTTAAGAATTAGGGTTTTGAAACCCATCCAACGGTTGAGAATGTTTTGGAAAAAAAAAAGAGGGAATGTAGATGTGATCAAAGTTTGATCAATCAAACGAGAATAACAAAGACCTAGGTACAATATAAATTGTTACCCTTATGTTTAATTGATCGGAAATCGATCTAAATGTTTTAAACACAATGTGTTACACTCCTAAGCTTCAATTTCATTTTCCAATAAGAGGATAAAAATTTAAAATATGATTAATCATTGTTT
Source organism: Vitis cinerea var. helleri x Vitis riparia (assembly GCA_946000715.1). NCBI lineage: Eukaryota > Viridiplantae > Streptophyta > Magnoliopsida > Vitales > Vitaceae > Vitis > Vitis cinerea var. helleri x Vitis riparia. Next base: position 18,579,033 of record OX254009.1, on the reverse strand, counting down.
GCCATATCCATCACCTCAAATGCACTTACCAACTCCTCTGGTCATCTTCAAACACGAACAATTTGGAAAAGAGAAGGATCCAAAAGAGGATTTGAAGAATATGAGCTATGAGACACAATGGGAGTTTTGATTCGGAATCGCCAATACACAAAATACACTTACAATCTCCTCCTTTATCAATTTTGGGACAAAACCCTTTACAACACAAATGAGTACATGTATACCCCACCCACTCTCATACAAGGTACACACTCACTCAACCTCACAAACTAGAAAAAACACAACTTGCCATCAAAGATTAACACACAAAACTAGTTAGTAGCACCTGTACATAATGAATCAATTTATTGAAATACCAATATGTAAATTATCTTCAATAAATCCACAAATATACAAGCAGCTCAAGATACTTAATATAACCAATTATGCACATCCAAAATTCTCTCCATTTTTGTCCTAGAATGAGACAAAGAGAATAAAGAAATATGTTTAAAAACCTGAAAATATGTTCCTTAATAAACATCAATGTACTAATAAAAATGAAAGAATATCATATAGACCAATGATGCTCTAACAAAAATTGAATATTCATGTAAAATATATCAAGAAAAAAAAAAGGTTCAATATGAGCATCCTCCCCCTCAACCTATCCATGAGATTGGACAAAAAAATTGAATAGAAGCTTTATGAAAGCAACATTTTAGAAATATGAAAAACCCAAGATTAAGAATTAGATTGCAAATAAAAATATCACATTCAAGCTCTAAAAACAATGTTGTAAACATTGAAAGATCAACACCAACATCCCAAATGAGCACCAAGAACACCCAAATCAATACAAATCTATGAATAGATACAATGACTTAGGTGAACCAAGATACAAAAAATCAAACCTTAACACCAAAGACAAGCACTATCCATCTTAACAAAGGTATCTCAAAATGTTGGATTGTAACCCACACCCTCTTCCTAGTACTCAATGTAGGAACCATAAGAATAAGCTAAAAACAAGGCTGAAAATGAGTATGAGATAAAAACTGAAACACCAATTTAAGAGCAACAAACCCAACATTGTACCCTTTGAAACCTTGAGCACTCGAACAAAAAAAATCAAGAAACTACTTAACCAAATGAGACAAATAGAAATCAAACCTTACAAAATGAAAGAGAAGTCTTCCATAATCAAACCCTAGATTGAAAGAAAAACCAAACTTACCTAGAAATGGAGAACAACCAGTCGCCAAAACCATAACCCACACTAAAACACGCTTCGTCGAAGAGAAATGAAAGGGATTTTGGAATTAGAAGCCACCCATGGTGAAAAGCAATGGAAAACTTTAAATCCTACGGTGAAGAAAAAGTGACAAGCAAAGAGGGTTTTGAAAGAAAAGCAGGTTGGAAGAAATTTGAGGATTTTGATTTGAGATGGAGACGCCCTTTTATCATTTCTATTAAACATATATTTTATTCTATTTATTTATTTATTATTATTATTATTATTTGTTTTAATTTAAAACACCAGAGAATAAGTTTGATCGATCACATTTCAATCACACAATGTTGTTCTTAGCTAAGCCAATAAAAACACATTTGATAGAGGACAGATCCATCCAACTTCGATCACACAACACAACTTTACCAAGGTTAGAAAAACATAATCGATTGAAAGTTGATCAATTACTTAATATAGTTCTCAACCAAGGTTAGAAGAACATAGTCAATCAAAATTCGATCAATCACATTTTGATCACACTGCACAACAATTAAGTTTTCTTGAAAATATAATTGATCAAAACAACTAATGATCGAGATATGCCAAAAAGTTCATCAAAAAATGAGCAAGAAAGTTGTACAATTAGAAGAAAAATGAAGAAGGATATTAAAAACAAATTCATTAATGATCACCATGAAAATCATTTGGCATTTGACTACTAATATGCATAATAATAATAAAAATATCACCAAGAGACTTTTGAATTGATTGACAAAGTATGAATTATAGATAAACTTATCATTTTCTCATATGACAAGGATAAAAAACAAGAAATTATTAACACTCCATCAAACGATTTTTAGCTTAAAGAGCACACTCATAAGGCCATAACGAACTAACAACGATAAATAATCTCCATTTATAAGGCTATAGATATCCATGAACCAAAAATCATTTTCAAGATCACATCCATCCCTAAAGAAACTCAAATTTATTTCATTTGAAGTCAATTTACATCTCCCTTAATTGGATTTCTATTTAACACGATAAAAAATAGATCATTTGACATAAATACAAACATCACATCTCGTTTTTATTTTTTATTTTTGTTTCAATAACATATTGACAAAACACTTATGATAGAATATTGACTTTAAGATCACTAAGGTGGCCATTACAAACATAAAGGGATGTCCCATTTTTGTAATGACGACTTTTTACACTAGAAACATTGTCAACTTGCCTCAACATTCTAGGAAATGAATAATATATATTTGGAAGTTTAAATAATCAAGAGACACAAATTCAAACTCTCAAGAAGATTTATATGACTTTACTCAATCTTTAAGGTACATTGAATGGATATAGGCCCATAATTGAACTTTAATAATCATTTGTTAGTTTTTATGAAATCATAAAGCATTCCACAAGTTGTTAGTCACTCAATAAATATGAAATAAGTATCTTGCAACTTATCTAAGCAAAGCTAAATAATAAACACCTTATAATCCAGCTCATTCACCAACACAAGAAGGATTTTTATATCTTGGAGCATTTTTGAATCATTATGACACAAAATAACCATTTGCTAGAAAAGAAACAATGTCAAGTTTTTTTTTAAAAAAAATAAACATCCATGTTTAGAATAAAGAGGAAAAGGATTTGAGGAGTTACCAAACAAACAACAAGAATGAGAATCACAAGAATAGAAAAAAAAGGCAACACAAGGACTCAATAAGCCTATGAAACCTCTAGGATGAAAGAATATACAAGAAGGGATGTCTTAGGGAGGCTTTAAAGAGAATCAACTCAGAAAACATAAGCCTATGGAGCTCCTAAGTGACTCAAACCTAAAAACATCCAAAGACTTAGTGAGAATATCAACCCTTTAACCCTTGTTAGAGACATATTCTAAGGAGACAACTTTGTCTTCTACCAATTCATAAATGAAATGATGTCTTATATCAATATGTTTTGTCTTAGATTAAATGAAGAATATGGTTTTTAGATAGACTGATGGCACTTGTATTATCATAAAACACAATCATGGTTCCTTGCCCTATTCCATAATCACGCAACATTTTCTTAATCCAAAGCAATTGAACAACAACTCCCGACAACTATATATTCTGCTTCAATTATGGAGAGTGAAACTAAATTTTGTTTTTTACTCATCCAAGCAACCAAGCAATTACCAATGTAAAAACAACTACCAAAAGTGTTTTTTAATCATTGACATTACCAACCTAATCATCATTTGTATAGAAAGGTACATCAGCATGAGTGTCGAAAGGATACCAAAGACCTAACTCTAATGTACCAACAATGTATCTAATAACATGTTTAAGAGTAATGAGATGGGATTCTCTAGGACAAGCTAGATACCTAGCGCAAGCACCAACACTAAAGGCTATGTCGGGTCTACTAGCTATGAGGTATAAAAGACTACCAATCATGCTTCTGTACAATGTTTCATCTACCCATTTTCTGAACTCATTCTTACTTTGCTTTTTACTAGTAGCCATTGGCGTGTCTTATAGCGTTTTGTTGATTCTAGACCAAAATTTTTGACAAGTTCCTTAGCATATTTAGATTGGGATAAGAAGATTCCATCTTTGAGTTGTTTAACTTGGAACCCAAGAAAGTAGGTCAATTCTCCTACCATACTCATTTCAAACTCACTCTTCATCTTTTCGTCAAAACCTAAGCCACACTCACTAAAGGTAGACCCAAAAACCATGTCATCAACATATATTTGTGCTACTAAGAGCACTTCTTCATTTCTTCCAATGAACAAAGTTCAATCTGCTCCCCCTCTCGTGAATCCTTTCTTAAGAAGATAACATGTAAGTCTCTCATGCCAAGCCCTAGGAGCTTACTTTAGGCCATAGAGGGCTTTCCTAATGCGATAAATATGATTAGGGTACTTTAGGTCTTGAAAAACTTTTGGTTGCTCAACATAAACTTCCTCATTAAGTATCCCATTGAGATATGCCCTTTTGACATCCATTTGAAAGAACTTAAACTTCCACACACAAGAAATTGCCAAAAGTATCTGAATGGATTCAAGTCTTGCAACTGAAGCAAAATTTTCATCAAAGTCAACTCTCTCTACTTGAATCTTTGAGCAACCAACCTTGCCTTATTTCTCACAATCACTCCATTTTCATCCATCTTATTTTTTAAAATCCATTTTATTCCAATGAAATTCACATCTTTTAGTCTTGTCACCAAAAACCATACTGCTTTTCTAGTGAATTGATTCAATTCCTCATGAAGAGCCTTTACCCAAACTTCATCATTTAAGGTTTCCTCAACACTCTTGGATTCAATTTAAGAGGTGTAGCATATGTAACTTATCTCATTCAACTTGGATTGTCTCCTTGTTACCATGTTTTCCTCAAAATCTCTAATAACATTACTCAATGGATGATTCTTTGGCACCTTAGACCTATTTATCTTGGTTGAATCATTTTTCCCCCTGTCAACATTCTCTCTTTTTTTTTTATTTATTTTCTTTCTTCTCACTTTATTTTTCATTTTTTAATTTTTTTTTTCAATCAGCTAGTAGTCTTTTTGCAAAACAATGTCAAATTTGACAAGATTTTCATGATCTTTCAAGACTTAGAACCTACTTCAAAACAACCTAAAATGCTTCACATTAGGCTTATTTCATTTTCAAATCTCATAATAAGTTTTCCTACTATAAGGACGCAAATGAATCCTCTTGGATGTGTAGCAAGCGGTTTTAATTACCTTAGCCTAAAAATGAGTGGGGAGATCATGCTGATTTAGACTTGTTCGAGTCATTTCTTGAAGGACACGATTCTTCGTTTCAACTACCCCATTTTATAGAGGAGTTTTAGGAGCAAAAAACCCATCTTTAATTCCTAGAGTATGACAAAACTCTAGAAAATCAAAATTATCAAATTCTTTTCCCCTATTACTCCTAATTCTACCAACGAGATAACCTTTCTCATTTTAAATCTTCAACCCAATATCCTTAAAATTAATGAAGGCATCACTCTTTTCTCTTAGGAATGCAACCCATGCAAACCTAGAATAGTCATAAACTATTTCTAGGATGTATTTCTTGCCCCCTAAACTTTCCATTCTCATTAGTCTCATAATGTCTGTGTGCAAGAGTTCTAGAGGTTTAAAGGTCACAATCTCATCAACTCTTTTATGATTGCTCCTAGTTTGCTTTCCCTTTTTACAACTGTCACAAATGGGATTGTAGGGCTTTCTAAGCTTAGGAATCCCTTTGACAAATTCCTTGTTTGTAACCTTAATCAAGTCACGAAAGTTGAGATGACCCAATCTATGATGTCATAAATCAATCGATTCAATTTTTGAACTACCACACACAAGAGAAGAAAATAATGAATCTTGACTAACAACATAACAATTATCCGAAGTTCTCAATCCAACCATCACATGATTACCATTCAAATCAATCACTTTGAACATATTTTGTGAAAATTGAACATTGAGTACTTATTGTCACTAATTTGACTTATGCTTATTAAGTTAACTTTTAGACCTTCCACAAGCAAGACTTCTTCAAAATTAGGAATGCTGGTGTCTTTCTCTTTCACACAAGTCATATTACCATCACCAAACATCACATTTTCTCTATCAAAGGCAGTGAAATTAATGAAGAATGATTTATTACCTATCATATCTATATATATATATGACTCGAGCAACCACTATGAAAGTACAATGAGTGTGACTCACTAGCTCTAAGTATGGCATGGACGACAAGACAATTAAATTAATTCTTTTTCACCTATATTTTCTTGAAATTTGTGACTTTGGCCTTTCCATTGAAAGTGTTTCTATGGAAACCGCTATGATAAGGGACATTGAATCCCTCTTGGACACTCTCTTGTCACCTTACGACAACCTATTTCTCAAAGTAAATGATTCATTCATTAGGTTGATCAACTTTCTTTAAAAATTCTCAAACATCCTTGCATAACATCTATCAATCGTATGTCCCATTTTAGTATAGTGAGTGCAATGAAATTTCAATTTAGAATGAGTTTTCTTAGGGAGCACTCCTTCATAAGGCTTGACAAAAATTGTTTTACCACTACTAGAAGTGATAATTTCATCAACAAAACCTAAGCCTTGTTTATCAAAGGATTTCCACCTTGAATTGATCAAATCATCAAGTCTTTTAGAGCTAGGATGTGACTCTTCCTTCCTAAGACTTAATTCATTTTTGAACACTTGATTTCACTCTTCAACTTATCACACTTTTTTTTTTCATGTCAAAGTGTTCATTTTCAAGAAAGGTAATTTTATCAAGCAAAAACTTCTTTTCTCCCTTTAAAGTCTTAACCTCATTGATTAAACTCTTTTTATAAGCCTTCCACTCAACTTGTTCTTGTTTGAGACTCAAGTACTCCTTGCACCAAGTCTCATATGTAGAGTCAAAACGCATTTCATCACCATCGGAGTCACTTAACTCATAAGACTCACGTAAGACTTTTTTTTTTTATTGGTTCTTCATTAACACTTGACATAAAGGTGGTAAAGTTAATGCATTCCTCACTTCCAATGGATTCTATGTCACTCCAAGTGACTTACATGACTTTCTTTCCTTTTTTCTTTGAGGGACATTCAACGGCATAGTGCTCTTTTCCCCCATATTTAAGACACTCAATCTCTAACTCCTTTTTGACACTCTTACCTGTCTTTTTGTCCTTTACACTTGATTTTCCCATTGGATTGTTCTATTTTTTAACATCTTTCTTGGATTTACTCTTATATTTCCTAAACTTCATATACTTCTTGAATTTCCTAAAAAATCTAGTGACTTCTCCATCCGACATTTTCTTATCATGCTCACCTTTAGAACCTAAGGACTCCTCTTTAATGGCATTCAAGGCAATGCCCTTTGACTTCCTAAGTGATCCAAGAGTCACTTCAAAGGTTTGGAAGGAACCTACAAGTTCATTTACTTTTAAGGAATCCACATCCTTAGAATCTTCAATGGCAGTGACCTTTGCTCTAAATCTCTTAGAAAGAAATCTTAGAATCTTTCTAACCATTTTGGAGTTAGGAATGGGTTCACCTAGATTAAAACTAGAATTCACAATGTCCATCAATTTTGTATAAAACTCTCAAAAATTCTCATGATATTCCATCCTAATTGTCTCAAACCTAAAGGTCAATATTTGAAGTTTGGACACTTTAACAACATTGGTTCCTTCATGAGTCAATGGGAGGATGTCCCAAGCTTCCTTATTTAGGGTGCAAGTAGCAATCCTACGAAATTCATCCATGTTAATAACATTGAAGATGGAATACATGGCCTTAGCATTGTTCTCACTAACTTCATTTCCACCTCTATTCCATTCCAATTTGGGTTTGATCACATTTGTTGGTCTACCTTCTCTATCCAACACCTTAGGTGGAGACCAACCAAATTCAAAGGGTTCCATACTTTTTTCACTTTGCATTTTAAGAAAATATTGCATTCTCACTTTCCAATGAGAATAATTTTAGTTGGTTAAAAAGGGAGTCTCCCAATTAATGCATCATCTTGATGAGGTTCCATATTTGAGATTCAAAGATTGAAAATGATTTTTGCTTTGAAACTTGCTCTAATACCAATTGAAAATGAATCTCACCTATGGATAACACTTAGAAGGGGGGTGAATAGGTGTTTTTTAAAACAATTAGAGATGGTATCTCACAAATGCTGACAATTCCCTTGTTTTTTCCCTTATAAATTGATCTTCTTTTTCAACCCCACAAACAAACACGCAAATCACAACTAACAATGGATGCACCAACACTCTCCCAAACAAGTTATTTAATGCAAGTCCAATGCAAATGAGACAACACTCCCAAAACATGATATAAGACATTGCATCAATATAAGAACTCTTTTTTCACATGCCCCTTGTCATCAATCAACAAAAACTAAAATATGTCTTATTCTTTCAAAGATTCAATAATCATATTTCAACTCATGCTCAAATTAATCCAATCAACATAACACAATGAAAAATACTATAAGCTTATGAAATACTAATCAAAAGACAAGATAGAAGGGGAGACAATGACACCCATATTTTAATGTGAAAGACCTCTGAAAAGATTAAAAACCACAGGCCTCAATAAATCAAATAATCCACTAAGAAGAAAAAATAGTTGAGTACAAGGTTTTACCTAACCTAATTCTTTCATCATCTCCCAAACCACTTGCCTAGAACCTTTAAGCTTCAACTACCCCTTTTCTTCTTTAGGAAAACACTTGGAATAAACTCCAAACTTTGATCTCGGCCTCTTCTTGAGTCCACACAAGAAGAATCTTGGGTTTTACCTCAATAAGTTAAATATGAGAGCAATATGAAAGTTAGGATGAAGAACACAATGAATCAACCCATTTTGAACAAAGATTTTTCACTTAAAACCTTATTTTCAATTCAAACCTAAAAAATTTCTCACAAGGCAAACACTCCCCAATATGGCAAGAGAAACTTGAAGCTAAAAAAAAAACTAGGGTTTTCTCTCTTACAACTGCTTTCTCCACATTTGGAAAGAGCTAGGGCTTAAGTATTAGGGTTTTGAAACCCATCAAACAATTAAGAATGTTTTGGAAAAAGATGAAGGAATGCAAATGTGAAGAAAGTTTGATCAATCAAACGAGAATAAAAAAGACATGGGTACAGTAGAAATTGTTACCCTTAAGTTTGATCAATCATAAATCAATTCAAATGTTTTAAACACAATGTTTTACACTTTGAAGCTTCAATTTCATTTCCAATAAAAAGATAAAAATTTAAAATATGATTGGTCACTGTTTGTCATCATCCATCACCTCAAATGCACTTACCAACTCCTCTAATCATCTTCAAATACGAACAATTTGGAAAAGGCAAGTGTCCAATGGAAGATTTGAAGAATATGACCTATGAGACACAATGGGAGTTTTGACCTGGAATTGTCAATACACAAAATACACTTATAAACATGTTAAAAACATTTCAGATTTTCAAACAAATTTTTGTTTTGTAAAACATCTTAAAACAATTTTTAAAATTTATTTTTCAGAATTGTTTTGAAACCGATCCTAAAGAGATTCTTATTCTTTGTTAAGTTAATGATATTTTAATAAAAGATATTCTTAATTATAGTGGACATTAAGGAGATGTTATAAATGTAATAAAGGTATAGATGAGCAAGTTAATAATTGACTTCCATATACTCAAGTATATATGTTTTCTTTAGTACGTGAATAAAGCCACCTTTTCATTTCTCTCGAATCAAATACTGGGCCCCGGCGAAGAAGGTTTTGGGAATGAAGCTAAATTCATTGTTTGGCCAATTAAATAAGAGAGAGAGAGAGAGAGAGAGAGAGAGAGAGAGAGAGAGAGAGAGAGAGAGAGAGTACAAGGAGCCAAAGACAGCAGGAGAAGGTGGAGTAAGTGCCAGTCTCACCTGATCTCTTTCCCAAGAGTAGGTGTTATATTTATATAAATATATATATTGTTGGTTAAAAAATAAAGTGTAAGAAGAGTTACACTTTTGAAAAAATAACCTTTGAAAATAAAGTGTAAGAAGGGTTACACTTTTAAAGTGTGAATTAAACACATGATTAAGTTTTGAAATGTTACAAAACTTGAAAGGTTAAGGAAGACAATGAGTCTTCTCATCTTTGTAACTTTACAAAACTTAAGAGGTATTTACACATATGATTAAGTTTTGAAATGTTACAAAACTTGAAAGGTTAAGGAAGACAATGAGTCTTCTCATCTTTGTAACTTTACAAAGCTTGAGAGGTTAAGTGTAAGAGAGTTACACATTTGAGATTAAATCATGTTTAATGTGTGAATTAAACATATGATTTAATTTTTGAATGTTACAAAGATGAAGAGATTGAGAAAGACAATGAGTTTTTTCTCATCCTTGTAACCTTTTTTCAACCCTAAGAGTGCTATATATATGACTTTTCTTCTTTTGAAATCTTATGCAGAAAAGTGAAAAGGCTTGATCAATCCCAAGACTATTTCCATTAGTTCCCTAAAGATTTCTAGAGGTGGGAGGAAATAGAGTCTTTGGACAAAGTTCCAAGAACTTGTTTGAGCCTTTCTTGTGTTCTTCTTCTTGTTGTTCTTATTTTGTATCTTTGAGAGTTTCATTGTATCAAAGTGAGTGTGTGAGAGTGTTTCTTTTCTCCATTGTATCCAATTTTAATCAACAATCAAAGACTCTATTCACAATGGAAGGAGAGACTATCAAGATTATGAACCAAGACCTTGTGAGGTTGGATCGTTTTGATGGTTCCAACTTCACTAGGTGGCAAGACAAGGTGAGATTCCTTCTCACAGCACTCAAGATTTTCTACATCCTTGATCCTACCTTGGCACCGTTACCGGAACCAAAGGAAAATGACACACCTCAAGTGGTGGCGGCAAGGAAGAAGAGGGAGGATGATGAGCTCATATGTAGGGGTCATATTTTGAACGCCTTATCCGATAGGCTATATGATCTCTACACCAACACCAATTCCGCGAGGGAGATTTGGGAGGCTCTTGAAAACAAGTACAAAGCCGAGGAAGAAGGTACCAAAAAGTTTCTTATTTCTCAATACATAGATTTCAAATTTTTTGATGAAAAGCCTCTCTTACCACAAATTCATGAGTTGCAAGTAATTGTGAATAAGTTGAAAGTTCTCAAAATTGAACTTCCGGAGGCCTTCCAAGTTGGTGCTATTGTGGCTAAATTACCATCAAGTTGGAAAGGTTACCGGAAGAGGATTCTCCACAAGAGCGAAGATTACTCCTTGGAGGAGATTCAAAAACATCTTCGCATTGAGGAAGAATCGAGATCAAGAGACAAAATGGTGGAAGAGTCCAATGGTGGAACTAACAAAGCCAATGCGGTTTCAAAGGCCAATCATCCTAGAGGTAAAAATAACAACGTCAAAAGGAATTCCGGAAATTATATGAGCCCCAAGAAAAATCAAGAGCAATTTAAGGGCAAGAAAGGTCCTTGTTTTGTGTGTGGAAAACCCGGGCATTATGCTAGGGAGTGTAGGTTCCGAAAGGACCAAAAAGGGGCTGTGGTGAATGCAATTGATGAGGAGATCATTGCAACACTAAGCGAAGTGTGCGTTGTCCAAGGAAAGGTTCAAGGATGGTGGTATGATACTTGTGCCACAATTCATGTTACCTATGACAAATCTCTTTTCAAGACCTTTGAAGATGCAAAGGGAGATCAAGAGGTTCAAATGGGCAATGAAGGAAGATCCAAGGTGCTTGGCAAGGGCACTATTGAAGTTGTTTTTACCTCCGGCAAAAAGGTTACCCTTACAAATGTATTGTATGTCCCCAATATGAATAAAAATTTGGTTAGTGGGGATTTGCTTGGCAAACCGGGTATCAAAGCGGTGTTTGAATCCGGTAAGCTAATTTTATCCAAATCGGGGAACTTTGTGGGAAAGGGGTATTCTTGTGATGGGATGATCAAACTTTGTACCAATGACAATATCAATAAAATGGCTTCTACTTCCGCTTATATGTGTGATTCAAATTCTTTATTTTTGTGGCATAATAGGCTTGCACATGTTGGTTTAAGCACTATTAAAAGGATTGTGAAATGTGGTTTGATTGCTTGTGATACCAAGAAATTTGAAAAGTGTGAAATATGTGTTAAATCAAAGATGATTAAAAAGCCTTTTCATAGTGTTGAGAGATCATCTAATTTGCTTGATTTAATACATAGTGATCTTTGTGAACTTAATGGCATGTTAACAAGAGGTGGAAATAGGTATTTTCTTACATTCATAGATGATTGTTCTAGATTTACCTATGTGTTTTTGTTGAAAAACAAAAGTGAAACTTTCAATGCCTTTAAAGTTTACAAAGCCGAAGTTGAAAATCAACTAGGAAAAAATATTAAGGTGCTTAGAAGTGATAGAGGTGGTGAATATTTCTCTAGTGAATTCAATTCTTTTTGTGAAGAATATGGCATAATACATGAGTGCACCGCACCCTATACACCTCAACACAATGGCATAGCGGAGAGAAAGAATAGAACATTCTTGGAAATGGTGAATGCTATGTTATTGCATGCTAAATTGAATTTCAATTTGTGGGGTGAAGCTTTATTGACTGCTTGCCATATTTTGAATAGAATTCCTATGAAGAAAAATGAGATATCTCCATATGAGTTATGGAAAGGAAGGAAGCCTAATATAGGTTACTTCAAAGTGTGGGGGTGTCTTGCTTATTGCAAGAAAACGGATCCAAATAAAACAAAATTGGGTCCAAGAGCCATTAAGTGTGCATTTGTAGGCTATGCCTCAAATAGCAAAGCTTATAGGCTATTAGACTTGGAGTCTAATGTGATAATTGAATCAAGAGAAGTAGAGTTCTTTGAGAATTTGTTGAGTGATAGCAATTCTCAAGTGCCTACTAGTGTTGGAGAGTCTCAAGAGGAGACACCTTCAAAGGTTGTTGAGCAACCCATTGTGCCTCGGAAAAGCCAAAGAGCTAGAAAAGAGAAAGTGTTGGGATCGGATGAGATTGATTCTCAAAGAATTTCCTTTTACTTAGTAGAAGGAAATAGAGAAGATATTATAAGAAAAATTCCTATAGTAATTCAAATAGAGGAGGATCCCAAAACATACAAAGAAGCTATGGCTTCTAGAGATGTTGCTTTTTGGAAAGAGGCCATCAATGATGAAATGGATTCAATTATGTCCAACCAAACATGGGAATTGGTAGACCTTCCACCAGGATCTAAACCAATAGGGTGCAAGTGGGTATTTCGAAGGAAATATCACACCGATGGTATGATTCAAACCTTTAAGGCTAGATTAGTAGCTAAGGGGTTTAAACAAAGAGAAGGTATTGATTATTTTGATACCTATGCGTCGGTAGCTAGAACAACATCGATTAGGATATTGTTTGCTTTGGCATCAATTCATAATCTATTTGTTCATCAAATGGATGTCAAAACGGCATTCTTGAATGGGGATCTCAATGAGGAGGTCTACATGGAACAACCGGAAGGTTTTGTTCTACTAGGGAATGAAAACAAAGTGTGTAAGCTTGTCAAATCATTATATGGTTTAAAACAAGCTCCCAAACAATGGCACGAAAAATTTGATCATGCTATTCTTTCGGATGGATTTAGACACAACAATACGGACAAGTGCTTATATTCTAAGACTTGTGATGACTATATGGTCATAGTGTGTCTATATGTGGATGACATGTTAATCTTGAGTGATGACATGAAAGGAATAATAGAAACGAAAAGGTTTCTATCCTTAACCTTCAAGATGAAAGATCTTGGAGAAGTTGATACTATATTGGGTATCAAAGTGAAAAGAAATAGTGGGGGTTATGCTTTGAACCAAACCCACTATATTGAGAAAGTAGTTAGCAAATTTAGTCATCTCAAGATTAAAAATGCTAATACTCCATTTGATTCAAGTATAAAACTTGAAAAGAATGATGGTAGATCGATGGCTCAACTTGAGTATGCAAGTGCAATTGGAAGTCTTATGTATGCTGCTCAGTGTACTAGGGCTGACATTTCATTTGCAGTTAGTAAACTAAGTAGGTTTACTAGCAATCCAAGCGTGGAACATTGGAAAGCTATTGGTAGAGTTCTTGGTTACCTAAAGAATACCAAATAACTAAGCCTCCAATATTCAAAGTTTCCTGCTATACTTGAAGGGTATTCAGATGCAAGCTGGATATCGAGTGTGGGAGATAATTTATCTACCACAGGTTGGGTGTTTACACTTGGTGGTGGGGCTGTCTCTTGGGGATCCAAGAAACAGACTTGTATATCATACTCAACCATGGAGGCAGAGTTTATAGCTCTAGCTGCAACTGGAAAAGAAGCTGAGTGGCTTAGGGATCTCATGATGGACATCCCTTTTACTACAAATAATGTGTCAACAGTGTCGATACATTGTGACAGTCAAGCCACTCTAGCTCGTGCGTACAGTGGAGTGTACAATGGGAAGTCTAGACATATAAGCATTAGACATGATTATGTGAGACAATTGATTCAAAATGGAATCATCTCAATCTCATTTGTGAGGTCAAGTGGAAACTTGGCGGATCCTTTTACTAAACCTCTTACAAGAGATTTAGTAAGGATAACATCTAGAGGGATGGGACTAAAACTCCTTAAATAAAACTCACCAATGATGGTAACCCAACTTAATACTAAGAAATGACTAATCTTAAGTTCAATGGGTAAAAACAAGTCATTGATAAGTGGGTTGTGGCAGCATTAGAACATGTGAGTTCCATCCGTGATGATTAATGCTGGTTGTTACCGTTGGAGGGTTAAGCTTAAAGCTTTTAATGAAATTCAGTCTATGTGTGACAAGCATCTTAAAGGTAACAAGGATGCTGGAAGAATTTCACCTATGTGAACTTAGGGGTGGTGCCGCCTCTCATGAGAGTTAGAGTTTCTTTCAAGAAAGTTCATGAATGGATTGAGCACATGGCCATAAAAGTGCTAAGCAAGAAAATAATGGGCACTCGTGTGGTTAGTGGAAGTGTGTGTGTTGTTACCGGTTTCGTTACAAGGAATAACTGGTTCAATGCTACAAGCAACCTGGGATTTCAACGGAGCTTTGTGACAATTACACTAAGGTAAAATTCAAATCGAAAGATATTTTATTTTATGCATTTTCACTGTTAAGGTTATAAGGGTTGATGTTTAATTTTAACCAAGTGGGGGATTGTTATATTTATATAAATATATATATTGTTGGTTAAAAAATAAAGTGTAAGAAGAGTTACACTTTTGAAAAAATAACCTTTGAAAATAAAGTGTAAGAAGGGTTACACTTTTAAAGTGTGAATTAAACACATGATTAAGTTTTGAAATGTTACAAAACTTGAAAGGTTAAGGAAGACAATGAGTCTTCTCATCTTTGTAACTTTACAAAACTTAAGAGGTATTTACACATATGATTAAGTTTTGAAATGTTACAAAACTTGAAAGGTTAAGGAAGACAATGAGTCTTCTCATCTTTGTAACTTTACAAAGCTTGAGAGGTTAAGTGTAAGAGAGTTACACATTTGAGATTAAATCATGTTTAATGTGTGAATTAAACATATGATTTAATTTTTGAATGTTACAAAGATGAAGAGATTGAGAAAGACAATGAGTTTTTTCTCATCCTTGTAACCTTTTTTCAACCCTAAGAGTGCTATATATATGACTTTTCTTCTTTTGAAATCTTATGCAGAAAAGTGAAAAGGCTTGATCAATCCCAAGACTATTTCCATTAGTTCCCTAAAGATTTCTAGAGGTGGGAGGAAATAGAGTCTTTGGACAAAGTTCCAAGAACTTGTTTGAGCCTTTCTTGTGTTCTTCTTCTTGTTGTTCTTATTTTGTATCTTTGAGAGTTTCATTGTATCAAAGTGAGTGTGTGAGAGTGTTTCTTTTCTCCATTGTATCCAATTTTAATCAACAGTAGGTATCCTACCTGTCTTGACTATTTATTTCTGTATTTTCTACCTCCTCTCCTGTCACCTTAGTGCCCTTGCAATTTGCCTTGAATAGTGGTTTTTCCATTTCCAATGGTCCAACTTTGGTTTGGCCCAAGAAATAAAATGGGAATTATAGGATCGATGAGTCTTTTTCATTCATTTCAAATCATTTAAGATGGCCATATTACCCCAATAGCACTGTTAAAATGTTTTAAGAGGCAATTGAGTTTTAATATTTTCACTTATTGAAGTACAAATTTAGAGGGTTTTTCCATTTAATAGAGCTATGGTAAAAATAAGCTGCTAGATTAATAATTTCTTTAAAAAAGAAAAAAAAATGATTTGTTGAATTATTCTCCAAAATAAGATGCATGCAGTTCTTCATAAAACTAGGTCACTCATACAGGGTCTTTCTGGACCAACAAATCCATCAATATTCTATTTAGTCTCAATAATAATCTTATTTTCTTAAGAGAGATGATTAGAAGGTCATTATGCATATATTTTTCTTATAAATGTGTCAGAAGGGTTGTGTTGTCATACTAAACATGGCATTGAAGAATGTGGCAGCCAGATGAATGCATGCCCATATAACCCCAATAAATAGAAGACGAAAAATGAATGGAGGATAGTATTGTACATGTGTCAAAAACTGAAGCAGTGTAGCATTCATTCAAAAGAAGGTACACCACCAAACCCCATTAAAGAGCTAGATATTGAAGGAGGAGGAGGAGAAGAAGAAGAAAAATATGATCTAGAGATGGAGGAGCCATCAACCGGGGAGATGACACAGAGACCAACAACTGTTTACTACTCTCACAATCCATGCTATTATCTTCAAGAAGCTATAAGGGCTATTCTCAAGTGTTTGGGCCTGGAATCTTCTACTTCTAGGGACTCTTCGTCAAGCAGTTCAGAACAAAAGGATGATGACGACACTGAAGCAAGTCCCCAACAATCTCGTTCTTCTACACAACAAGGAGCACACTCATCATCAGCTGACTCTCCTTCAACTACACAACAAGATAACAACACCTTCGTAAGAGCTCTCTCTCTCTCTCTCTCTCTCTCTCTCTCTCTCACTCTCATTTTTCATTTTTGGTTTAAGTTTTATTTGAATCTTTTGAGAGGAATTTATGTGTTATGCGACATCCAGGAGGATGCTGAAAGTGCGCGTGTATTGAGGAGAGGGCCTACAAGGCCACCAATAAGTTCTGAAAGCAGGCCTGGAGGTGGTTCTCAAATTAACTGATTTCCAGTATTTCCTTCTAAATCCCCATCACTACCAGTGGAGTGTTGGCAAACAAGTTTGGTTAAACCTAGGATATGGGCGTCCCCTTTGGTCTTGATTTTTCAATTTCACTTTTAATTTTTTGTTTGTGTGCTTTTGAGAGATGAGAGGTCTCCACGTGCAAGGGTGCATGGTCTGTAATTTCACACCCGTGAGACACTTGTACTAATTTGCTTGACTTTTATCAGTGTAAAGGAGGGCCATTTTCATGATCCCAAGTGAAGGATCTAGGGTTTCTTTTTCAACTCTATATGGAGTTGTACTTTTAAACAGTGCGGAAATATTTATGTTAAAGTTACAGAAATACTGGATTATATATATGGCATTACTTCAGTGGTATACTTTGAAATCTATGCTTCTTGTAAGAAGAAAAAGTAGGCATAGCAATTCATAGTTAATGCCTTTAATGGCGACTGCAGACGATAAATTATAAACTAATATTGTCTTAGAGATATGTAACATCAAGTCATAAATATACATCTTACAATATTTGTGACATGTTGCCAAGGACTCTGCTTTGGGTTCCAGTTTTTGGTAGGTTTCACTCCATTTTTCATCTGTGTTTCATCCATCTTTCAACTCTTTTTGCATAATCACTTTGACCTTATAGTCGTCTCCTTGTCTACATGATAAATAATCTTCATGTTGTATTTTTGACCAAAAAAAAAAGGGAAAAAAAATGATAATAAAAACAGGAGATACAGTCTCTGAGAATTGACAACTCATTACAATTTATCTTTGATTTGAAAACCAGAAATATGCTACATTTCATCTCTTTCTTCAATTTGATCCAATCCCCCAAAATCATGTTATAAATGATGATCTGGGTGTTTCAGACAGGAGGGTTTGGTTGAAGGATAAAATATAGCATTAGCTTGAAGCAGAGTTGGGTTTGGCAGCTGACAGAGACTCGGTACACTTGTTCCATGTTTTCTTGGAAAACATATATAGGCTCCAACATAGGTAAAGTAACTTTTATTTCCAGCAAAACATCAAGGTTTTTACATAAATATTCCTACAAGTTAACTAGCACATAATGATGTAAAAAAAAAACCCGGGATGGCTTCCCTACCACACAGGTAGTATTTTTTTCTCTATGCTGCATTCCACCAAGGAAGCCAATAATAAACAAATTATGCTTCCGAAATGTCTGATAGCTGCACTACTTTACAGGAAAGAAAGAACCATGAAGGCACTTCATACAAGCCTAATAACATAAAATCCACTCACCAGCAAGAGCTTAAAAAACAGATGAGCAAACATCTTGTTGGCAAGTTGTTCAGATTCAGTGCTCATGAGTGGATCGGGAAGTATCCCTAAACGAATGAACACCAGATCCAAGATTTGATCCCTGTGAGGTGAATAAGTTTGGGTACGAAAAATATGAGTCATCGTCCATGGAGGGCAATCTCTGAGGTTGGTGATGAGCAGGCTTGTCTTCAATCACATGATCATCGGATGGTGAGGAATCAATACCCACCTTGTCTCTGTCATATGAAGGAAGATTCAATGCCTCTGATGCCTGATAATTCTCAGGGTCTTGATGAGCATCCAAGGGATTTGAAACACCATCAGAATCACCCATAGAGTTCTGATGATCGACATGTGGCTTTTCTGTTGTAGGTGATTGATCAGATGTATCAATATGAAATGGATTCTCACAGCTACTATCAAGGACCTGATCATTTTTCTTCATGATTTCAGCAATTCTGACCTGTGCAAGGCTAGCTGCTGAGCGGGCTGCTGCAGCAGCCCGTTCAGCACTTTCTGCAGCCACCTGAGCAGCAGCCAATACATCCTGCAAATCAATATCGGCCTCAGTTTTGGTTCTTGAGAGACTGGGAGGTGGAGGTGGATTATTTTGCCTTGCTGAAAATGATGCAGAAGCCAATATCGGGCGAGAAATGAATGGCACAAACTGTTTATCTTCCATAGCTTTGACTGAAACATCAGGGGATTCATTTCGGTCAGCCACTGTTCTTTCTTCCGCTGCTTCCTGAGGTTGTGGATGTGGTTGACATAATAGGTTTTCATTAACTTCAGAATGTCTCAGTGCTTCATAATTAACTTGAGGGTGAGGAGCAGATGGAGAAGGTGGGAACATTGCAGGGGGGGAGACGGCATCCACTCTTGGCTGTAATGTTGCCTTGGGAACTTCAGGAAAATCTAATGGGTCGAAGAAGCCAGCATCAGAATCAGAATCCTCTTCCTTGGGTGTTTGTTCACTGGCAGAGTGCAATGATTCATCATGTTTCTCCTTGGGAAGAGGCAATTTAGATCCACTGACAAACTGTGTTGGGCCATTCTTCAAAGAGAAGACACAAATTAGGCAGGAACAAAAAACGGCCATCAAGGCAGTAATAAATATTACTTACCAGCAAGTCTTCATGTGGCTTGAAAAACTCAGTTTCAGAGGCAGCTGGATCCCAATCTAGCCCATGCTCTTCAGCAATTTCCTTGAGCAGCTTCAGTTTCACATCAGGAGAAGGAGCACGGACAGAAAGCAGTTCAATCAACTGCAATTATAAATGCCAAAAAAAAAAAATATTATGTACAAGTTCTTTTTTATTTGGAAAACAAATGGGTAAAAAAATCTATGCTTCCAGCCATTATCCATAGAGAGCAGTTGCACTTTGAGTTGATAGTTCATATAACCTGGCGACAAACACCACAATCTGGCATGAGCTCAGTTGCAGCCGCTACAAATTCCTTCCCATATTTGGAGGCCATTAGCATTTGAACCTGCAGCAGCTCTGGTAGATCTGCACATCTCGGTGCAGCAAAACACAAACTCGATATTGCTTCCTTCAGGTCTAAGGGACATTCCCTGAAATAACATTACGATTGTCGATAGTAACAAAGAAAAACAGGAAAATCTTTGAGAAACTAGGAAAATTCTTTTAACTGGTCAATTTCTGTGACTACACCTAAAGGTCTTAAGAAATTTGAATATTGAATTAGAAAATGAAATACTATAGCTACACATGTATGATTCTGAGAAATCGATATGAATAAACAATGCTGCATTTACAAGGTAGGAGGAAACAGAGACAGGTGAAAGTATTATGCAACCAAAGACAACAGTAAAGGCTCCGAGGAGTACTAAAATCCGGAAAAAATCCCCACCAGTAATGCTACTGCCAAACTTGGCACAAGCATAATGAATTTGAAAATGTCACTGAAACTATAAATACCAAACTACAAGCATGTGATTCATGTAGTAAAGTAGAGTTGAATTTTGCCCTGATATGAGCTACAGGACTCAGTTGCAATGAGCAATAGCTGAGATCAACTTCCTATGAGCAGCACCCAAAGGTGTCAAAAATTCCTCTCCAGTGCATAAGATTTCCCAGTGTACATTTAAACTGCCAGCAACAGCTGGTTCTAGTGACTGACTGTGTCCCACAAGCTGTGGGTCCAGGAGTGTCCAGTGAATAGGAGAAGATATTTGCCCAAGACTAGATGTCCATGAAAAAAATCTTTAATTCCCCCTTTGACAAGACTAGACATCTTTAATTCTACCATAAGCCTAATCAAAGGTGTAGCTCCTCAGATGAAACCATGCAAAAGATCCAAGCCAAGAATAGATCAAATATCCAAATCATCAGTAGAGGATTCTCCTTATTTGCTAGATATGTTTGTTTAGTAAAATGCCATATTAAGATACATGCCAAAATCCTTAACAGTAAAACAGAAAAATGAGGAGAAATGAAATGGCATAAACTGCTACGGTATTTACCCACTGATATATTCATATTAAATTAGAAACAGTATTAGCACATCAAGAGTATGTATGTCCATTTCCCATATATGTCCATCTTTCTGTTGCCCTTTTTCCAGTAGCTCTCTACATCCATATTTGCAGCCTGCAACTTTTCTGTCCCAACTCCACACCCTTAAATTTTTGTTTGAACAACAGCTGAGTATACACAAGTGGGAATCATCATAGGAGTAAGATTTATATCTGCAGGGTTCTCTGAAATACTATAAACAGGTGGAAGTGTTTTTGGATGTTTCATACAAAGTGAAATGACATCTGAAGAAACAAGGTATTGTACAAATATACAGGAAAGAACTTCATGCCTAACTCCATGTCTATTTGAAGTAAAACATACTACCACAAATTACAAATTTACAATACTAGTTGAAGAACTAGAACTTCAAACATCAGTTTCTCACCCAAATCTTTTAAGTTCTCCTTCAAATTACAACAAGGGTCAAACTCTAATATCAGGGCTTGTAAATTCTTACATACCAAATATATTCTAGGATATTAAAACTTCAAAGAAAAACTTATACATACATGTGTTAATAACTCGAACATAGTTTTTGATCCACAATTTTCAATGAATTTATTTCACTAGAAGCCAACTTGTCCAAATACAGGTTTGCAACCAAAACTGCCAACCCAATTTTTGAACATATTAAATTACTTGGAGAAGACTTCCAACAAATTTCTCTTTGTAACAAAATTCTTGGCCAAAAAACTGAAACAATTCAAAGTGAGTGATTTGAAAATATATATATATATATATATTTCCCAAAACATCCCTATTTTGGCCAAAATTCTCCTGACTAAATCAAACCTCAAATCGTTCCAGTCTTGAATTCATCTCATTGATTGCACCATGTAAATCTAATTAAAACCACAAACTCAAACAAGAATTCAAAAGTACTAATATGATGATAACAACAGCAAAGAAAACATTTAAAAAAAAAAACCCATATTAGATAGAGCCAGAATTTCAATTTGAAAATAACCTTTGTGTTTCAATGATTGGGAGGCGAACAGAAATAAGCTCACAGTACAGCTCAATGATCTCTTGAGCAGCCATCATATTCTCTTCTCTTATTATATGCTCCACCTAAAAATAAAAAATCCAGAAGATCATAACCACCATACTAGTATCATTACTAGAAAACTCAAAAGTAACTAGTAATTCTTCAATTTTAGCAAAGCCCATTAAACAAGAATGAAAACATTTTCTACCCGGATTCGAGCAGTAGCTTCTTGACCAGTCTCAAGAAGCTTAGCAATGTCTCGGCGCATTTGCTTTATCTGAATCTCTCTCCTGTTCCTTAACAACTTTATGCGAGGGATTGTAAGTTTCAGTAGGGTTTTACTGCAATTGGAAACAATCGACAAAAATTCACATCAGAACCCAAAAATCAAATTACTAATGTTGTATATGATAACGGCAACAAATGACAGAAATTCATATCAGAACCCAAAAACCCAAAAACAAATGTCATATACGAAAACAATTGCATCAAATAAAACAAGAATTTCAGCACTCAACAAACTTGCCAAATTCTCAATCTCAATGTAGAATTCAAACTCAATTCAGCATATTAGAAAAAAAAATCCAAAATAACTAAGCAACACGATTGCCGTATCAAATCCAGTTGGGCACTTTTTTTTTCATAATTAAAATTAAAAATTCGAGACCCCTTTTTTCTTTGGTGTCCTCTGAAACCAAACACAACACTGTTATGAAGAAAGAAAAGGCGGCACCATTTGGAAGCTTTGTCGCCCGTATAGAAGGTATCAAACCCAGAGGATATTTTTTTCCCATGATCAAATACTAAAATTATTGCTTCTTCCCAGAAACCAAAGGAAAATAATAATAATAATAATAATAATAATGAATTCAACAAAAATAATAACAACAAAATAAAAATAAAAGAAATATTACCATTTCGAACCTTTGAAGCCCTTGTTGAAGAAGGAATCGAGCATCGACATGATGGAACTATGATAATCCAACTGATTCAGATCCCGATCTGATTTCAAAATCCCACAAGACCACAACCCTAATTCACAAAAACATCAGAGAACAACGTTTATTATCCAGCACTCCTGTTTATGATTTATATAGAAAATTATTTAATTTAGGAATGAAACGAAGAATAGATCAATAGAATGAGTAGATTTCAGACCTGTGACGCGCTTAAAAACAGGGCAGTAAAGAAATGATTTCTTAAGAGCCAAGGTTTCTAAAATGGTTGTATAGTCATTGCCAAGGATGATTAGAAATCTAGAACGCGGCTTAGGGATTGGGTAATGCCGACCTAACGATTTTTCATACGGACCTTCGGTTCCACCTTCATTACGCTGGTTGTTTTTTTTTTTTTCTTTCCTATCCTTTAAAAATAATTTAAATTTTTAATTAATAAATATTTGTACATTTGAAAAATAATAATAATAATAATAATAAGGATGATTTTGCATTTAAAATTAAAAGTTACACTTTGATGGATAAGAAGTGTTAAGCAGAAGTTAACAAATATTTAGAGTTTGTTTATTAGTGATTTTTGGAAGAATTTTTAATATTTATAATATTTTAAAAAAATTATTATTAAAATGTTAAAAACTTTTTTTATAATCATTCTCAAATATAGACTTAAAGTATGTTTGATAATAATTTTAGGGAAGTGTTTTTAATATTTTAAGTACTTGAACTAGAAATATTAAAAACACTTTTTAAAATCATCATTAAACACATTTTTACTCTTGAACTGATTTCACATTTAAAAATTATTTTTGTAAAAAATAATGATAATTTTGATATTTTAAAAAAGTTTTAATTAAATAAAATTTTATTCCATTGGAGGAGGAAAGTAAAATATGGCCCTCACTTTTTCACAATAAAGATAAATTCATTTGAGAAATGTTGTGTTTATGAGTTTTATTTCTCCTTTAAACTTAGAATATCTAATATTGGATGTAAATCCAAAAAACACTAATAATATAATTACCAAATTAGCCGGAAAAAAATAGGTATTTGATAAAAAGAGTTAATTATTCATCAGTGAAGAAAATGATAAGTTTTATTTTTTAATTAAATTTGATGATATAAAATTTAAATCATCTAAGAGTGGTTTTGGTAGTGATTTTACTTTAAAGTATTTTTAATGAAAATATTTTCTTTGTAAGCATTTTTAAAAGGATCATCTATCAATTTATTTTCTTTTTAAAAAAAAAACATTACAATTGGCTTTACAACACTTCAAGTGATTTTCAAAATTTTAAAAGTATTTTTTAAATTTTACCAAACATCTAAACTTTTCTAAATTTCAACATATTTTATTTGTAAGAATAATTATTACTATATATCTCATAAAAAATTAACATTCTATCTACCAAACATGTCCTTGGGGACATTTGTGAAGTAAATTACAATAGAGTATGAAGAAAAGTTAAGTAGGATGAGTAAAAAATCAATATTTACTAAAATATTAGTTTTCTTAGAAAAATATATATATATTCCTATTATTAAAATTATTTTTATTTTTTTTACACATTGTGAGAATATTAAATTAAATGCTAATGCCAAAAGTAAGGCGGTTTGATAATAGACATTTTACTAACAAATAGGGATGACAATAAAGCGTAATGAGCCACCCTAATTCCTAATTCCAATCTTACCTAATTTATTCAAAATAATTCACATCTTTATCTCATTAAAAAAATCAAATAAAGCGGAGTACCCTGGGTTGAGTATGAGAAATTCTCATACTCATCCTATCTCATCTCATTTAACATTTTTTTTGAAAATTTTTAATTTTTTTAAAATTATTTAAATTACATTAAAATAAATATTTTGTATAAATAATTCAAATATTATAATTTTTATAATTTATTTTATTGATAAATATTTTATTATTATTATTTATATACTAAAAATAGGAAAATAAAAATTAAATTAAATTAATTTTATATATAATCGGGCGGAACGAAACAAAAACCTATCCTAGGTTTTTAAAAAAATCACAAACCCATCTCAAACCTGTTTATTAAAGGGCAGGACGGGTACGGGACAAAACCCTCCACATTGTCATCCCTAGTAATAAAAAGTGAGATATTAAATTAATATAAATTGAGGATTATAAGGGTTTTGTGGATAGATTATTCAATTGTTACAAATCACTATACAATTAAGAAAAAAATTGTCTAGGTAAGTTAATATAAACCGATAACAAAAGCATATTTTCTTTTATACTATTTTACTTTTCAATATATTTTAACATATTTAGTTATAATTAAATTACTTTGAGCATGTTTCGTAAAACTTAATACTTATTACTTAATGATTTAACTTAATTTTAAATTAAATTATTTTAAATTTGTGAACTTAAAAGTTATTATATTAATTTTATTTTAAATATTGAACTTATTTGATAAAATTAATTTGAATTTATTCTAAATCATTACATTGATATATTTACTCTCATTAATTTTTATTAATATTTATACTTTCACCTATTTTAAATAATAAATATATTTTTTAAACATTCATATTTAAAGTATTATATATGTATAAAATAATTATAAAAATATTTATTATAAAAAATGAGTTATGAATTTAAAGTCATTATCATCAAATATTCTCTCATTAAATATGGACAAATGTGGTAAAAATAAAATTGAGATTAAAATAAGTTAGCTATTTTCATTTAATAATTAAAATAATTTTTAACCTTAAATTATGATATAAGTTATCTCAATGAATTAAATTAAATTATTAAATTATATTAAGTTATTAAGTTCATTTGTGCATCACTTTTTTATTTTTTATTTTAAGAACTTTAAAACGAAGAGTTTAGATTTGGGCAATTTTGAATGGGGTGGGTTCCACTCGGTCACAAGACAGAGATAAAATAAAATAAAAAGAATTTTTGTTGCAATGGGCGTTTAACGGTAGGGTAAGTTATTGCATTGATGCGACAGGTAATGTTTTATGTGTTGACTTTGGTTGTGGAGGGCCCAGGTTTTTTTGAATTTTGACATATTAATTTTCTTTTATGTTACATTAATTATGCAGCTCAGGGTGTGGCGTCAAATTAACCACTTGTTTAGGAAGACTTTTAACACTTGTTTGTGAAGACTATAAACGACGTATTGCTTTGGGTGATATTATTATTATTATTATTATTAACTATGTGTATGTCATGGTTGATGCCATAAACATATGATGTATACAATTATAAAAATATGGAGAGTTTTCAATTCAAATTTAGCTTTTATTTGTCAGAAAACCTTATTTGGTATTTAATATCAACCTTTAATATAATAATTAGGATATAAAGAAAGATTCATAGTATTTATCTTCAACGTGATTTGAAAATTTTTGGTAACACTTTTGCTTTTTACTATTTTACTTTTTCTTTGATGTATTTCTTAGAATAAGTTTGGAAAACGCTTTTGAGTGAATGTTCGGGAGAGAGACCCAAAACCTTTTACATATATCGATAGGAGAAACTTATCACCGCATGTGATGAGGTTAGGTCAAGGTACATTTGAGTGATGCTTGTAGTCTTTGAGAATTGATCAATATGAAATTGATCATGTAAAATAAATTTACGTAAACCTTTTTAAATCTTGATCAAGAAGATGCTAATAAAAAAATAGGCATATTGTAATTCTTTAGACTTTAGTGATTTGCTTGAATCCCAGGATACACAAAATCATCAATTGCCTACGCAAGAAGAGAATGTGACAAGTCCTGGACTCTTAGGAATATCAAAATAAACTTATCAATATTTTTCATAATTTTATTATTATTATTTTGGTAGGAGCCAAACCAAGACGTATGCTTTAAAATTTGAGAAGGTTGATCAAGTCTTGGCATGACAAATAATTGTGTAGACCCTCATTTTTGGTCTAGGTTTTTTTTTTTTTGGTTATTTTTGGAGCACATTTTTACCACCTTTTAGGAGGTTTTGGTAGCAAGCTTTGAGAGAGTGGGTTGGAGTAGTGACCTTTTATGTGGGGAACCAGTAGGTGACGTGTGGCAGGAGGATTCAGAGACGGTTGAGGAGTGAGCTTGGGCAGTAAGATTTCAAGAGCAAAAACAGAGCATGAGAGGGGGTGAGAGACAATTAGGGAAAAGGAGTTTAAAAACCATGTGAGAGCTGTAAGAGAAGGGAGGACGGGGGTGGTTAATGAGAGTGTGGGATAGATAGGGAGGAAATGTTGAGAGGAGTCGGAGAAAAGAGAGTTGAACAGAAGGAAAAATGGAGCATTTTAGACAGTGAGGGAGCCATTTTTTTTAGGAGAAAAAGTAGAGCAGTTTGAAACCTAGCTAATCTCGTTGGAGGGGAACCTTTTCAGGTATGTTTATTGGACCACATATTTATTGCAGTTGATTTTCTTTACATTGCTGTGACTGTGTTATAAATAATCCATGCCTTGTTCTTTATGTGAAATTTGTTTAAAAGTGATCTAATTCCTTTTTAGCTTTCCTTTGGGTGTTTGAGTCATATCTTTGATCTTATTTCCACCTGGTTTTGCCCACCTATACATAATCCCATCGACTTCAATATGAGATGGGGCTCGAGTCGATGTTTTCTTTGGTTCATTTCATGCTCTGTTTTTATGCTTGCTCCCTTGTTGTTTACTCTTTATTCTCAGTGGCCATTCATACCCCCAAGGAGAATAGTTTTGGCCAGCATTGCCATTGGTTTTCATATGGGCACAGTTTCTGAATTTGGGTAGATATTGTTTCACTACTCATGGAGTCGCTTGGTTACTCTGCTCAGAATTGGTGACTGCCATACCAGGGTATTAGTGTTGCCTTTTGATTGTTGATGGTTCATGCATCTATGCTGCTGGAGCTGAATGGGGTGATCACCAAAATGGGTTATAGTTCAGGAAATCAAATGGGGAAGTTTTTCCTGGGAGATGATGATCTTTGTCATGATCCAAATTTCACTCGCATTGAAACTACATGTTATCCCATTAGAGAGTGATGCAAATCCCCTCTAGATTTATTTTCAGATTTAAATTCTCGGAGTCAAGCTTGAACAGTTCATTACCTTGGGAGTCTTTCAGTTTCTAAGCATGGTACAAAGAAAGAAGCTATACAGGACTCACTTCTCAGCCACATTATTAGTTTCATATGTCCACCACCATCCTTCCCATTTTTGCATGGCTATGCAAGGCCACCCGTAAGCCTTTGTAAAACCCCTCACCAAAGCCTCCCTCTATCAAACCTAAATATTCTCAATCCAACCATTTCCCCAACCTTCACACCCGCCAAACTCACCACCTTCCCATCCTTCAACTTCAAACCCATCCTCTTAACCCATCTCTTCATGACTGCCATGTCTGTTTGGCATTATGCCACCTACAACAACCTTCAAGAAATATGAATCTAATTTCCACGACATAGTCTCTTTAGAATAGCTTTTCATCTTAGGTCCAAGCTTGGGAACAATTCGAGTGTCTGGTATTAAGTAGTGATGACTTCAGGTATGCTCAAAATGAGCAACCAAAGGAAGCCTTGGAACTGTTTAAGAATATGTGTAAAGTGTGATTAAAGGGTCAAAGCTTAACCCTAATTGATATTCATCCACGTCAATATATAGTACATCAAGCAAACCTAATTAAGGGAAAACCGTGAGTTTAGGAAACAATCCTAAACAACGCCATGAGTTTAGGAAACAATCTTAAACAATCCTAAACAATAGCAACTACTTTCCTAGAATATATCATAATATCTCAACACCCTCCCTCAAGTTGGAGCATGAGGTTCAAAAATGCCCAACTTGGCAAGAAGATAATCAAATTGTTTCTTTCCAAGAGCCTTTGTAAAAATATCCGCCAATTGTGTAACAGTAGGAACATATGACGGAGCAATCAAACCATCTGTTATCACATCCCGAACAAAGTGACAATCAACCTCAATGTGTTTGGTGCGTTCATGAAATACTGGATTTTTGGCCATATGAAGGGCTGACTAACTATCACAAAAGAGCTTGATTGCCTTTGGGTGGTGCACACCCAAGCTTAGAAGCAACCCCTTCAACCATTTGAGCTCACAAGTAACTGCTGCCATAGCTCGGTATTCCGCTTCTGCGGACGAGCGGGAAACTGTGTGTTGCTTCTTTGTCTTCCAAGAAATAGGAGATTGCCCAAGAAACACAAGCCATCCGGACAAAGAGCGTCTAGTGACTGGACATGCTACCCAATCAGAATCACACCAACCCTGCAGGGACAGATCACTATCTGCACGTAACAAGATACCCTGACCCGGAGTACCTTTCAAATAACGAACGACTCTCAAAGCTGCCTCCCAATGCTCAATTCTAGGCTCCTGCATAAATTGAGATAATATATGAACCGAGTAGGCCAAATCTGGACGGGTCACTGCCAGATAAATGAGTCGACCTACTAATCTGCGATAGGACTCAGGATTCGACAAGAGCTCCCCATTTGCGAGTCCTAATATGTGATTTTGCTCGATCGGGAAGCCACATGGCTTGGCTCCCAGTAATCCGGCCTCCGATACAATGTCAAGTGTGTACTTGCGTTGACACAAGAACAAACCAGCCGAACTCCTGACCACCTCGATTCCGAGGAAATACTTCAAAACACCAAGATCTTTCATCTTAAAACAATCACTGAGATAGGCTTTAAAGGTCTTAAGTGCAGCGGAATCATTCCCAGAGATAATAAGATCGTCGACATACACTAGCACATTTATTTGAACATTGCCCTTAGTGTAAGTAAAAAGAGAATAATCAGAGTAGGATTGTAAGAAACCATATCCTTTAAGAGCCGTGACCAACTTGGCAAACCAACATCTCGGAGCCTGTTTCAACCCACAAAGTGATTTCCGTAACCTGCAAACCAAGTTCGGATCGGAACGCTCAAATCTTGGGGGTAGCTTCATATACACTTCCTCCTCAAGATCTCCATGCAAAAAGGCATTGTGAACATCCATCTGATGAAGTTCCCAATTTTTCGAAGCCGCAATAGCCAAGAAAGCACGCACCGTAGTCATTTTGGCAACTGGAGAAAAATGTCTCATGATAATCAATACCGGCTTCTTGATGATTCCCCAAAACTACTAATCTGGATTTGAGCCTTTCAATATCACCGTTTGAGAAGTACTTGGTTCTGTAAACCCACTGACTTCCCAAAGCATGCTTACCCTTTGGAAGAGGTTCAAGAGTCCACGTACCATTGTCCTCCAAAGCCCGAATCTCCTCATGCATTGACTTTTGCCAACCGACATCTTTCATAGCCTCTTTAAATGACTTAGGATCATTGCTCGAAATAATAGCTGCAAGAAACTTTCGATAATGTACAGAAAAATTGTCACAATTTATATAATGTGCTATGGGATAAGGAGTACCTGAGGGATGCTGTGGAGACGGAGTGGCGGGAGATGGACTTTCAGCAACCACCGTATGAGTAGCAAAATCTCATAATAGAACCGAAGGAAATTTATCCCTCATTCCCTTTCCCATAGGAGCAGACTGCCCATTGCTTGTATTGTCAAGCCCAAGTGAATCAATCCCAACAGTGGGAACAACTTTCGGCCCAGGTGAAAGAGGCGCTGAAGAAGCCTCGGTGTGGGCCGGCCCACCCTCCCTCAAGCCCAGATCTAGATCAGCATCAAAATGGGGCACCTGATCTTGGTGGGCTTGGGGTTCAGGTTGGATGAGGTTGGGATTTTGTGTTTGGGCTTGTGGGTTAGGCAAATCAGCATCATCATTGACAAAATCAGCAAAATCACTATCAATTTCAACATTTACCATAGGCACAATGTTTTCCAGAATAATATTCATAGCACCCGGGTTACCAAACGGAAAAACATCCTAAAAAAACTTGACATTACGAGAAACAAATAATTTCTTGGTGTCCAAATCAAACAACTTCCACCCCTTCTTTCCAAACGGGTAACCCAAAAACACACATTTTCTACTTCGA
Source organism: Vitis cinerea var. helleri x Vitis riparia (assembly GCA_946000715.1). Classification (NCBI taxonomy): domain Eukaryota; kingdom Viridiplantae; phylum Streptophyta; class Magnoliopsida; order Vitales; family Vitaceae; genus Vitis; species Vitis cinerea var. helleri x Vitis riparia. Next base: position 18,548,317 of record OX254009.1, on the reverse strand, counting down.
CTTGCAAATTTGTCACCTTTGGATTTTTTATCATGAGCAAAACTAAGACAACTAAAGGTGTGAATTGCCGCATATGAAGGAGGGGTGCCAAATAGGATTTCAAATGGTGTTTTATTGTGTAACAAAGGAGAGGGAGTGTGGTTTATTAAATGAGCAGCGGCAAGAACACTTTCGCCCCAAAAATAAATAGGCAAATTTGCTTGAAAGCGTAATGCCCTCCCCACATTTAAAATATGCTTGTGTTTTCTCTCAACCCTCCCATTTTGTTGCGGAGTTCCCACACAAGAAGTTTGGAATAAAATGCCAGTTGCAGAAAAATAGTCAAGTAGGCATTTAAATTCCGTACCATTATCACTTTGAACAACTTTCACTGTTTGAGAAAATTGTCGATCTACCATTGCAATAAAAGACATAAACATCCGAAAAACTTCTGTTTTATCGACCAACAAATAAATCCACACAGCTCTTTAGAAATCATCAACAATAGTTAAAAAATAACGAGCTCCACAAGAAGAGACATGTTTATAAGAGCCCCACAAATCACAATGTATTTTCTCAAAAATTCTAGTTGCCTTATTGTCACTTAAAGGAAATTTGTCTCTAGGATGCTTAGCACGAAAACATATTTCACAAGCTTTGTTTAAACTACCCTTAAGATTGCTAACTGGAGGAAGTAACTTCACTACTTTCTCTGAAGGATGTCCCATCCTTTTGTGCCACAACTCCAAAGTGGATGCTGCGTTGTGGACAGAAACATGTTGTACCGAATCACCTGCAGCTCCACCGAAGTAGTAAAGTTCATCTCGCCTAACTCCCGTTCCAATCAGCTCCCTGGTGTGGTCTTGTATAGCACACATATAAGAATTAAATTGGACAATACATTGTAAGTCATCAGTCAATTGTGAAACCGAAAGTAAATTGCAATTGAGTTTCGGCACATAAAGAACGTTTTTAAAAGTGATGTTATGCGACAAACGAACGGAACCGGATTGGGTCGCAACAACAGATTCACCATTAGGAAGGCCAACCGGACACTCAAACAACGCTATAGTATCAAATAACCAAGATAAATCACCGATCACGTGATGAGTTGCCCCGGTGTCAATGATCCATGACTTCGTGTCAAACTTACCATTCAACCTGTCATCCGGAACTTGAGCATTACCAATTAAGCTCGCAAGAGCTTTCCATTGTTCGGGTGTGAAGAGTTGATCGGTAGAACTTTTAGTAAAGGATGCTCCAACTGTGCTATTTGCCGCGTTAGCACGAGCTGAACCACGCCCACGACCAGCCTGCTGACGACTACGTCCAGCACCCCCATCAGCCTTGTTTTGATCCAACCACCCCTCAGGATAACCCACTATTTCATAACAATTATTTTTTTCATGGCCATGCTTGTGACAGTGAGGACAAGCAACGAGGGACCAACAAGTTGAAGTCTCGTGCCCCATCTTCTTGCAGTGGCTACACACAGGCTTCTCCATTTTTCCTCGTCCTCTTCCAGCACCTGTACGGACAGCAAAGCCAAAGACCTCTACTGGCTTGTCTTCTGTGACTGCCTTGGCGAGTCGCACACGCTCATCTTGTATCACCAGTTGGTACGCTCGATCAAGCGAAGGCTATGGATCTTGAGAAAGGATATTGGTTCGTAATTGAGCATACAGATCAGTGTTGAGTCCCATCAAGAAATCATGTAATTTTCCTTGTTCACGTCTTGCTTGGTGCAATGATGCGGCAGTACAAGACGAACAACAAGTGCAAGAAATTAGCGGTTCATGCTTAAATAATTCCTCCCATAATACATTCAATTTGCCATAGTAAGTTGTAACAGACATAGATTTCGGTTGCTCACACTTAGCAATTGAAGTCTTTAACTGTTGAATTCTTGGGCCATTAACCATAGCATATCGTTGCTTAAGATGCTCCCATAAGCGTTTTGCATCACGAAATTTAGATAGGGTACTCTTTACCTCGGGATCGATTGTGTTTGTAATCCAAGAAACCAACATTGCATTGACGGTGTTCCAATCAGATTGGGTATATGGAGGTTGTGGTTCGGTGATAGTGCCTTCCAAAAATTCGAACTTGCGGCGTGCCTCCAATGCCAACTGAATATCGGAAGCCCAATCATCGTAATTGTCGCCGCGTAAACGAGTGGGAGTGATGAAGTCGCCTGGTCGGTCTCCTGTGCCGAGAAAAAAAGGTGAATTCATCTCCCTTTTAGGTGGCGGCAATGGTGGTTGTTCATCGTCGTCGGCCATTGTTTTATTGTGTGTGCATGTCAGTGCTCTGATACCATGTAAAGTGTGATTAAAGGGTCAAAGCTTAACCCTAATTGATATTCATCCACGTCAATATATAGTACATCAAGCAAACCTAATTAAGGGAAAACCGTGAGTTTAGGAAACAATCCTAAACAATGCCGTGAGTTTAGGAAACAATCCTAAACAATCCTAAACAATAGCAACTACTTTCCTAGAATATATCATAATATCTCAACAATATGCAAGAGTTGGAAATTCCATTAGAAGCTAATGAGTTTGCAGATGTGTCAAAGGTGCAGCATGTAATCCCGACATTCGTACAAATATTGGGAACTTGAAGATGAATAGAGAAAGAGTCCAGGTGAAAGCAAGACATGTGGATAGTTGCAGCTTTAAATAAATTAAACTGAGCGACCCAGACAAGGACCAAGACCTTGAATCTGGTGGTTCTGGAGATGGAGCTATTCTAGAGAAGTTTCAGCAACACACTAGAGTTTTACCTATCAACCAAGAAATACTTGGAGCATGCCTTGAGGCTGGAAAAGGGCTGCCCATATTTGAAAAAGTTTTGCCTCCGTTAATGCATATTCTTATCAGACAATGGTTTAGTCTCTCTAGCCAAAGTTTCAGCTTCCTTGAGAGTTTATAACTCGAGGAGTGCCTCCCCATTACCCAATATGGAGTTTCTAGTAAGCTCCAAGGGTAAGTTGAAATCCTTTGCTTTGGTGAATTGTTTTGGGAAAGGAGCCATCCACTTAGATTGGTTGACCTTAAGAAGGAGTTCTTGATGTTCAATGGAATGGTTCAAAGCCTTGAACGTGAATCTATAAGCTGTATATACAAGTTCTTATGATGAGTGTAAGAGAAGATTTGTCTTGGTAAACAAGTATGGACACAGTTGATTTAAAGGCAACAATTGGTAAGGGCCAAAAGTATGAACTAAGTGTTTCCACACGTTATGATGAAAATTCAGATGTTGTAATTCCTTACACAATCTACCACCTAACCTACCTTTAGTTCCTTTGCACATTGGGCCTCACATGCATAAATTCCCCATGCATGGTTGTTTTGTAGTACCTAGAGTCATCGCACACGTATAGACCGGAGTTGGTAGAACGTTGTGGCTCTCTTGCAGCTGCATGCAACTCAGCTTGACCATGAGCATATGGGACTATGCTGGAGGTTTCAACGTGGATTCCTCATTCTAGTCTTGCCCATCCCCTGTCATTTGAATTTCCCAAGCTCGTTTTAGTTTCAGCTGATGAGAAGACTTCATTAATCGATGTGGGGAAGCTTTTTGAAACTTGCAAGCCTTCCTTAGGAAAGAATGTTTCTAATGATCAATCTTATTTTAGCAGATTACATGGCAACCGAATGAGCACTCAAATGACTAACCCATGCAAGAAAGCTATGAGATTTTGGATGAAGATGAGCCATCATCAGTAGAGTTTAGAACCCATCCCTTGCTTTCTATCCCCTCGTAAGACCATGCATTACTCTACTCCCTGCATGTTTGACCATACATGGCCATCCTCCAGTGCACCACCCGAAGGCCATGTGCCTCACTTTTTTAATTCTTTATTCTTGTTTCCACACTTTGATTTTTAAAAGTCCAATTTTCAAATAATTTTAACTCTTTAGTTCTTTTTTATTCATTCTTGGACATCTTTAGGACTCTAAAAATCTAATTTATATAAATCAATTTCTACCATTTTCCTTTGGGCATGCATTTTTTTCTTCTTTTTTTTTCTCTTTATTTTAAATGTTTTCCAATTTTAATAAATTTTTCTGTCATTTTTCTCTTTGGCAAGCATTTTTTTTTATAAACTTCCTTGATTTTTAATAATTTTCCGACCTTCATTTTTTTTTTTTAATAAGCACGAATAGATTTCATAATTTCAAATAATGGAATTCATGGAATTAATTTATGTAAAAATAATTGGCCATTGGTGGGGCCTAATATTTGTGATTGAACATTGATTGACCATGATTTGCTTTGTGACACATGTGATTATTCTATATTTATTTATTAACATTTGTTTTCCATGAAACAATCAGCTTACTACTTAGCTACACACCTTGTCTTTCTTGTTTATTTGATTATTTCTAGATTGATATTCTTTTGACATCCATGTTTAATCTATCAATTTTCACACTTGCTTTAACTTAATTAGTAGAGACCTAATTTTTAAGGCTTAGAGGGGTCTTATGGTTCATCACCGTACCTTCCCAATAGGTAACCCAACCCCCGAACCTAGACTCGATTTTTCACAAACCCGTTTTTCCTTTAGGAGTCACATTTAAGATTTTTCTTTGTTATTTTGTTTTTCCCTTTAAAAATAAAACAAAAATAAGTGGTGACTTCAAAAAATCAATTTTAAAAATAAAAAGCAAATCGCATCATTCGAGTGGAAATGCATGCATCGCAATGCAGGGTCCACAATTGTTTTTGAATTTTTACCATATTTATTATAGATTAATATCTTTTTAGACTGGGATCGTAGTTACACTTATCATAATCCCACCAATCATGAGTAGCATAGATGAAGTTCGCATCAGTTTCAAACAACTATTGTAGCCCCCATCAACTTTCATTATTGCTTCAACTTCTTGAACCAAAAGTGTAAGGAGAGAAGCAAGAAAAATAAAAAGAAGAAGTGGAATCCCTTTGGCGGAATGAGAAAACCTATTTGAATACTAACTCAAGTCACTCAATTAATTGCAAGAAAAATGATGAAGTTAAAGATATAGTGCTAGGCATTTCATGTTTCCAACAAGGAATAAATTGTCATAAGCAATTTTAACACAACAAATTAAGAAATATAAAGGTAGAATTTGAGGTAAATTATTAGCCCTTAAACTAACTCAATTTTTTCTAAAGAATTTATGGCTACCAAGTGAATTTAGATATATGTAGAGTCAAATTGGAATAAAGAACTTAGAAAGTTGAGATTGAATGAGAAATTCTTAGACTATTTTATAACCACAGTAATAAGGAATCATAGGATAGTTAAGAACAATAATGCTTTGTAGAGAAATTAAAAGAAAATGAAATAAGATTTGAACTATTGCAATAGTTATTTTAATTAGACCAAGCAACAAGTCAATAACTACACCAAACCCCATAAAGACTTTTTAAATCCTAAGTTTTGAAATAGTCTCTCAATGCTTAACCCATGAAATCAAACAAATAGGTCAAACTAACAATAAAAACTTTTTACCAATCAAACATAGGTTTGAAATGTTTCAAATACAGAAGAGCATTTTAGAGATATAAAAGATACCAAGAGTGAAAGCAACACCACTAAATTATTCATTATAGCATGTGAAGTAAAACATTGAAATGAGAAACTCCGATCTCAAAGGTCCAGAAAGAGCATGAATTATGAAGAATTGTAGTGCTTGAAATTGACTTTAATATTACTAAGAAAAATGAAGAAGAAGAAAAAGAGAACAAAAGAACTTATTGTTACCTTAGTTGGGTTTTCAAAAGATAATGCAATACAAGGAATAAACTAGTGTCAAGTGCAAAGTTAATAGGACGAATAAGTGGGAACTCAAAAAGTGTCATGATGATTGAAGAGTTTTTTAGGCTTACAAGGAAATACATTTTTTTTTTTAGAGGAGCTTTCTAGGTAAGTATCAAATGAAAAGGCATTACCCTTGTATAAGGAGAGTGTGAACTAAACTATTGGAGAGGGTTTTTTTTTTATGTTTATAATGCAATAAAAAATTTTATAAGGGCTTTTAGGTATGAAATGTTTCATAAACATTTTATAATATAGATTTGTTAGTATAAAGCCCTTAAAAACATGTCATTTTTTTTTATATTATACATGACTTGCGTATATTAAGAGTGACATAAAAGATTCAAGTTATCTTATAAGTAGATGATTTGGTCCAGTTCATGAACTTGGACAATTCATTTGAAATTGTAGTATACTACTTAATTAAAGTAGGAATAACAATTTCGCAAGTTTTTCGGGTCACCCTTCCCTATTAGGATGGGTATGGAAGCATAGTGATCGAGGATGGGACGGGTTTGGGGCGGGGTCGGGTTTTGTAATAATTTGCATCCCTCGCCTTGGATATAAAATTACATGTTTACCCTTTACATCTTACAAAATGCCAAAAAACTCCATCTATAAATATTTGCTTCATATCTCATTTTTAGGGTTATTCTCATTCAATGCAGAAATCTCCCTTTGTCACTGTTCTCAAATGCCTGGCTCTTGACTAATTTTCCCAACTCAAAAAATTTCTATCTTAGATTTTGAGTTGTTAGGGTAGAGAAGAGATAAAGCTCACAGGTTGTGGAAAAGACGACCTATCTAGCTTCATTTTCTACTTTCTTGAGAGATGAAGAAAACAAAACCAAAGGTCACCAAGAGTACCAAAATCCAAGGAGTTGATTTTGTTTGGATTCCTCTTTTTCAAGTAAAGAAACCCTAAATTTCTAGGTTTTGTTTGCTCAAATTCATTTTTTTTGTTCTTGCATGAAATCTCCATGTAATTTTTTTATTGTCAAAGCCAAATCGATTTAATTTAGTGGCTTCACATGCACAAAAGCAATGAATGATTTTATCTCCCTTTTATGAACTCATCAATTGTAAAAAAAAAAAAAAAAAATTGTTTGCTCTAACCCTATATTGAAATCTATAATCATTTTTTTGATAATTTTTATTTTCAAAATTTTCATTTCACATAGATTTCGTTTTAGTGCTATTTAGAATTTAGAAACTTCATATTTTTGTGTATTGCATTATTATGTTGTATCATTTTTTTCTCTATGTTTTGTTTGGTTTTAGAGAAAGTGTGGGAAACTAATATAAATGAATTGAAAGTTGGAATCCTAGATTTTTCTTCTATTTTTGTGGTCTATGTATGTGGCAACTAGGCTTATTTATTTAGGGTTTACTTGGGTTAGTTTGAATGTAATATTCTTATTGGTTTGAATGTTTTAATTATATGATTTATTTTGTATTAAGAAAAATGGCATCAGAAGAAGGGGAAAACTTTTCCATTCCAAATGTGGGTCCAAATCTAATTATAGGTAGTACTTCACCTACTAATGAAACATTTAGATCTAAAAGAAGAAAGCTAACTTCGATTGTTTGGAATGATTTTGATAAAGTCATAGAAGATGGAGAAGATTATGTTATTTGCAAACACTTTAAAGGAAAGCTCAAGGTCGATGGCAAGAATGGGACAAATCATTTACATGAACGCATAGATAGGTGTATGAAACGAAGAAATGTTAATATTAGACAACAATTATTAGTAGTAGAGAGAAAAGGTCATAAAAAAGTTCAAATTTATGGTTTTACCTTTGATCAAGATATTTCAAGAGAAAAGCTTGCACATGCAATTATATTGCATGAGTACACACTTTCAATGGTTGATCATGTGGGGTTTAGAGATTTTGCTACTAGTCTCCAACCTTTATTTAATATGGTTTCCCACAATACAATTAAGGGCGAAATAATGAAGATTTATGAGGTTGGGAAAGGGAAAATGATTAGCTACTTATAAAAACTTGAAAGTAGAATTGCAATCACAGCTAATATGTGGACATCAAATCAAAAGAAAGGCTACATGGTTATCCGTACATTACATTGATGAGTCTTAGTTATTACAACATCATATTGTAAAGTTAACTTTTTTTAAAAAAAAACTTCATAAGTGTTTTTTTATTTGATCTTTTAATGATATCACTTATATTAATGATATGTTCTTTTATATATATTTTTAATGTAGGTTTGTTTATGTGCCTATTTCACACACAAAAGAAGTTCTTTCAGATATGTTAATGGATTTCTTGTTGGATTGGAATATGGATAAAAAAATATCTACTGTTACTTTGGATAATTGCTCAAGTAATGACAGAATGATTGATATCCTTGTGGAGAAATTGTCTTTGAGTGGTTCACTTTTACTTAATGGAAATTTTTTTCACGTGCGATGTGTGGCACATGTCTTGAACTTAATTGTAAAGAAAGGTTTGAATGTCATTGGAGTAGAAATTGAAAAAATTCGTGAGAGTGTTGCATATTGGTTGGCAACACCATCAAGAGTGGAAAAGTTTGAAGATGTAGCTCACCAATTGTGTATTTTGATGTAATAAGAAGTTAAGTCTTGATTGTAAAACAAGATAAAATTCTACATACTTGATGTTATCAATAACTATAACATATAAAGACATGTTCCCACAAGCAAAGTGAAAAACACTACATGTTTGTGCCATCAGAGGAAGAATAGAATATGACAAAAGAAATATGTGGAAGATTGAAATTGTTTTACGACATAACATAGTTGTTCTTAGGGTGAAATTATCCCATTGCAAATACTTTCTTCATCAAAGTATGTGATATCAAAGAAGCATTATATGGTTGGTTGATTGATATGTTCAAATGATGTTGTGAGAATGATGACATCAAGTATGTTGCAAAAGTTTGACAAGTATTGGAGTAGGTGTTATAGTGTGATGACAATAACAACTATATTTGACCCAAGATACAAGATGAAGATTTTGGAGTTTTACTTCGTAATAATGTATAGGTCTAAAGCTTCAAATGAGATAGAAAAAATTCATGGATTGTGTTATGAGTTGCTTTCTGAGAGCTAATCAAAGTCGAAGTTAGATAAAAAAAAACTTCATCCTATGGTACTTTATCAAATTTAACTCTTTCGGAGTTCAACTATGATGGACAAGATCATTTTTCAAAGTTTGACTTATTTGTTTATAGTACAATTGGAGAAAGTCATATAAAGTCGAAGTTAGATTATTACTTAGAGGAGTCTATTTTGCTAAGGACTTCAAATTTTGATGTTTTAAGTTGGTGGAAGACAAATGGTATAAAGTATCTAACTTTGCAGATGATTGTTTGAGATATCTATACTATTTTGATATCTACTATTGCATTAGAGTCGACCTTTAGCATCGGCGGTAGGAAGGTATCAAAACATTGTAGTAGGCTTCATCCAAATACTTTGGAGGCCTTAATGTGTGCTCAAAGTTGGTTATGGAAGGAAATTGAAGGTAACCAATTTACAAAATTATCAAGTTTCTAAACAGTTTTATATTAAAATATCTAGTAAAGTTACTTATATATATATATATATATATTGCTAGGTGATTCTTCGATTCATGACTCACAACTCCAATTCATAATTATGGATGAAGATGATGATTCACTTGCACTTTAGGTTTTTTACTTGAGATGATGTTAGAGATGTATTTTGGGACATTAACATTTTCTTTGTAATGTTATTTTTTTTCAATGTTGTTAAATTTATGGATATTTTAAAATTTTGGATGTTGTATTTTTGGATGTTCTGTATGTTGAATTGTTAATCATTGACAATTTTAATTTGATTGGTTTTATAAGTATAATGGTTGCAAATGTTGTTTTTACCTATAGAAGTCTATATTTAAAAAGCAATGATAAGATCTTTCTTAAAGAATGCAATGGTAAGAATGCATTCAATCTTTATAAACTGAATTCTTTCTAAGAATGTAGCCTTAAATTAGCTTTGTTTATGCAACAAATACCATGGAATTTGACACTGGTTTAACTCTAAGAAGTACCATGATGTTTTCTCACACTAATCTCTGGTTGTTTCTTATGTTGGTCAGTCTTATTGATTTGAAATATTCACTCTGATCCTATACCCTGAAAAATGGTAATTGTTTCACCAATGGTGATTTTTTACTTTCTCATTTTCGGGTTGCCTATTATATTAGGTTAGTAATAACTATAATGAGTTTTAAAACTTATAGTTGCTTAGCTTTCATCTTTGTATTTTTTATTGTTGTTGCCCCACTACTATTAGTTTGTTACAATACAAGGAATTAATACCTATTTGTGAATCCTAATTATTTTCTAGGTGATGCCTTTAGAACAAAGGAAGTGTGCAAGTCCATCACTTTAGTGAGAAATAATGCCCTATTTCTAGTAAAGGGGCCAACTCGAGTTTAACTGAAAATGCACTATTATCTTTAATGGTTGAGATGTAATTGACTCGTATTTCTTTAACTTTCCTTCTACAAAACAGATGCCTAATACTCCTAGACAGCATAGGCACAACAAGGTGTAGACCCCCTTTGGTGGTGAAGACCCGGGGGTTTTGTTTTTGAATTTTCATTATATTATTAGAAGGGGTAGGGGACCCCCCAGTAGGGAGATGGGATGTGTAGCAGGTCAAGATAGCAGGGGCCATGCTGGTGATTAGAGGGCCATGCTGCTGAGGTGAGGAATAGTGGAGCTGGTAATGGCTTCCGGGGCAAGATAGAAACAAGAGAGAAAAAGCAGGGGAGGGATCAAGGAGGATTTTTGAGGAGGACTTTCTCTGGAGAAGCTAGGAGACAAAGAAGTGAGCTTGCTGGTTCCATAGATTTTTGAGGGGAAAGCTTGAAGAAGGAGAGGACAGGAGAAGAGAGCAGTTGCAGGTGAGTTTGGGGCGATTTTCTTGCTTACTTTGGTTCATATTTTTCTCATTTTGGTCTGCTTTGCATGACTCATCAGCTTGGGTTCGATTATATGCTGGAATCTCTTGATTTTCTGGGTCATTTTCTTCTTGTTGTTATTGTTTTTACTGTTATCTTTGTGGTTTGTCTTGGGGTTAATAGAATTATGTTTCTCATATATTTTGTAACTCTAGTTTGAGATCTCCTCACCCGTATTAGCCCATGGATGTCACCTGAAATGAGGCTCTAATACGTTCTTGTTTTTATTTCTTTCTTCGTTTATCTTTCCCCTGTTTTGTTTTGGCTCATTTTCTTCCATTTTGTTTCCCTGTTACTGGTACGTTGATGATGCTGAATATCAGAGTTGGGAGTTCAGTTTATGGGGATTTCTGATTGGAAATACGGTGTTCACGTATTGAGGAAGCCATGCATTATTACCCTGTACAATCCACATCTCCAAAGCTTTGTTACTAGGGAGTAGATAAGAGGTTATACAGGTTGAAGGGAGTACTCAGTTTTGGTTATCAAGGGGAGAGTATGAGATGATATAGCAAGTAAATATGGCTGTTAGTCACAATAGAGTGATGGACTTAGAAAGATAGAACTGCTAGTTTAAGTGTGTCCTTAGCAGTTTCAGATGGTGGAGTCCTGGGCGGTGTTCTCGACCCGAGTGCCTTGCATCTGATCATCAGTGACATGAAGACGATCCATCCTCATGTATATCAACAGCAATGGGTACATCCCATGCCATGCATGCAGCCACAATTACACTGCCATGCTATTCCCATTCTCGACCACCCTCCTCATGCATTCCTTTCTATTCTTTCCTTAATGCATGCATATATGCATATGACCACTCTCATCCACATACTTCAACATACCCAGTGACTGTACCCACCATACCCGCTCTCTCTCATGGCTATATTTCCACCCACCATTCCCCACTTTCATGCCCGTTTTCTCTCTCTACAATATCGCCTAATACCCATCAAACCCATCTTCCTCTTACGTCTTCCCTGTTCATTCCCCTGCATGGTCCCTTTCTCATTCCTACCCTAGACGTATGCATGGCTGCCCATCACGCTCAACACACTCATCACTTCACACCGCGTACCCAATAAATCCCTCATCACCCCATCTTCATTTTTCAATACCCCATAGGATCGCTATCCCCCACAGACCACCAAAGGCTCCGAACTCCTTCATTGTAGTTTTCTCAATGCATCATTTCGGGTATCAAGTACCATGCGAAGCCCGGGTCCGCACTTCTAGTTCCTAGGAACGGCTCCATGGTGTCGGTCCGATTGTAGTTGGCTTGAATGAATCGAAGCTCACCTCCACTGTAGCTGCCCAAGTGGTTTGAGACAGCCCAAAGCTCTTCACGAGTACTTCAATGGATAGCGTATTGAAGCTTAGCAAGAGCTGACCAGAAAGCTAGCAGAGCCATTACCGAGGTTGCCGATGGAGCATGTTCCACGTTTAAACCGAAACACCTTCCCGAATAAAAGAACAGCTCAAGGAAGATGCTGCCCATGACTCTGCCCGTGGCTACTATACCATTGGGAACGAGATAGTTGACCTATGCTTGGACCCGATCCGAAAGTTGGATGGCAATTGTATTGGTCTCCAAGGCTGCCTTGTTCTTGATGCTGTTGGTGGTGGCTCCGATGGGTTCGGCAAGGGCAGCATTGTTTACCGTGCTTGATGCGGGCTTCAATCATCTCCAAGGCTCCTTACCATCCATCATTAACAAGATGAAGATCAAGACAGACTAGAACATAGCATGCATGGCAATGAGGTTTCAGCTTTGTAAACCCTGCCAGTGAAGCCAAGATCTCTAAATGCACTAGCCTGTGGGGGTACTAAGGCCGGTCAGAGTTCAGGGTGACGGTCCCACTAAAGAGACAAAGAAAGGACATGTGAAAGAAAATTAGAACCAGGTGGAAGACAGTTGACCTTCACCAAACCGTAGGTCAATTTTAAATAGAGGATTGCACCCCTCCCTTGGGAACCAAATAGAGGAAGGGAAAAATTCTGAACATGGTCAAAGGCTTCAGGATCAAGCCCGACGACGAGGCCCAACGTTTTGAGGGCCCCAAACTGATCCAGCTTTAGTTGGGAATTGGGCCCTAAAGCTTATGATCGAAGCAGCCCATGAGCAAGCCCGGCCTGGGAGTGGATTTCATTAAAAGGATGACGGGACTTTGGTTTAGGCCCAAGAGATGGCACAGATGTTTTGAAGGCCCAAGACTGAAGCAAAATATACGAGAGAGGGTGCCTTAGAGGCTTAGAGCAACCTCATTCAGAATAAGCCTATCTTGAAAGTGCAAATACTGATTGGCTGAGTCTTCGTGGGTCAGGTGTTCAGGAGGTCCACAGCATGCTCTTCAAGTTGTCATCACCAATCTTTGAGCCATGGGTCCTTTTTATTTATTCCTTTGTTTATTCCTTCATCTTTTGGTTTTAAAATAGTTTCCAAAACCCTAGTTTACAAATAATTCTTCAAACTCTTTTATTTTTCAGATAATTTCATCTCTTTAATTCTTCATATTTAGTTTTTTTTTTAGGGCTCATTCCCTTTTTCTTTCATGAAATGCCTTGCCACTTTTAGTGAGCCACTCTTGGAACCCACGTGTTCCACTCCTCTACTCCCATGCAACTTTTTAAAAATAGATTTCCAGAAAATCTCATTTCACATGGTCTTAATTCTTCACCTCTTTATTTCTTGATTTTGAATAAATCCCATTTTAATAAATTATTTCTTACCATTTTCATATTAGGCATAAATTATTTCATTTTTATTTCTTATTTATTTTATTTATTTTATTTATTTATTTATTTATTTAAAATTCTATCATCACATAATTCTTCAAAATCCCGATTTCTAAATTCGATTTCTAACTTCCAGTATTCCAATTTCCATACTTATTTATTTAATCCTTATTAATTTCATTAGCATTATTATTTTATTTATTTATTCTAAAATCCCATTTTAAACAATTCATTAAAATTTCCACTTTCGATTTTAATTTTTAATTCCAAAAGTTCCAATATTCACACTAATCTATTTAATTATTTTATTCAATTTATTTATTCTAAAAATTCCATTTTAAACAATTCATTTAAAACTTTCGATTTCCGAATTAAATTGCTATTTCTGAAAATTCCGATTATTCACATTAATCTATTTAATTATTATTATTTTAGTTATTTATTTTGAAATTCCATTTTAAACAAATCTTCAAAATTCCCATTTCTGAACTTAATTTCCGATTTCCAAAATTCTAATTTCTTTAAAATTTAATTTCTAAAATTCCAATTCTTAAATTTAATTCCCAAGACTCCAATTTTTAAATAAATTTCAAAAATCCAATTTTCTCTTTAACAGTTTTAATGTTTTCCGGGTTTCAAATAATCTTCTATTTATCTCGACTTTACATAAGCATGAATGTAATTTTTATAATTCCAGATTAATGGAATTTGTGGGATTAATTTGTGCAAGATAAATGGGCTTTGGTGGGGGCCCAACATATGTGATTTCCTTATGATTGATTGATTGTTTGTTTGATTTAATTGTTATGCATGATTGATTTTATTCTGCTCTATGACATGCTCGAAATTATTCTTTAATTGTGCACTAACCTCACTTCTTGATAGCGCATTATGGCTCGTCACCCAGGTACGTATCTATTCCCATTTTGGTATTCCTATATGCTTGTTTTGATTCTCACATGTGCATGATAGTTCTGGGTACTCGTTGTTTTACTCGTCCATTGCCCTGATTACTTCATTTTATTAGTAGAGACCCAACTTTAGGGACTTAAAGGGGCGCTACGATTTATACCGTACCTTCCCGATAAGTAACCTGACCCCCGAACCCGATCCGGTTTTTCGCAGACCGCTTTTTCCAAAATAAGGAGTCACACTTAGGGTTTTTTCTTTCTTATTTTGTTTACCCTTTTAAAAATAAAACAAAAATAAGTGGCGACTCCAAGTCATTTTCTTAATGAACTAAAAATCAATTTTTCAAAATAAAATAAAAATCGAGCTCGTCATCGAGTGGGAAACGCATTGAGCCGAAATGCGGGGTCTACACAAGGGCAAGACGAATAATGGGCATATTCCACCATTAGGTTCATCCATTTATATGTGAAATATAATTTTTTTTAATCAAGAGACAAAAATCTATTTGTAAGAATAATTTTTATTTAAATCGATTTTTTTGAGCTGTCCGTTTCTCTTCAATTGAAAAGCACTCGAGGGAGGCTACGGTCCAGCACTTGAAACATATACAATCTTTTTCTTTCATCCAGCCGGTTACAAACTTCAATTTTTTTTTTCTATGTTAAAAATTGGGACATTTCTTCTGCTAACAATTTTTTTTTTTTTTGTGGATTTGCAGATGGGTTGCAACGGGCAAATCGCCTTTCCACCAAATGATGCCACGTGGCAACCCGTTATCTAATGAAGATAAGAGGCATCGTTCTCAGAATACGAATATCATCCCAATCATTTCTCCACCCTCCATTACTTCATACGCTCCAATCCTAACCGTTCACTCCTATCAAAACCCCCTTTCTGCAGCCACCACCATACAAAACCCAAAAAAAAAAAAGGAAAACAAATTCTTCCACTCCTTTCTCTCTCCGTTCTTCTCTCTCCTCCCTCGCCAGAAAAATGGCCGCTATGCAACACTCTCCGGTCACGTTCCAGTCCAGATCCCCACCATCGGCGGCCAAAAGCCTATCGAACAAGCCGCTGAACCTCTCATTCTCCGGCAACTTTCCCTCCTTCAGGCTGACCAACAAAGTTGCTGCGAAATCTCGATCCGGCGCCTCCTCCGCTAGAATGTCCGCCACCGCTGCCGGAAGCTACGCAACCGCCCTCGCCGACGTCGCGAAGTCCAACGGAACCCTAGACACCACCGCGGAAGACGTTGAGAAAATTGAAAAAGTCTTGTCCGATGAACAGGTACTGGGTTTCTTCTGCAACCCTACGATTGATATCGAGAAGAAACGCAACGTTTTGGACGAGATAGCGAAGACATCGGGCATCCAACCACACACCATGAACTTCCTGAACATCCTGGTGGACATGAAGCGAATCGATTTGATAAAAGAGATAGCGAAGGAGTTCGAATTGGTGTACAACCGGCTGACGGATACGGAGTTGGCAGTGGTGAGCTCGGTGGTGAATCTGGAGTCGGAGCACTTGGCGCAGATAGCGAAGCAAGTGCAGAAGCTGACTGGCGCCAAGAATGTGAGAATCAAGACGGCGATCGATCCGAGCTTGGTGGCTGGCTTCACAATCAGGTATGGAAGTGGCGGTTCCAAATTGATTGATATGAGCGTGAAGAAACAGCTTGAGGAAATTGCTGCTGAGCTGGAGTTGGGGAATATTCAACTGGTTTGATTTCATCGCTTTTTCAAAACAAAAACATGTTTTGAATTAATTTTAATTTCATGTTTTGTCAAAGCGGAATTATATGTATGTTCATCAATTGATTCTTAGAATATAATAGTTGTTGGGGGAGCGATGTTCTTCGTTTAAATTAAAAAACAGAGACAATTTCCCTAATTTAATCTAACTGACACCAAAATTTATTTAATTAACACAGGTGAAAATTATCCCATTATACATTTTTCAATATATTGTGTTTATAAATATTTTGGGAAATTTTCTTTCGAGGGGATTTTTGATAACAGTACCACAGGTTAAAAAATAATCCCTCCACTAGCGTACTAGAAAAAATAATTCTAAATCTACCTTTGTCAGATAAGAAAAAAATGATTTTTTTTTTTAGTCCTCTCTTCAAAAGAGCATTTATGACAATTTTCAAGACATAATTTCTAAAATTCATTTTTTTATTGATGATAAATCGTCTCTTGAATATACCATTTTGATAAAAAAAAAATAAAAAAAAAGAAAAGAAAAGAAAAAGGAAATCATCTTAAAAAGATGATTTTCCCAAAAAAAAACTTTAAAAATCATTTTTTTCCATTATCTTATATACTTATACAATAATACAATTATTACAAATATATATTATAAAATTAACTAATTTTATTTACTAAATTTAATAAAAGATAAATAATATATATATATATATATATATATTTTCACTTTGAAATTTAAAAAAAAAAAATACTTTTATCAATTTTATGTGAAAAATGAGTTTAAAAAAACAAATTTGTTATTAATGTATTAAAAACAAAAAACAAAAAGTGAGAAATGGTCTTTTCAAGACACAATTTTAACAAACAATAATAATAATAATAATAATAAATAAAAATAAAAAATGAGAAATCATCTCTTAATTATATTATAAAATTAATTAATTTTTTTACTAAATTTAATATATAAATAATATATTAAATTTAATATAAAATAAATAATATTATCTATTTTTTTTCACTTTGGAATTAAAAAAAAACTATTATCAATTAATATAAAAAATGAGTTTAAAAAAACAAATTTGTTATTAATTTATTAAATAATTATTTACAAAATAAATAATTTTGTTTTGTTTTAATTTTTAAATTAATTTTATTATATAAAATTTCAAATTTAAAATATTAATATTTAAGTTAAAATTTCACTGTAAAAGGAATAATTTCACATATTTTTAGAAGAATTTTACTTACCATAAGACCTTCATCGCACACATCATTTCCCTTAATCCAATAACGCACTACACCCATAGTGCATGGGAGAATTTTACCTATTGCACTCACTACAATTCCATTACAACACTCAACTAATTTGACAACTGTTTGAGGTGTTTTCATTTCTTTTGAAATGTTTAAACACTCCATCGATTTGAATGTTTCAAGTATTGTCATTTCTTCTTAAACATTCAAATATTTTAAACACACCTCTTATCCTACACACTACACCCATCCTACCTAAACTCAACTTCACTTACAATATAAATCGACTTTAAACTTCTTCATCCTCATTTTCTCCTTCTTTCTCATTTGAAACCTAGTTTTTCACTTTCCATCGCTTCTATCAATATCCCTCATTTCTCTCTATGGAACTGTATGCACAAATTTTATAAAAGGTCCTGCAAAATTAGCAAAACAAATAGAAAAATAATGCGAACAAAATATTTAATGAAATTAAAAATATTGTGGGTACAATCTCAAATATAATATTTTTTACAAAAGAATATTTTTCTTCTAATTCTTTTGCTTTGACCATAACTTGAAGAACGATGATAATGTTTTCTTGATTTCGAAGATCAATCGAGGGCCGTAAGTGGCTTATTCTCGAATTAACTCGTTGAATGACGAAAAACGTGTGTAGCAGTTCTTTTGCTATTTACTGAACTTGCAGGGAGATTTGATGAAACTTTTTCTTTTATTGTAAAGCCTTTTTTTCCGTACGAAATCGCCTTTGAATTTTCTCCCTAAGATTTTCCTTTATGGATTTTTCCCCATTTCTTGAAATAAGACTCCTCAATTTATAGGTAAAGATATGAAATTTGAATTTCAAATTCTCGAATTTTAGTTGCTTAATTCAAGCAATTTAGTTATTTGATTTTAACAATTTTTCTTCTCCCGGGTGGTTTTAACAACAAAATAATAATAATAATAATAATAATAATAATTTTATTATTATTATTATTATTATCCTTTTTATAGTTGTAGTTTAGTTTTTTTTTAGGAAACTTATCCATAAGAGGATTTTTTTTTTTTGTCATTTTGAAGACCAAATTAGTGTAATTTAATCCATTAAAATTTTTATGTCTACAAATGCTCCCACTTCAAGAAGCATCACATACATGCATTGTCATGTGGATGGGTTGAGTCTTGAAGTATTTTTTTTTCCCCAAAGAAATGTTTTAATAGGAACTTTCCTATTTGTTTCAAAAAAATATTTCTTTCTCATTTTTTTCCAAACTCCACTTCGCTTTCCTTCTTGCTTTACACTTTGAATTATTTTTCAATTCACTTTTCTTCTTACTTTACACTTTTAATCCTCTTCAAATTTGTCATCGCTATATACATTTTATATATATATATATAAAGGGGACAATAGTTGAGAAACTTGACTTGAACTTTTTCAAAGAGCTCTTTTGATCTTTGGGTGTTCTTCAACCCAACTTGAGAAACTCGACTTGAATCCTTTCCATTTTTGGGTGATCTTTAACCAAATTTTAAGAAACTTGGTTTGAATTTACCCCGAGAAGTCTTCACCTCTTCAAACTTGTAAGTGTTTTTTTTTAATTATATATATATATATATATATATATTGGAGCTTGAGTAGGTGTATGCCAAAGTCAATAGGGACAGAGCCACAATGTTGGTTGCCTTAGAAGACGTCATCACTAGGCTATATATCTATGTATTGGTGTAAGGATGAGGATTTAATATATATATATATATATATGACACGTGATCTCTTTATTCAATTTTTTTTTTTTTTTTTTTTTGTCAAGGAAGAAAAAGACTCACCTTTTTTGAGCATGTGTCAGCCTTCATTATTCACATAGATGAATTTGATTTCAAGTAATTTAATTTAATTAATTTATTTAAAATTACCTTAATACTTGAGAGGGAATTTTTAATAAACTTAAATATCCATAAAAAAATATGAATATTTAAAGTTTGACCCTCATGTAATCAAGTCGTAGCCTTGATGCGAAGCGGTGTCATATTTTTGGTACTCATGTGCTAAAATCCTCACCCATGCAAATTGGTTTGACTTGAATGTATAGTGGTGTTCAAGTTTTAACATTTAATTAAAACCAAAATAATATTTGGTGTTTATGCAAACAAGTTATGGCCCTGATGCTACGTGGTATTGTACTTTCAACACTTAATACGACTTAAGTGCTAAGGTCTTCACTCATGCGAATTAGCTTGACTTAAATGCATAGTGGTGTATAAAAACTTAAACCCATATTTTATTCATATCTTTTTCTACTTTTTTTTTTTATTTTTTATTTTTATGTAGGATGATGTTTTTTAAATGTTTCAAGGAGAAGATTATAACCAGTCTTGAGTATGATAGTGAAGATTTTGAGGAGGGAACTACCTTGTCAGTGCATAAGTCACTTACTGACCTTCAATCTTTATTAATGCTAGTGACAAAGGATCCATTACACATTTCTTCCTGGTCCCAAGTTGCATCTTACAAGCTTACAAATATCAGCAATTCAAAACTCAATAAGGTGAAACTTGTTTCTGATGATATGTTGTTGAATTCCTCTCACCTAACTACTACTGAAGTTTATGATGAATTAAGGTTGTTGGGTTCTCATGTTCATGACGGAGAAGCCAAATGGGGAAGCTCCTTTAAGGTATTGGGGGAATCCTTCTTTACCGAAGGATGTTAGAAATGGGTAGAGGAAGTATTGGGTCGATATGAACCATTTCTTAAAGGATGCAACTTTACAAATCTATTTTTGCATCCTATGATCGCCATGCCTCTATGATTAGGGCCTTTTGCGAACATTGGTGTCCTACCACTAACACCTTGCATACTTCAATTGGAGAGGTTTCCATATCTCCTTGGGACTTGTATTATATTGTTAGACTACCCATCATTGGACCTTTTTATGATGAGATGGTATCGAGTATGGAAGAGTTATCTAATGATGCAACAAAGTCCTCACTCCCAACAAGTTGTCGAAACATATTCCTTGCATATCATTGAATTTGCTTTAAGATGAAGGGGAAGTCTTCAATCAAGTTAGCCTCTTGAGTGTCATTTTGGTACAAAGGATCCATGAAGTATGTAAAACGCCTAAAAAAGAATACAAGGAATAAGACGCAGAGGCCTAAGGAGACTAATAACCCTTCCTGGGATATTGATCCTGTTAAGTCTTATACTCTATCGAAGTTGGAAATTTTTTACGACCTTGGTGTGGTCGAGGTAGATGTTAAGGAAACTTACTTGGCCGCTTTCTTGGCATGTTGGTTATGCAAGTTCGTTCTTCCTTAGAGGGGTGTCAATTTGATTCATCTTAGAGTTTTCAAGGTAGCTAGTAGAATGGATCAAGGCGAGACATTTAACCTTGCTATTATAGTGTTAGAAATCATTTACAACGGCTTAAATGAAATCGTTTATTCTTCGAAGTTTGGGATTAATGCATCTATTTTCCCTATTCATTATTTATACGGATGGTTAGGTGAATATTTCGATACCCATTTCATTTCTCCTTCTTGGAACCATCCCCCACGGATGACTTATTACGTCGGTGAGTTTTCTGCTAAGTGTTTTGATGATTTGTAAGCTCAGGCTTTGATAATGTCTTGTAAAGGCGTAAAACTATACCACTTAGTACTACGACACAAAGAACATGTGCACTAGACTGATAATGAATCTATTAGTGTTACTAAAGCTTCTTATCTCATAAGTTTTCGCTCTAGCTAATTATCTTTACAACAAGGTAACCATTAGGTGATCAAACCATATTATCCTCATCGATTTTTCAGGTAGTTTGGGTATCCTCAAGACCTTGTGGGGGTTTGCTAGAGATTTTTAGCAATATAACTTTAGAGACGGTGTATCAACAGTGGGAGTCATGCACTGGGCTTGGTACCTACTCCAAAGTTACTATACTAGATTATCATAATCTTGAAGATTTTTCAATTACTAAGACTTATGCAGATTAGTGGATTAGAGTGAGCAATCTTGATAAGGAAATTCTTACTACTACTTGTATGGAGCCCCTTCTTGATTCTTCTCGGCAAATACCCTCAAAGTCTTTAGAGAGTAGAACGCGCAAGGTTGACTCAAATGTTTTTACGAAGGGGAATGTTAGAGACAATGTTGAGAAGGATTTTGATGATTTACTTCATGATTCAAGAGCTTCTTCTAAGCGCTCAATGGATGGTCATCAAACTAATACCTCCACATACTTGGAGCATGAGGAAACTATTTTCAATGGTGATAGTGGTCACTATCACAAGACTTTTAAGCAACATAACAATACATAAGGTCTTTATGTATCAAACAACGACTCTGAAGATACAAGTGAATGTCACTTCAAATACCGAAAGATTAGACCCAACCCTATGTACTATGATGGGACTAACTCTCATCCTCTTAATGCAAAAGTCTTCTTTGTTAACGTTCCAACTTTTAGTCAACTAATGGAACTTGATGGTGAAGAGATAATTTTTTTTTTTTTTTTGCATTGATACTAACAAAAATAAATATTTGCCTTAGGTAGAGGGTGATAACCAATTTGTCGATGAAGGGGATGAGTTCTCTCCTAAGGATTGGTTCAAAAGTGTTGTTGCTACTAGGGAGCCAACGCCTTTTACCTTGACTATGCAACGAGAGGATCACTCTATCATCCCATTACCTTTGCCTCATTCTCATTTTGATGATGAAGGTATTATTAACATCTTAAGTGATGTTCTGATTGAATCTCAAGGTTAAGAGACCACAACTGGAGATACAACGTATGATAAATTGACACTTTTATTATTTGCAGGTTTAATTGTTGAATAACAATCTCCATGCCTTATTGTTGTGGCTCTTTTTACTTCCATTCACATATTCAACGTTGAACAAATCATCTTTAATGCCCAATGCCAAGCAGTACTTATGATAGGAGAAGACATTAAGGAAATGATTATCAAAACTTCCAATGAGTGTCTCCCATTACTGAGAGAAAAAATTGATGAGTTTTTCAATGCTATCGCGAAGACTGGAGTGAACCCTTCACCATTAAAGTCTCAGATTAATAAGTACATGGAAAGTGTAGATCACCTCGATGCAGTATGACACACCCATTCTATGAAGATATCTCTAGAAATACAAAGCGAAGGTTTAGCTATTGTTGTGTCTCAAATTGTGGATGCTCTAAACTTGGAGGGTGTACAAGCGAACCATTGTCAATCATTAAAGGTTGACTTATTTACTCTCGATGCTAAACAAGAAGCACTTAATAAGGAATTAGAGCAACTAGGTATATAAAAAAACACCTTCATAACTAAATCTTGGAGATCAATGAGATTATAGCCAATAAACAAAATGATGTTTCTCACTATAGGAAATAACACGTCATTATCGCCCAAACCCTTGCGCTTACTGATGTCAATGTTAAGACTTTAGAGACACTTCAAGAAGCCTTAAAAACTCAACGTGACAGGCATGCATGCTTGGTGTGGATGTGACCGTTGTACCTTCTTGCTTAGTTTTAGCTCTCATTTTTTTCCCTCATTCATAATTTTTTTTTATATTAAGATGTAATAAAGTCTAGCATTTGTTAGCCATATTTATTTATTAATAAAAATGAGACTTTTTTTTTTGGTAGTGCCTAATTTAGGTAGTTTCCTCGAGTTGCCTATGTACCCTTCAAAGAGAGAAGATCGAGTCAAACATAGTTCCATTTTTTTTTATGCTCGAGCTTTTGCCAAGACTAAAAGAAAGATTTAATCTTGCGAGCATATGCCCTAACTTTTACTTAAGCCGTCTTTTCAGGTTTTCAACTTAGCGGACTTTTTTTTTTTTAAAAAAAAAATTATTATTATGCTCTGACTTTTGCTAAGACTAAAATAAAGATTTAATCTTGCGAGCATATGTTTTAACTTTTTTCTAAGTCATCTCTTTAGGTTTTCAACTTAGTAGACTTTTTTTTTTTTTTTTTTGTGTGCCGTATGCAGTTTATGTTCATACGAGCCAGGAATGCAGTGTGACTCAAGCATAGTAACGCTTTAAGAATTTTCCATTGATAGAGTCAATTCTTAATTCGTCTTCAACAACAATCTTATAAGCACCATTGGTGTAAACTTCTTGCACCACATAAGGTCCATCCCATTTTGATGTAAATTTGCTTCCAATCTTATGTCTGGTGATGATGGGTCTACGAATGGCAAGAACTAGATCACCGACTTGAAAGGATTGAAGGCGAACCTTTTTGTTAAAAACTCCTGAAATGCATGCTTGGTAACACTTTAAGCATTGCTAGGCTTCGAGTCGCTTTTTGTTGAGTGCTTCTAACTCTTGAAGATATAACTTGGCATATCTTTATTAGTTAGTCCTTCATGTATATCAATCCTTAATGAAGGGATCTGACGCTCAAGGGGTAATACAACTTCTAAACCATAAATAAGGGAATAAGGGGTTACTTGTGTAGGCGTCTAATATGTTGTTTATATGCCCAAAGTGTTTCTCATACTTGTTCATGCCAATCCTTCTTTGACTTAATAATTTTCTTCAATAAGTTTCAAAGGGTCTTGTTAAATGCTTTTACAAGACCATTGGCTAGTGTATTGTACATTGATGAATTGTGTTGTTTGAAACCGAAGCTCTCATAAAGATTGCTCATCAATTTGTTATAGAAGGGTTTTCCATTGTTAGTGATTATGTACCATGGTACCCCATACCGATAGATAATATTACTTCGAATGAAGCTCACTACAGTTTATTTTTTCACTTCTTTAAGTGGCACAACTTCTGCTCGTTTAGAAAAATAATTTATTGCTGCCAATATGTAAGCAAGCCTAGCAGAGGATTAGGAGTAATGGGTTCGAGCACGTCAAGTCCCCATGCATCAAATGGTCATGACACAATTGTAGGAAGTGGCTCAGGGGGTTCGTGTATAAAATTTGAATGGAATTGGCATGATTGACACCTCTTTCCATATTCCATACAATCCTTAACCATAGTTGGCTAATAGTATCCCATCCTTTTGATTCAAAAATGAAGTTTTTGCCTTGATTGGTGAACCCCATAGCTCTTAGAATGAGTTTATTCAATGACTTGATTTGCCTTTTCTTTTCCTAGGCAACAAATAAGTAATCCATCGAATGAGCAACAATAAAGTGTTTCTTTGTTGTAAATGAAGTGTGGAGCTCAATGTCGTATTTTTGTTCGATGCTTTAGTTCATCAGGTAACTTCTCATGCTCTAAGTAGTTAATTAATGGTTATCACCAATCTTTGTTGTCAATAGTGAATACTGAAGTAGCATTTATCTCTTTTTGTTGTAATATTGGTAATGGTGGTAGTACCCACCTATGGCAAATAGGGACTTGTACAGTCTCGTCCTTAAGTAGTGTCAAACTTGCAGCTAGATTAGCTAGAGCATCTTCCATTTGGTTTTCTTTTCATGGAAAATGAACTAAAGAGATTCACTTGAACTTTTCCATCAGTTGGGTAGCATATTGGAAGTAAGGAACCAAGTCATCCCTTTTAACCTTATGCAAGGTTAGAATTTGATTGATTACCAACTTAGAATCCCTACATATCTCTAAGCTTGTGACTTTCATTTTGATCGCCATTTGTAGCCCGATAATTAAGGCTTGGTATTCAGCAATGTTGTTGGAGCATCTCTAAGAACAAATGAATATGGTAGTATTTGTCTTTGTGGTAAGACAGATACAACACCTGCACTTATTCCATCATAGAGTGCTGACCCATCGAAGAACATCATCCATGAAGGTAAAACGTCAACATAAAAGATCTCTTCATTAGGGAGATCGTCTGAAATTTCCCATGTTGCAAGGATATGATGATCTGCCAAGAATTCTACAAGTGCTTGTCCTTTGATTGTCTTTTGAGGGATGTAGATTATTTCATACTCAGTGAGTAGCAACCCTCATCTTGCTAATCGTCCTAAACGAATTGGCTTTGATAGCACATATTTAATGGGATTAGTGTATGCTATTAAGTGTAGTGTGTATGCCTGCATGTAATGTCTTAGCTTTTTTGTCGAGAAAATTAAAGCAAAACAAGTCTTCTCTACAAGGGATTAATTTAGTTCTTGTCCCGTTAGAGTTCGACTTAAGTAATATAATGCCCTTTCTTTATTTTCCTCATTTTCTTGTGCAAGTAATGCTCTAAGAGAGCATTCTTATCCGGCGATATAGAGTATCAATGGCTTCCTTGCCATAGGAGCACCTAAGATTGGTGGATTAGCCAAAAACTTTTTTATGCTCTCAAAGGCATTGTGACAAGCTTCGTCCCAAACAAATGAGACATCTTTTTTCATAAGTTGGTTGAAGAGTTTACATAGTCCTGTAAGGTTTGAAATAAACCATGGAATGAAAGCAAAACGTCTTTGAAGACTTCTAAGTTCTTAAAAACTCCTTGGCTTTAGCATATCTCAAATGGTTGCGATCTTAGATTGATCCACTTCAATGTCGTGATGTCGAACAATAAACCCTAGAAACTTACCAGAAGTAACACCAAAAACACATTTGAGCAGGTTCATTTTGAGTTGGTACCTTCTTAACTTGTTGAACACCATACGAAGATCTCACAAGTGGTCTTTTCTCTTCCTAGACTTTACCACCAAGTCATCAACATAGCACTCGACATTTTTATGAAGCATGTCATCAAAGATTTTCTGCATGGCACGTTGATACATTGTACCTGCATTCTTTAATCCAAAAAGCATCACTTTGTAACAGTAAATACCATTTGGAGTACGAAATGCAATAAGCTCTTCATCTTTTGGCACCATCCGTATTTGATTATACCCTGATGATCCATCTGTGAAGGATAAAGCTTCATGACTAGTAGTTACATCAACCATGAGTTCATTGATTGGTAATGGGAAGTCATCTTTTGGGCAAACATTGTTTCGATCTTTGAAATCCACACAAACGCGAATTTTCCCATTCTTTTTCTTAATTGGAACAATGTTTGCAATCTATGTCGGGTACCTTACCTCTCTAATGAAACTAGCTTCGATTAGTTTGTCGATTTTTATTTCGATCTAAGAAACCAATTCTGGTCAAAATTGTCTTTAAGCTTGCTTAATTGGTTGGACACCATGGTTCACCATGAGTTGATGCATCGCAACCTTGGGATCAAGACCTGACATTTCTTTGTACGACCATGCAAAGACATCTTTATAATCAAGTAACAACTCAAGATAACTTTTCTCTTCAAAATGACTTAAAAGCACACTAACATAGATTAGCCTTGGGTCCTCATTTATACCCAAGTTGAGTTCTTTCAACTCATCTACAGTGGCTTGCTCCTCGTCCTCAAATGCTTAAGGAGCTTTTGCTGGTTCATCTTCTGAAGATTCTGGATTAGAGTTAACTTCTATCGTAACATGATAGCTAGTGTGTCTTAAACTTTCTTCAACATCCTTATGACATTCCTCATCCAACTGCTTGGTGATCATGATGGTACGTTGTTTTACTTTTAACGAACCATTAGTGCAAATTTCCCAAGTTGAATGGCATTTCATCCTTGATGGGATTAAACTCCTTGTTTCTGCATTCTCCTTTAGTTCAATACACTGCTTCTTATTGGGATTTCATCACCATGACTGTCGGGGTAGAGTCTCAACCGTTTGTTGTATTGACTTTTATAGAATATGTGCTAAATTACGTTCTACTTGGTTAAAAGCGCCCAACCTAGTGAACACTAAAGCTCTTGTAATTGGAGCTTCAATCCTATCAAATACTAAAATTCAAGGAGGAGAATTTGACCCACTACTTTCCTTCATGTCTTTCATAGTGATATGTTGTGTACTTGCCTTAGTCTTCTTAGTCTTAGATGAAATTTTGATAGGCTTGAAAGGTACAAACCTTAAACCTACCCTAGAAGGTTTGACAACATACCGTTATTGTTTCAACTTCTTTTGAGTTTTGTTAAGGTCATGAATCTTTTCACCTATAGTCTCAGGGCTAAGTTCTTTTAATTGTGATGATGAAGTGAAGTCATACATTGCCTTGACTGATAACTTGTAAGCCTTAGGGTTGAACCCCTCATCTGTTCTTTTACTAGGGAAGAATTCTTGCTTTGTTTGATCTCTTGAGGATTTTATGGATTTTTGTGTCTCATCCCTAGAAATAAGTTGTAAGTTTGAAAAATGAATGGTCGCATCTTCTTTCAAGACCTAAAGGTCCCCATTTTCCAATCTTCGAGGTTGTACTTCGCTTTTGTCTTTTATGAAAGGTGGTTGACCCTTAATTCATCAAGATTTTGGGATGTACCTAAAAACTGGGGAAGTATTGACACTAGTCAAGTCCAATGTCGATTTTTTTTAGGATTTCTCTTTTTCTTCAATTCAAATCATCACTGGTTATGAGATTTTCCCTGCTAATGTCGACTTACACTGCTCAACTTTTCCTTTAAGTTTAGCATTCCTAGTGGAGAGAATGATAGCAAGAAGGACTTCTTGCATAACATTATTTTTTTATGTAAAATTTAGCATCAACAAAATAAAACTCGACTTCTATAAATGGCTTAGTATCAGCCTCTACTTTCTTTACCCCTCCTCTATAGAATTTGAAACACCGGTGTAGTATTGAAGGAATTACCACATTCTCATGAAGCCATGGTCACCCGAGTAATACATTGTAAGATGTTTTTGCATCGCTTACATGATACAATATGTTCGAACTCAACTCACTCGCAACAAGCTCCAGGAAAATCATACCAATAGCTCGTTGTCCCCTTTGATTAAAGCCTTGGATCATTAGGTGACTCTGAGTTAGTTTTTTCGTAGCAGTCCTATGTTGTTTCAATTAAGATGTAAGTGATATTTTGTTTCTACATATACTCAGTAACAAACAAGGGTCGATTATGTGGTTTTGACCCTAATTGAAGGTCTATTTTGGTAAAGGTGATGGTTGCACAACATTTGACACAATTGTAGCTTTCATCCTCAAGTCTTTTTGTCTCCTTTATTTTGGTGGCATGGAGTGTTGAATTCTTAAGTACTTGAATCAACGCACTTCGCATCTCATTAGGAAGTTGTAGCATTTTGTGGCTATTAAACAGTGAAAGTAGGTGTAGTAGGCTTGCTACTACCCCATCTTCTTCCTTAGTTATTCTTAACTTAACACCAAGAATGCTTTCCTCATCTTTACTTAACCCTTCTTCTTTTGAAGTCTCATTGCAAGAGACCATATGAGTTGATACTATCACCCTTTTATCAAAAAACCCTAGGGGGAAGTATTCCCCTAGGGTATCTACACCAAAAGGTCATCTATTTGTACAATCGCTTATTTTCGATCAGGATTTTTTTTTCTTCAGATGTTGACGAGTATTCCACTCATGTCGTTTCCTCCTAGGAAGGCTAGGGTATGGATGGGACACTTGCTTCTTACGAGATCTTCTTCGTGTCACCAATGTTCAACCTTCTTCGTAATATGAAGAAGGCTATCCCGACATGACACTTGTGTTTGCTTTGGTTTTAGTGACTCACATTGAATAGTACTAGCACATGCCCCTAGTTTCTTAAGTGGAACATGTAATGGAACATGATCGAATGATCCAAATGTGATAGTAGCATGATTTGACTCTACTACTTCATTCCGATCCAAATGAATTCTTCTTTGCTCTGCAGGTTTTATTATGAGATCTTTTAAAATGAAACATTTCTCCATAGGATGACTAACAATTTGATGGAAATGATAGTAGTTTGGATCATTAACACGACCCATTTCTTCTGGACACTTGTACTCAGGTAGCTCAATAACCTTTTTCTGGAGCAAGTCTTCCAACATGTTAGGCACATTAGAGTCAGAAAAATGATACTTATTTCTTCTAATTCCTTCAAGCTTAACCGATGCCTCTCGTTTTCCTAGGTTGGTCCAACCTCTTTTACTTCCTTCTTTTTATCTCTTGCTAAGATTTTGACGAGAGTCATATTTATCGTCACTGACTCCTGGATGGGTTTCTTTGAGGTATTGTCACTCTTTTTCCCATCATGTCTTTCTCTTTGCTGATCAATGGTAAGGTCCCTCTTAGAACCATGGTTGGCTATGAGCTCCATGTTATGTGCTCGAGTAGCTAATTCTTCAAAGGTACGGGGTCGTATCCCTTATAGGATGTATAGGATACCCCAATGCATTCCTTGTATATGCATATCTCCACAGCTGATACCTCAGATACTTTATCTTTGTAATCAAGGCTTAAGGAACGCCGACGATTAATATAGTCTACAACCAACTCATCTTTCCATTGCTTAGTGTTAGTAAGCTCCATCATGCTTACAGTTTATCAGGTGCTATAGAAATGGTTGAGGAATCCACATTCCATTTGGTCCCTAATATTTTTAGGCTTATCCCATTTTATTTTTTTAGCCAAATTTTCCATACCCATGTGTGGGATTGAATATGGTCCATTCATCTTTGGTTGCATCTCAGTTGTCCATTTAGCCATTTGACTTTTTCAAACCCTAAAAAAAAAATTAAAAAAAAAAATCTCATCCCATATCTCTTCAATTCATTAATTTCATTATCACAACCTCAATTATTCTCCTTATTTGCTTTTCTTTTTTTCATTTCTCCCTCCATCCCATCTTCCCCATTCTACTGGCCTACTTTTTTTTTTTTTTTTTCTATTTCCTTTCTTTTCTACTATTCTCTCTTCTCCATTCATAACTTCTTTCTATTTTTCCTCAATTTTCTTATTTTCTTTTCATTTCTCTTCTTTTTTTTTTTTTTTTTTCATTTTCCACTTTTCTTTCCCATCCACATCACTACCAATGCTGGCAACATCAGCTTGCTACCACTGATGGTGAGAAATCATCGACGGCCACAACATCGATGCCCCTTTCCCACCACAACGCCACCAATCACCATCCTTTTTTTTTTGCCCTCTCTTTCTCATAGTCTCACATTTTCCTTCCTTTCACCCATTTCTTCCACTATGCATTAACACCACACACATTTCCATCTCCGACAACGACAACCTCCATCCATCACTACTTCCCATGGCTACCGATTTCCCAGTATTACCTTTTTGTCCACAATCCTGGGTATGGGTAAGTTTTTGTTTTATTTTAGTTTGTTTCACTTTTATTTTATTTTATTTCTAAAGTATTGATTTTTGGATTTGGGTCGGGATTTCGTTTACTTGGACTTTTGTTTGGAACATTTATTTTATTTGGGCTTTGTTGATCCGGGTTGTTGCTTTATATTAGACTTTATGTATTATTGATTTGGGCTATTGAAATTTCTTCATATTGGGTTTCCTTGTTGTTGGGTTGTATTCTGGCATTATCTCTGAGGACGAGAAGAGGTAGAGGGGCATAATATGTTGGTTAGGAGCAGTTGAGCAGTTGGAGGCAAGGCATGGGCATGGGTAGAAAGTTGGTGAACCTAATTTGGGGATAAAAGGATCATCTTATAGCTAGAAAAAAAAAAAGGAAGTGGGGAATGACTTTCTAAGTTCTCCTGCAAAACTCTCTTTGTATTTTTATTTTATTTTATTTTGTGAGGTTTAAGATGTTTTGACATTTTTGGAAGTTGTGGAAAGCTATTAGACTTTGGGATTGTATTGTACAAGGGTATACCGACTATCTTTGTCCCCCTCTTTATAGTTATTTTGTTTTTTTTTTTTTTGTATATATTGGATTTATTTTGCATGCCATTTTGATATATATCGGTGTACATATATGATTGATTTCGTTTCATATCCTCATAAATATTTTAAATTTTTGTTAGTTTGGTTATTGTTGTGTATGAAGTAATTCATTTATTCGTTTGTTTATTTAGTCATTCATTTATTTTATATTGTTTCTAATTTTTGGATTATTGTGTAAATCTAATGATAAACAAATAATGATGTTTCTACTTGTAGATTATTATTATTTTTCTTAATTTAATAATTTATTTATTTGTTCATTTTATAATACTAATAATAACAAAACTAAAGCTCTTTTTCTAGATTTAATCATTTGTAAATATTTTTTTTAGTTCTAATAAACCAAAATCCTTTTTCAATATTTTTTTTTAATAAATTATTTTTTTTGTCTTAAAAATAAATAAATACGAATTGGGAGTCATCTAGGTGATTTTATTTTATTTTTAATGGATAAAATCAATTCTATAAAACTTTTTTTTTTTAATAAATGATTGATTTAGAAAAAAAAATTAATTAAAACCCAAAAATCATAATTTTAATAAATTTGAGTTTTCCTTTTTTGTCAATAATAAATTTGACATATTCTTTTCATGTTAAACTAAAAATGACCTTAAAAAAAAAAGAGAAGATAATAATAATAACTTGCAAAGCTTTTTGTAAATAAAATTTTAAATTCTTTTTTAAATAAAATAAATTTAAAAAATAGATAGAAATCTAATTTTTGATAAGCTTGTGGAACTTCTCTTCAAAAAATCAAAAATTCTTTCTTTCTTTATTACTATTATTATTATTTTATTTTTTTTATTCTTAATAAAGTTTAAAATAAAAAAATCCCTTTTGGTAAATAAATTTGAATCGGACTATTCCCGCAAATAAACTTATTTTTAATAAAATACTTTTTTTTAAATAAATTCATAAAATAAAAAATCATTTTTAATAAAAGATAACTTTCTTCCCAAGAAAGTAAAAATTCCTTATTTAAAGTTATAAAATTTTAAATAAATTTGTAGATAAATAAAATTGTAAGTGAAACTTTTTTTGTAAATAAAATTGAATTGGGTTCTTTTCACGTACAATTGTGAAAATATAAATTTCTTTACTTAAACAAAATGCAAAATTTTAAAGTTCGTTTTTTATTTTAAAAAGAAAAAAAAAATCAAAAAATCAAATTAGAATGCTTTTGTAAATAAAATATGAAAAATTAGTTTAACTCTTTATTTTATTTGATTTATTTTTTATTTTTTATTTTTTAAATCCCAAAATCTTTGAAGACAAGTAACCTTTTTATAGAATCAAATATAAGTTTTCTTACGCTTTAATAACATTATAGAACTTTTCCAATAAAACCTTTATTTTCAATATATATATATATTAAATAAAATAAAATAATAAATATTTTTAGTAAATAAAAAAAGGGCATTGAAACATTTTTTCAATAATTTCGTAAAAATTCATTTTCTTATTAATAATCTTTCTTTTTGTATTAATAAAATTATATTATTATTATTATTATTATTATTATTATTATTATTATTAAATGAAATTGTAAAAAGTCTCCTTTATTTAGTTGAAATATTTTTGGTAGGTAATGTTATAAAAAAAAGAAATTCTTTTTCTAAATACCTTGCATTCAAATAAAAATCATTTTCTTATAAACAAAACTGCTTTTAATAAATTCTTTTAATAAAATAAGTGTAAATAACTTTTTCCAAAATTGAAAATAAATAAAGTTGAATCAAATATATATATATTTTCATGTCTTTTTCTTTCTATTTATTTTGTCCATTCTTATAATTTGATTTTTACTATAACTTGTATTTATTTATTTGTATGATTTGTTTTCTCGGTATTTATGATTAATTAGTTAATTGTCACAATTCCTTTAATTCGTTTAGTAGAGATCATATGTATACAAGCTTAGAGGAGTGCTACGACTTACCACTATACATTCCCAATAAGTAACCTGACCCCCGAAACTAGACTTAATTTTTGTAGACATGTCTTTTCCAAATAAGGAGTCACACAAGGATTTCTTTCTTATTTTGTTTTTCCTTTAAAAATAAAACAAAAATAAGTGGCGACTCCAAGTATTTTCTAAAAATCATATTTTTCATCAAATGAAAAGCAGGTATCGCCATCAAGTGGGGACTCATGTGAAAAACATGGGTCTACAAAATGGTGATTCCATTGGGGATGTTTAGAAGGTCAAACTTGAACTCAAGTTGAGAGAAATGTGGTATTTGATTGGTCGATTAGTGGATACCCCTTTCTATGTGTCTTTGTATGATTGAGTGTTGATTACACATTGAGAGCTTTGATATGTTTATCCGTGATACAAGTTTAGTTGGAAATGTTCACATGTTTATTATATCGATTGATTTTCTTACTTAATTTTGTATAGTGACTCTTCTTGTTGTACGATTATCTTGCTTTCCTTGACATGTATATTCTCATTTTTGTATATCTCATTCGTCTTGGACTGATTGATTCTTTTGGTTGTATAACATCTTGTTTGTCTCAACATATTGTCTATTTTGTTATATACCTACCTTGCTTATCATATTCTTGCCTAGCTTGTGAGTAGATATGACTACTTGGTGCATGACTGCTCTTCTTCTATATGATGCATGTATTGTTTGTCTGTGTGGGACACACATCTATCCTCTTACCTCCAATTCTCTAGTCTCGGTCAACCTTGTTTCCCTTGTCCTCGTATTTGATACGAGACTTGTTACTTTATTTACTCTTCAACTGAGCTAGTGATTCGAAGTAGGGTTTAGCGATGGGTTATATCTATGTTTGAGAGCATTTTAGAGAAAATCAACACATTGATGTTGACTGGAGTCCGATCTTTGAAGACTTGTATTGCCCAGAGCTAGATTTCAAGATATTTGTGTGATTAGTGTGTTTTTTTTTCGGCTTTAGTTTCATAGGATTTTCATATGTACCCACACCGTTCACTATGCACCTTAGATTACTACCTAGTGTTCAGAGATGTGAGAGCCTTCACCATTAGGAAACCCTCTAGGATGCGAGGTAGTGTATGTGTGAGGGTGATGACCACCTTGCATGGAAGCACCCCGTTTCTTTGGAGGTGTGCAGGAGTTTGCGTACCGTCGAAGGGTACAGTCGTTTTTTTCTCTACTAAGGATCCTTTAAAGTCCACACTTTTTTTATCTTTTTAGAGTCGCCTTGACCTTGAAGGTTGAGCCTTAGATCATTCGATCAGGATTCCTTTCCTATACGTGGGTGCATATGAGAGCTTTCGGGGCCTTTTTAATCATAACTTGGATCCAATACTCCTCTTTTTGGCCTCCAGTTGAGAGTGCTCGGAGATTAGTACGAGTTTGAGTTATAGCCGAACAGTCTTTCTGCACTTTATTGACTTCTTCCGATTCAAATTAGCATTTCTTCTGTGTTTGCCCTGTGTCGTGTCTTATCCCATTCTCCGTTGCTTTATAGGACTTGCTCTTCATTCTCAGTCTAGATTCACCATCTTGGGTTAAAGTAGAGGGCAGATCATTTCACACTTCCGTGAGGTCAGATATGGATCAGCAGTTCGTCATAGTTGACTAGTTCACAATCACCATGGCTTTCATGTAGGAGGCTTTGACCAGCCTTAGACAGGAGATGGGTAGTTAGTAGAGTAAACAACTATAGCTCAAGATAAGGTGCTTCATGACTCGCTGCCACCTCCACCACTTGATCAGATAACATGCCACATGCCTCACCCTATCTATTACATGGTCAGTTTGAGGTCACCCCACCTGTAGTTTTGCGTACTATAGTCCCTGAGGATACCCATGCTCGCATGGATCATATTGAGTAGCGTATCAGGCAGTTGAGAGTATCTGACAGTTCAGTTAGTTCACTTGGGTCACCCAAGTGTAACCACTAACCTCTACCATCTCATACTTCTATGCAGTCCCTCCTCCAACCGGCGGCGTACACTTCATGGATTTCACCGAGTATGATGATCTTATTCACATGCTGAGTTAGGATGATTCTAAACTAGAGCCTATAGTAGTGGATGAGAGCTTTGAGGTTGGTAGAGTGATCTTGGACTCACAAGCATCTGCACCATTTAGACTAGTTCCTGATATGCCACCAATATAGTTGACTACAGTTGAGCCATTGATTCTCCCATGCTACATTGTTCACTTTCCATTTATATTGAGCTTAGATCCTGATGAGACAGTTAATCAGGATGTCCAATATGTCATCCATGGAGGTAGGGTAGTACGATTACAACCTTCTACAATTGTTAAACCTTTGGAGAGTGATGTCACTCGAGAAGAGATCAGACAAGAGGATGATGAGATTTTCAGGTAGCTCAGAGCATTCAGGCCTGCATCTGCATTTGGAGTCTTTTGTCATGATCTACATCTCACCAAGAGGTATTGGTCAGGGCATTGAGTTAGATACAAGTTGAGACATCTACCTCCCCTGAGGGATTGATCCATATGTTGACGATTGACAAGGCCATATGCATTATCTTTTCTACTAATGATCTACCCCCTAGGGGTTTTGACCATACTTTATCTCTCTACATTTTTGTTGGTTGTTTCGGGTATCGAGTTCCATTTGTTCTTCTGGACAATGGCTCTACCTTTAACATTTGCCCGCTAGCTACAATAGTCGCTCTTGGTTTTGGACCTTTAGACTTTGAGCCATCTTCTTAGACAATTTGAGCCTATGATAGTACAGACATAGAGGTTTTGGGTACATTGACATTGGATTTGCATATAGGCCCGATCACATTCCCTACTTTATGTCAGGTTTTGAGGATCCCCACATCTTTTAACCTGTTACTGGGTCGACCTTGGATCCATAGAGTAGGAGCTATACCATCTTCTCTTCATTAAAAGGTGAAGTTTATACATGAGGGTAGAGTCATTACTATATTATCTACTGGGGACACTTATTCTACTTCAAAGTCAGTATTGGAGATTAGTCATAGCGACGACAACCTATTTTTGAATGGCTTCACGTTTGATAAGATACAGACTACGGAAGTTGAGCACTTCTATAGAGATTATATGGTACTTCCCTTTGATGAGCATGGTAGTACTATGGTCCTGGACATGATGAGATCTATGTCTTTCTTAATTGGCTTGGGTTTAGGCATCGTCAGTATGACCCTGGAGAGTTCATTGCCATAGTTGATCATGATACTTTTTTCGATCTTGGTTTTGTTCCCATAGAGGCTGATTACATATACATAACACTTCTGTGCAAGGAGAGACTCAAAGCTCGTTTGTCTCACATGTCATTTGACTATTCTGTTCGCCCATACAGGATGAACTTAGAAGATTGCTTTGTGAGGGCACCAGAGATATAGATGTGTTCAAGGAGGATCACTAGTGGACTTAATGTTGATCAGGAGGTTGAGCTTCAATGTCTTGTTCATCAGTTGCAGTTGAGTGACGGAGCTTCTGGCACTTCCACTTCTGTTTTGGTCATTCCTCTGTCTCCAGATCATACAAGCCTAATAAAAAGTTTTATTTCCCAAATGAGACTGATGAGTATGAGACATCTGTTGAGATTGCAAACATGATAGATGAGGTTGTTTCACATGACGAGTATAGTGATGAGATGTTCATGGTAGACATGAGTCTAATTACCGATGATGTTCAACTAGAGACTGTTTCTCCACTTGATTGGTTTAGGGTGGTTGCTATTGAGATGGTTGAGGATGTTCAGCTTGTCTTTGCTTTTGGGCTGCTTATTGATGTTATTCATGATGATGATGTATTTGAGGGGGTGTTATTAACCTAGTTGTGGTAGAGTCCGAGCATGTGCACCCACCACTTTCTTTTGATGTATTGTCGGGATTTGTCTTCCATGTTGATGATGTACCGGTTCTTTCTTCATATATGGATATGGGCATTTTTAAGTATTTATCTGTCTCTTATGATGATGATTTTTCTTTATCTACACTTTCTTTACCCACATCACATGTGTATGACATAGATGATGAGTCCATGCAACATGATTCAGATGAGGACTCTTCTTCCACTTCTGATATGAGCCTTATTGATCAGAGAGTTTCACATACCACAACAAACGCTAAGATTGTTGATTTTAGTATAGCAGACCAACCTAGGGAGCTGAGGATTAGATTGGATTTGTCTACAAATGAGAGGGATAGCCTTGTCCAATTACTCATATCATATTTGGATGTTTTTGCATGGTCTTATGAGGACATGTTGGGCCTTGATCCATTCATAATCCAACATCACTTACCACTTCTGCCTCATGCTAGATCGATTAAGCAAAATTTGAGACGATTGCACCCTCGTTGGAGTTTACAGGTGAAAGAGGAGATTCAGAAGCAACTCAACGTGGGATTTTTATCAGTGGTCAAATATCCCTAGTGGCTAGCTAATGTCGTCCCTATTTCCAAAAGAGACGACAAGATGAGAGTTTGTGTTGCTTTCTGAGATCTCAATAAGGCCAGTCCCAATGATGATTTTCCTCTCCCACACATTGACATGCTAGTTGATAGTATGGTAGGTCATTCGATGTTGTCTTTTATGGATGGATTTTCTAGGTACAATCAAATTCTTATGGCTCGAGAGGACATGGAGAATATGTCCTTCATTACTGAGTGGGTACTTACTATTATAGAGTGATGTCATTCGGGTTGAAGAATGCAAGAGCTACCTATCAGAGAGCAACGACCACCATTTTCCATGACATGATGCATCAGGACGTTGAGGTTTAAGTAGACGACGTAATAGTGAAATCTCGAGATAGAGAAAATCATTTAGCAGCTTTGGAAAGGCTCTTTGAGAGGATCAGACAGTTCAAATTGAGATTGAATCCCAAGAAATGCACTTTTTGAGTGACTTCTGAGAAGTTATTGGGATACATGGTTAGTGAGAGAGGCATAAAGGCAAATCTAGATAAGATCAAAGCCATCCTTAACATGCCTGCATCGAGGACTAAAAGAGAGATCACATGTTTTTTGGGTAGACTGCAATACATCAATAGATTAATTGCTAGATTGACAAACATCTACAAGCCCATTTTCCGACTATTGAGGAAGAATCAGCCTACTATTAGGGATGATTAGTGCCAACACACATTTGAAAGGATCAGGGAGTACTTGTTGTTGCCTCTAGTCTTGGTGTCTCCTACACCAGGCCATCCCCTATTCTTATACCTATCAATTTCGGACGTAGCCTTGAGATGCATGTTAGCTCAGCTCAATGATTTGGGAAATGAGTGAGCTATTTATTATTTGAGTAAGAGGATGCTAGATTATGAGAAGAGATGCATCTTGATTAAGCACTTCTATTTTGACATTGGTTTGGGCTACTTGGAGACTGAGACATTACATTACAAAGTATTCAGTGCACTTGATATCCCATCTAGATCCTTTGAGATATTTGTTTGACAAGCTTGCTTTGGTTGGTTGACTTATGAGATGGTTAGTACTTTTAACTGAGTTTGATATTCATTATGTTACCCAGAAGTCTATTAGAGGGAGCATTGTTGCGAATCACCTAGCCTCATTAGCAGTTTTTGATGGTAAAGTGATTGATGATGACTTTCCATATGAGGATATCGTTGCAGTGACTAGTTTTTCAGGTTGGCGCATGTACTTTGATGGTGCAGCCAACCATTCTGGATACGGGATATATGTTTTGTTGATATCCCCTCATAGTGACCACATTCCTAGATCTATTCGTTTGGGGTTCTCTGATCAACACCCTGCCATGAACAATGTTGTTGAGTATGAGACATGTATTTTAGGATTAGAGACAACCCTTGAGCTCGAGATTAGAAGATGGAGGTGTTTGGTGACTCCAATCTAGTATTGAGACAGATTTAGGGCCATTGGAAGACTAGAGATGTGAAGCTTAGGCCTTACCATGCATGCTTGGAGCTACTGGTTGGGAGATTTGATGATTTGAGGTATACACATTTGCTTAAAGCGTAGAACCAGTTTGTTGATGTTTTAGCTACTTTAGCTTTTATGATTGATATTCCCATTGATACCATTGTTTGCCCTTTATTGATTGATTCAAGATTTGTTCTTGCCTACTGTTGCATGATTGATGAGGCAAAGTTAGATGATGGTTTGCCTTAGTACCATGACATATACCAGTTTTTGAGATTTGGCATATATCCTAAGGTCGCCATGACCAAGGATAAAAAAGCATTAAGATGGTTAGCCACTTGCTTTGTGATTTATGGGGAGACACTGTATAGACAATCAGCTGATG
Source organism: Vitis cinerea var. helleri x Vitis riparia (assembly GCA_946000715.1). NCBI lineage: Eukaryota > Viridiplantae > Streptophyta > Magnoliopsida > Vitales > Vitaceae > Vitis > Vitis cinerea var. helleri x Vitis riparia. Next base: position 18,509,053 of record OX254009.1, on the reverse strand, counting down.
GGATGTTACTATTATGTTTAGACCACACCTTTGTCAATCAAGTGATGAGAGAAGTTCACACAGGAGTCTATGGACTACATATGGGAAGGCATATGTTAGCCCGTAAGATCATGAGGACTGGCTATTTATTGTTGACCATGGATATAGACCATTGCCAGTTTGTTTAAAGATTTCCAGAGTGCTAAATGCATGAGAACCTCATTCACGTGTCACCTTCAAAGTTACATGCACTGACTTCACCATGACCATTTTCAGTATGGGATATAGACATTATTAGGAAGATTTCGCTGAAGTCTTCCAGTGGTCATGAGTTCATCTTGGTCGCCATTGATTACTTCACCAAATGGGTGGAGGCTACCTCATATGCGAGATTGATGTCATCTAGGGTCACTAGTTTCATCATATCACACGTTATATGTCACTATGGAGTCCCTCATGAGCTAATTTCGGACAAAGGAATACATTTTAGGGCAGAAGTTGACACCCTATTACAAAGATATGGTATCTAACATCATAGATCGCTTGTGTACAGACCATAGACTAAAGAGGTGGTAGAGACTAGGAATAAGAATATTAAGAGGATTTTATGAAGGATGGTTGAAACTTCTCAGGATTGGTTAGAGAAGCTCCCTTTTGCATTATGGGCTTATTGGACTTCTTTTTACACATCTATAGGAACCACACCCTATTCCTTGGTGTATGGTATGGAAGTAGTGCTATCGGTTGAGATAGAGGTGGGTTCATTGAGAGTAGCATTGGAGCAGCAGATTTCAGAGGTAGATTGGGCTCAAGCTCAATTAGACCAGCTCAATCTCCAAAATGAGAGGAGATTGAGGGCAGTAGACCATGTTTATGCCTATTAGAAGAATATGACCCATGCTTTCAAGAAGCGGGTCAAGCCTAGACCATTATAGAGAGGTGAATTAGTCTTGAAGTTCATCAGATGATTGATTAGAGATCCTAGGGGGAAATTCAAACCCAGTTGGAGCAGACCTTATTTCATTAGGGAGATGACCCTAAAAGGTGTTGTATGATTGATGGATCTAGATAGAGACCAATTCTTAGAGCCGACCAATGTAGATCAGCTGAAGAGGTACTATGTTTGAGACCATGGTTGCAAGATAGGCGGCTATCATTTCGGTTAGCCATATATTTTTTCACCATTTTTGACATATGCACCATTTTTAGCACATTGAGCCTCGCATATGCATCAAAGCCTTTCTTTCTTATTTCCTTGCTTGCACTTTTACACCAGGATAAGGGTCCTTTAGTGTATACATGCTTCATTTAGGAATTTCATGAGCCTTAGGCTTATGGGCACATCTTTTTCATTATTTTTCCTACCATCACATTATCGCATTTCATCACATCTCATTAGTTGTGTTAATCTTTTTCTTTATTTTATTTTCTACTTGTTTTGCTTTACCTTTTTTCCACCTTGAGTGGTGATCTTCCTCCGTTCATTACATGGAAGATAGTCACATCATTTCCATTATCTACCCCACGGACATTGATCCAAAGATCCTTAGTTTGAGAATGTCATCTTATCGAAGAGAGTTCAGGTTACCTTAGCACTTGAGAGTGTGTTTATCCATTATTGATATCATCTTTGGAGCTTAGTTTGTTCATGTTCAAGGTATGCGCATTTGTATATATGTAAATAATAATAATAATAATAATAATAATAATAATAATAATAATAATAATAATAATAATAATAATAAACGTATGTGTATTGTGAATAGTTTTCTTCATCATTGAGCATGTATATTGATATCTGAGAGTCACTTTATTGAGTATTTTTGTTGGTGAGAGCTCGTATTTGAGTTTTTCGAGACCCTCTCTTTTTTGTATTCATTTTGTCACATCTGTTTTTAAAGTGAGAGATGAACGACTTTCTCTTAGGGGCTCTGGGTGTCCATCATTATATTCATTGTTGATATGACTTTCACTTCGTATTCTGATTTGAGTTGATCATCATTCCTCTTTATGTGTTTGTTGTTTCACCATTATCCTTGCTATTGCTCTCGATTCATCTATTTCGTTTCACCCCTTGTTCTTTTCCTATAGTGACCTATTCTAGGTTTGATACTTTCTTTACATCATCCTTATACATCTCTTTATCAATTCAATTTGCTTCATTGTCTCATTATTGATATTATATTCACATTAGGCACCCTCAAGTCTATGGCTCACGAGATTTTCTATACATGTTGCATTTTATACATGAGGGTATGAGTTTTGATCATTGGGTATTTGAGCCTAGTTTCTCTTCATATCTTCACCCTATTACCTTGACCTATGTTTCATCTTGTGTCTTAAGACCACCCTGAGGCCATGAGATTAGATGTCATCTTCGACAGCCCCTACTTAGACAAGTGTTTAAGATTTGGTCGATATTTAGATGTCATCATGCTTCTTCTTCTAGGAAACACCTCTTTGATGTTTGGATTCGATTTAGTTATGGATATGGATGATTGGGATTACACATTTGATGATGAATGATTCAATGTTGTCTAATTTTCTGATCTACCATACATCTGATGTTATATTGGGGCATATTTTCTTTTCGATATTGACACGATTCTTTGATGGAGTTATCTTAGGGCGCATAGATTCCCATGCCATTGTTTTAGTGGAGCACATGTCAAACTTCCTAGACATCCTTATTGGAGTATTCTCAAGTCAGCCACCAACATGCTCACATTCATCATCCTTAGTGGAATATTTTTGAGTTAAGGATAAACTCGCTCACTTTCATCACCCTCAGTGGAGTATTCTTGAGTCGATGAAAGACTTCTTGTTCATTCCCTAGCTGATCATTTTCAAGCCATTGATAGACTCACTTACTTGCATCATTCCTAGTGGAGCATTTAGGTTGATGACAAACTTTATCTCGTTGGTTACCTTAGTGGATCATTGTTGAGTCACTAGGACCAACCAATATGCTTATGTTTTTTTAAGTTGTGGATAGCTTGACTTCTGGGTACCGAGTTAATTGGTTTGAGCCATTTGGTTACCTACATGACATGATGTATCAATTGCTATACTGGGGCATATTTTCCTTTTTTTTTTTTGTTGTGGAGATGATTGTCTTCTCACGAAGCTGTTACAGTTTTCTTTATTTGGTCGATGGATATTTATTCACATTACTAGTCACAGTTTCGATGAGCTGATCAAGATGAGCCTTCAAAGGAGCATGACCTTTGGGTTTTGACTATCCCACTATTTATGACTCTTCAGTAGATCGTTATGTTGAGGTAGTGGCAATTGCCCTAGTGGACTATTTTTCTTGAGACTCCTCAGTGGATTGTTCATTTGAGATGATGATGGATTCCTCCAATAGAGTATTTTGAGTTAAAGGCATTCAGATTATTATGACACTTAGTCAAGTCTCGTGATTTAGTTAGATTGGTTATGAGACTATATATATAGTCAATTTGACCATTTCGACTCGCCAGCAGAGCATCTTTTGAGACTCACAGAGTCTCTTTTAGACCTTTTTAGTGGATTGAGAGTTGTGGCAACATGCTACACTAGGGCATATTCTCCTTCATCATTTCCTCATAGCTCGGCATTCAAAGCCACCGTCTCTTCTTGGTTTTGGCATTTAGAGTTGTATAACAGTTTAGGCATTCATAGCCACCTTTAACAATTTAGGCGTTCAGAGCCACCTTTAACAATTTAGGTGTTCAAAGCCATCTTGCTCAGTTTAGGCATTCAGAGCCACCTTTATCAGTTTAGGTTTTCAAAGCCACTTTGCTTAATTCCACCTTTATCAATTTAGGCGTTCAGAGCCACCTTCCTCAATTTAAGCATTCAAAGCCACCTTTATCAGTTTAGGCGTTAAGAGCCACTTTGCTCAGTTCCCCTTCCTTAGCTAGGCATTCAGAGCCACCTTTATCAATTTAGGCGTTCAAAGCCACCTTACTCAGTTTAGGCATTTAGAGCCACCTTTATTAGTTTAAGCGTTCAGAGCCACTTTGCTCAGTTCCAACTTCCTTAGTTAGGAGTTTAGAGACACATTTTTCAGTTTAGGCGTTCAGAGCCACCTTGCTTAGTTTAGGCATTCAAAGCCACTTTTATCAATTTAGGCGTTCAGAGCCACCTTGCTCAGTTTAGGCGTTCAAAGCCACTTTTATCAGTTTAGGCATTCAAAGCCGTAGTTTTCTAGAGTCTCTCTTTCTCGATTGTTTGTGATATAGTCTATTGAGCTTATAGCATGTGTTTTGATCATATCATTGGTACCCCTCGCCTCGTGCCCTTGTATAGAGTATATGTAGTTTTCCTTCTATATGTGTTCATTCCTATGCTCCTTGGTGGTTTGGCTACTGCTTGACTTCGATATCATTTTTCAAGTTACTTTTGGAGACTTTTTTGAGGGAGTTTGGATCCATAGTGTAGCTTTAGAGGCACCTCAGGAGTTTCATTTTCTTACTTGTTTGGTTTTTATTTTCTTAGGGTTTTTAAAGCCCGTTTGTTCTTGTTTTGGCTTAAGAGAGCACGTGTCATACTATGAAAATTTTGGTGGTCTTTCTTGTTTTTCAGTAGAGCCCACTTCGTTTCACTTGTGCATACACTTCACTTGTGAACTCTACCGAAAAGTGGCATATTTGTAAACCCTCAAATTTGTCTCATCCTTTATTTATTTATTTACTATTATTTAATTATTTTATGGCTCTTTTGTCAATGTTTTTAGGCTCATCCCATTTTAGTTTTTTAGCCAAATTTTCCATACCCATGTGTGGGACTGAATATGGGTCATTCATCTTTGGTTGCATCTCAGCCGTCCATTTGCCCATTTGACTTTTTCAAACCCTAATATATATATCTCACTCAATCTCTTTTCATTTCATCATTTCCATTATCACAATCTCACTCCTTCCCATTCTTTGCTTTTCTTCTTTCCATTTCTCTCTCCATCCCATTTTCCCCATTTCGCCGACCCATTCTTTCCTCACTTTTTTTTTTTTTTTTATTTCATTTCCTTTCTCCTATTCTCTTTTCTCCACTCATAACCCTTTTATATTTTTCCTCCATTTTCCTATTTTCCTTCCATTTCTCTTCCTTCTTTATCTTTCATTTTCCATTTTTCTTTCCCATCCACATCACCACCAATGTTGGTAGCATCAACCCGCTGCCATCGACGGTGAGAAATCACTAATGTTGACGCCCCCTACCCACCACAGTGCCACTCACCACCATTTTTTTTTCTCTCTCACGGTCTCGTCTTTTCCTCTTTTACACTCATTTCTTCCACCGTGCATTAACACCATGTGCCTTTCCATCTCCGAAAATAGCAACCTCCATCCATCACTACTTCCCATGGACATCGATTTCCCAATATTACCTCTTTGTCCACGACCCTGAGTATGGGTCAGTTTTTTTTTTTTTTTTTTTTTTTTTTTAAGTTTGTTTCACTTTTATTTTATTTAATTTCTATAATATTGATTTATGGATTTGGGCCAGAATTTTGTTTACTTGGACTTGTGTTTGGAACATTTATTTTATTTGGGCTTTGTTGATTCGGGTTGTTGCTTCATATTAAGCTTTATGTATTATTGATTTGGGCTATTGAAATTTCTTCATATTGGGTTTCCTTGTTATTGGGTTGTATTATGGCATTGTCTCTGAGGACGAGAAGAGGTTGAGGGGCACAATATGTTGGTTAGGGGTAGTTAGAGCAGGAGGCAGGGCATGGGCAGAAAGTTGGTGAACCTGATTTGGGGATAAAAGGATCATCTTACAGCAAAAAAGAAAGAAAGGGGGGAACGACTCTCTAAGTTCTCTTGGAAAACTCTTTGTATTTTTTTTTTCTGTTAGGTTTAAGATGTTTTGGCATTTTTGGAAGCTGTGGAAAGCTATTAGACTTTGGGATTATACTGTACAAGGGTATACCGATTATCATTGTCTCTTTCTTTATTGTTATTTTGTTTTTAATTTATTTTTTTAAATATTGGATTTATTTTGCATGTCATTTTGATATATATCGGTGTATGTATATGATTCATTTCATTTCATATCCTTGTAAATATTTTAAACTTTTGTTAGTTTGGTTATTGTTATGTATACAGTAATTTATTTATTCGTTTGTTTATTTAGTCGTTCATTTATTTTGTATTGTTTCTAATTTCCGGATTATTGTATAAATTTAATGATAAACAAATAATCATGGTTTTAAAAATCAGATTGAACCGGTCTGACTGTTGGATGGTCACGGTTCTAGTCCGGTCCGATCAATTGACCCAAAAAGAGGTTGAATCGAAATCGAATCGGTTGAACCGGTAGTCCACCGGTGAACCAGACAATTCAATTATTTGTTATTGTTTTTTTAAAGTGTCAAAATGACGTTATTTTGATGTTTATCCCATCTTCAACCTTCAACTCACCTCTCTTGCAATGTGAAGTCGTCGTCGCGCCCTCACCCCTCTCCACCTCGCACCCCGACACCAGTTGTGAGCCTTCCCCGCTACGACACCATCTCCTTTTGTGACTGACAGTTGTAAATCTCCCTCCTCCCATTGCGACAACCCTTTGTGTAAGCCCTCCCTCCCCTCCTCCTCTTCCATTTTGCCTAACCCACCGTAAATTTCCCCTCTTGTCAGCCCCACTTTGGGCAGTGGCAGTAGCTGGAAGGTGAAATTTATTTTTTATGTTTCATATTTAATGTGTTATTTTTTATTATAATTTTAATTTATTTCTAATTTGAAACTAATTTTCTGATTTCAAATAAAATTTTAATTTTTAAATAATATATAAATTATTATTTTTATTTTTAATATTTTATAATTATTTTAAATTTTAATATTTTATAAATTATATATTTAATTATTTATGATGTCACCGATTTGACCACTGATCCGACCAGTAAACCATGAACCAGTAACTTTTCCAGTTCAATGACCGGTCTGATTTTGAAAACGTTTCAAATAATGATGTTTCTGTTTGTAGATTTTTTTTTTCTTAATTTATCTATTTAAAAAAAAATAGATAGAAGTCTGATTTTGGATAAGCTTGTGGAACTTCTCTTCAAAAAGTAAAATATTCTTTCTTTATTATTATTATTATTCTTAATAAAGTTGAAAATAAAAAATCCTTTTTTGGTAAATAAATTTGAATCGAACTACTCCCGCAAATAAACTTCTTTTTAATAAAAGACCTTTTTGGATAAATTCATAATAAAAAAAAATATTTTTTAATAAAATATGATTTTTCTCCCCAAACAAGTAAAAATTCCTTATTTAAAGTTATAAAATTTTAAATAAATTTGTAGATAAATAAAATTGTAAGTGAAACTTTTTTTGTAAATAAAATTGAATGTAGTTCTTTTTACGTACAATTGTGAAACTATAAATTTCTTTACTTAAACAAAATGCAAAATTTTAAAGTTACTCTTTTAGTTTAAAAAGAAGAAAAAAAAATCAAAAAAATCAAATTAGAATGCTTTTGTAAATAAAATATGAAAAATTGGTTGAACTCTTTATTCTATTTGATTTATTATTTTATTTTATTTTTGTAAATCTCAAATCTTTAAAGAAAACTACTAAATTTGAAATCTCCTTTTTATAGAATCAAAGATAAGTTTTCTTAAGCTTTAATAACATTATAAAATTTTTCCAATAAAACCTTTATTTTCAATATATATATATATAATAATAATAATAAATCTTTTTGGTAAAAAAAAAAAAAAAAAAAGAGGCATTGAAACATTTTTTTAATAATTTCATAAAAAAAAAATCATTTTCCTATTAATAATCTTTCTTTTTGTATTAATAAAATTATATTATTATTATTTAAAAAAAATTTAATTTATTTATTTTTATTATTATTATTTAAAATAAAATTGTAAAAATCCTTTTTTATTTAATTGAAATATTTTTGGTAGGTAAAGTTATAAAAAATATCTTTTTCTAAAGAACTTGTATTCAAATAAAAGTTAAAGTGAAATATTATTGTAAAAAGTCTTCTTTATTTAATTGAAATATTTGTATGATTTGTTTTCTCAATATTTATGATTAATTAGTTAATTGTCACAATTCCTTCAATTCGTTTAGTAGAGATCATATGTATATGGGCTTAGAGGGGTGCTACGACTTACCACCATACCTTCCCAATAAGTAACCTGACCCCAAAACCAAACTCAATTTTTGCAAGCATGTCTTTTCCAAATAAGAAGATACAGGGTTTTATTTCTTACTTTGTTTTCCCCTTTAAAAATAAAACAAAAATAAGTGGCGACTTCAAGTATTTTCTAAAAATCATATTTTTCAGCAAATGAAAAGCGAGTCTCGCCGTCGAGTGGGGACGCACATGAAAAACGTAGGTCCACAATAATATTTTTTCTTTATTTTTATTTCTAGTTATTTTGTAATGTATGGTTTTTATTATTATATAAGTTTTAAAATTTATTTCGATTATGTAATATTTGTTTTAAATAATATTTATTAGAAATTGTTATTTTAAATGGATTAAATCATTAAAAAAAAAATAAAAGTTATATTATTTTATTCATGGATAATATTTTTGCCTTTGTTTCATATTTATTTTGTAATGCATAATAGACATTTATTGTTATATATATTTTTTAATTTATTGGATTTATGCTAATTTTTTTTTAGAATATTATTTGTTGTAAACTATCATTATATAGAGATGAATGAATTAAATCATTCAAAAAATAAAAGTGATATCAGTTTATTTAATTAATATGAAATAATAGGATTATTGTTTATGTTTATCAATCAAATAATATGTTTTATAAAATATTAAAATTTAAAATTTAAAATTAAATAAAGATATTAGTAAAATGAGAATGGAAAATAATAATAATAGAATAATTATATATCTATATATTTGCATAAAATATGATTTAAAAAATATTAAAATCTAAAAAATAGAAATACAACATTATCTGAAATTATAAATTTATCTTATATATTTTTATATCTTTTTTATAAGGTCATGTTTTAGAAAAGGTTTTTGACTTTCTTCTTAAAAATTTATTGTAGTTCTCAGGTTTTATGAACTTATATTTTCTACATTCTATGTCTAGATTTTCTCTTATATATAATTTTCTACAAAGTTGTTGATTTATATCTTGTTTCTTTATTTTGCTTCTTTCTCCTATACTTACGCATTCTCTTTCTAACCAATTTTTTACAAATTCTATTCTAGCACCTATATAAGGAGAGTTTTTATATTCAAAGGTTGAAAATTCATTCCATAATCTAAGTCTACAGGTCTTTGTATTTTTAATATATATTTATTTAAATATTCAGGGGTTTTATCTACTCTAGCAAGGATTGCATATTTTCTAAATTTGTGTAAATATTCTTTTATATACAAAAGGTTACATAATTTCAATTGTTCTAACTTATAAAGATATATTGTGGGTTCATTTATATCTTCTTGAGTTGTTCCTAAAAAAATATAGTTTCATTAAATTTATAAATACAAGTATGCTATAATTATTTCTAACTTCTTGAAAATAACTATTGTTTTCTTGTTCCATGTATCTAAAGAATTGTAATACGGTTCCTCTAAGGGTTCTTTTAAAAAATTCATAAATTTCTTATTGATTTTCAAATGATACTACTACACCAGCTGAATTTTAGGATTATTCTCAATTTTCTATGGTTTTCTTAAGGTCTTGTGTATCATCTATGTCTAATATTGTTCCATATTCATATATTGGTTGTAAAGAACTAGAAGGTTCTGTTTTGGTTTTCCATTGAGGTCATTTTGTCTTACTGTACAGCTTGCTATACCTTACTATTTCAATTTTTACATTTACAAATTCATTTTCTACATTTACTGTATTTACTGACTCATTTGAGACTGTTTATAGGTTTTCTTTAGCTTTTAATTGAATAGTAAATTGATTTATTGTTTCTATATCTATAAGTTTTTTTTATCAAATTTGTTTTATAAAGTTGTTCAATTATTTGTTCATCTATATAGTTTTTACACATTATATCAATAAAGTTTTCTTGATCTACTTGTTCATCTAGTAACGTTGGGTTACCAAATTCTTCTAACATTATATTAACTAGTTCTGAATTTTTGTATAGGTTTTCTACTGTTTCGATGTTTAATAAAATATCTTCTTGTGTAACATTCACAGATTCTATCTCACTATTTGACTCTACCTCTATATTTACGGTTTTATAGTTTCCAAAAGTTATACTTGCACTTCCATCTTGATTTTCATATAAACTACTAGATGTTGGATATTTTATTACCGGGTCATTTATTTGGGGTAATTCCCATTCTCGTCTAACAAATAGTCTATTTTTACAGGTTTTGCTTCTATCATATTTAAAGTCTTACTTCCAAAGGTTTTTACTATATATGCAAATTCCATCATACATTTCAAAATTAGAGCATTAGTGGTTTTTTCTATAAATTCTATAGCTATGCTAAGGTTCTTACTTCCTAATTCCATATCATAACCTTTAGTATTTACAGTTATTTTTATTTATTTATTTTTTGTGAATTCCTTAAGATCTATACAAAATTAAGGTATACAACCAATAACTGTATAATTTTGGTTCACATTAACTTTTGCGCTAGCTAAAAGAGCTCGTCCTACTATATTATTTATAGTATCTAAAAGGTTAATATTTATAAGTGCTCAAATTTCTTTACGATGGAGTCTTATTATTGCTATTAGAATTATTTCCTAAATGCATATATTTATCTGTTTTATTTTTTAATAGTTTATATTTTGTTTCTGAAGAGACTAAGTCTAAATATACAATATTTCCTATTGAACTTATAGTATGTTGGTTTAAAAATCTAGTTATTTTAGAATTTTGAACTAATTGTTTTTTGTAAGGTTTTACTTCCTTTACTACCATTTTTAATTTTTCTTCAACAAATTCTTTTACATTATATTTAAGGTTTATAGCTTCTACTATTTCCATGGTTTCATTGCTAATCTTTTTTGTTCAAAAGGATTTATTTTTCGTTCTGTTCTAATTACTGGTTTTTCTCCTAAACTAAAGTTTTCAAATTGTTTTAAAAGGTTATTTAATTTTTGTTCTTCTGATGATCCTGTTTTTCTTTGTTCTAAAAGTTTATCTACTTTTTGGTTAACCTTTTCTAGTGTTTCTTTTAAATTTTGTTGTTCTAACTTTATTTGTTCTATTTCATTTCTAACAATTTTTTCTTCTTTGACTAATTGTTCTCTAATATAATCGAGGTTATTTCTTAACAGATTATGGTTCTTAAAGTCTTCCAACTTCTTTTCTAATTCCTAAGACTGTATTTAATTTTTCTAAGGATTTTCTTTGTCTTCTCTGAATTTCTTTTAAACAATTGATATTATTTTGATTTTCTTCCTGAATTTTTTTTTTTTTTTATGTTCTTGTAATACTACGTTTGTTATTTTTAATTATGTTTCTACTAAAATTTTTTAACTTTTTTACCTCTTGGGTTTGTAGATGAGGGTTCATGAATTTTTAATGTTTTGTAATTAGATGAACTAGCATATAAATTATCAATTTAATATTTTATAATTTCTCTTTTAATTAAGGTTTTTGTAGCAAAAAGTTCGTGAAAAGATTCTTGTATAGTTATTTTGTATTCGTTCAAATATTTAAGAGATGTTAGGTTTTTAATATCTGTGGTTAAATATTTTATAGTAGTCCTTAAAGTATGCAGTTTATCATAGGTTTCTCTGAATTCTTTACGTTGAGCATACAACCTATTATTAAGTTCTTTTACACGATCATAATCTAAATTATATATACGAGGAGGATAAGGAATAAAAGACATTAATTCATATGAAATCAATAGACTAGATAAACAAATCAAGTAAATATAATCAAACTTTTAATGGGGTAAGATAAAGTTCGGTACTTTGAAAATTAATTCGAATCAAGAATTACTTTTCCTAATTAATATACTAACAATATATATAAACCTCTTATACCAACTTTTTCCATCAACTTTTCACAATCAAGGCAAATGGCAGAAACTTTGAAATTTCTTATTGAAAATCAGGGTGTAAACCATGAAAATTAAAGTTTAAAACCAAAACCAGTGTGAACTCATTTATTATACAATTATTTTAAAATAAAACTTTCAACATACAATGTGAAAGCATTTATTACATAGAAATACACTTTTTGAAGATCAAATATCTCAAAAATTCAAAGAATAAACTCAAGATTTTAAAACATCACTTTGTGTCAAGGTAATACCCCCCTTTTGACTAAACAAAGTCTCCCTAACATGCCAATTTTTCAGTAAAACGGGTTAGAGGTTAAGGGTTAAGACTAAAGACTTTAGTTTTAAAACCTGATTTTACACCAAAAACTTTTTTCAATCACTTAATTTTTTATTTTTTATTTTTAAATTAGACAAAAACATTATATATATATTGCATATATTAATTAGTAAAAATATAACTATAATTCAAATAATTTTCATTTCCCTCATTTATTTGTTTACTCCTTTTAACTAGTAAGGGTGAGAAAAAAAAACACAAATAAATTAAATTGCAAATAAAATGAGAATAGAAATTTAACAGAAATTTCTTACTTTTTATTGCTGAATGTAGAAATTTATAACTGAAGATACAATTGACTGTATTTCTCTTTATCTCTTTATTGATTGTTCTCTGATCACTCGCTTACTTTCCCTCTCGGTTTACAACTCATTTATAAACAAAAATTTTACAATACGACAAACTAAACTTAATTGGGGTTGTTGGTAGTTGGTAGATGACAGGCAAAAATATTTACAAAGTTTTACAAAATCTTTAGAGGTTTGGTCAACAATAAATGTAAAGATGGTAAAGATTTATAAAATTTGACTTTTCTTTCTTCTTTTACCATCCATCTAGTGGCTTCATCCTTGTCTCTTTCTTATTTTTTTTATCACATGCAATATACGTGGCCATTAGATCTTTTACTGATTTTGGACTTCTACTATTGCATTAAATTCTTGTAGTTGGAGACACATTTACTACTTCAATGTCATCATTGCTGCCATCAATGTTCCATTGTATTTTGTAGATTATAATAACTTTCGTTGTCAAGGTTTTCCCAAAATGATGCATCATTGCTGAGGTAAGAATATGGTTTTGGTAACTCTACATTGAGTTCAGTTATAAAATCTTGTTATTTAGGAGTAATGAAAGGTTTTGGAATACTAATGTGTTTTAAAAGTTTGTTTCTCCATATAAACATAGTTTTTGTTTCTCCAATGAGATGAAATAATTTATTTTGGGTTGGTTTAAAATCATAAATTTGGAAGGCTTAAAAACAAGTAAAAAATTCAGGAAATTCATTTGAATAGGTCATTTCCCATTTTGCTTCTTGTTGAGGGATGAGTGGTTTTTTATTGTGTTTTATATAAACATGATGATAAGCTGGCACTATTGATCCATTGGTTTGAAATAAAGGTGGAATGGTTTCAAAAGAAATGTCGATATGTTTTTTCGGTTTTGAAAATATAGGTTAAAATATCTTTTAATTTTTTTGGAAAATTTTCAGGGATTTGAGATACATGGTTCATGAAAACATTTTTTAAAATTCCTCGATCCATAAACTGGGGTACCAAATAAAAAATTTCTTTATTTACAACAAACATATTCACATTAGCTAAATATATAACAAATAAAAATTCAAGGTCATGATATGACATATACCTCGTTTTTATCTCAACATTTTTTGTTCTAAAATGTTTGTACAAAAGTTCTTGATTTTTACACTTTGTTATATTGGGTTTGCAGAAAGAAGGTTTCGACTAAAAAGTAGTTATTAGCTCTAATTAGGTTTTTAACAACAAGTTTTTCATATTGTTTAAACAGAATAGTTGATTTTCTAATTAAATTAAGCATTTTAAGTTGATTATTTAAACAACTGGTTTGACTGGTTAACACTGTACTAGTTTTCAAATCTTTTATCAGTCTTTCTTGATTTTCTTGGATTTTGAGGTTTTAAAATTTTTGGGTTTCTAAAGTAATAAGTTGATTCTGAAGGTTTTTGTAAATGTTGGGTTAGAGCTGACACGGTTTTTCCATAAGCATATTCTAAACTTTAGTTTGGAAAACTCTATGGTTTTAGAGACCAAAAATTATCTACAATAACATAATGTTCTTCAAAAAGGTTTTGAGAATATAAAGAGTTAAACATCAAATTTGGATTTAACACTTTGTTCAAACATATTGTTCCAAATTGAAAGGTTCTAACTTTAGGGGGTTTTCTTTGAGGTATGTTCTTATAGAATAAAATCAATCATTAGTATTATCAATATTATTAATAATTATTGGTCTACTTAACCAATCTGCTAATATATTATCTTTTCCTTTAGTATGTTCAAATTTAGGTTTCAAACCAATTAAAGAGTTTTGAAACTTTATCCATCTTTTGGTGGACAATTTTGAAGAATTTTTATTTTCAAAGAATTTTTTAATATTCTAACAATCGGTTTTTAAAGTAAATTGTTCTTGGTTTAAAAATAATTTAATTTTTTTTAAGACTACAATTATTGCTTCAATTTCTAATTTTGTAGAACTAAGGTTCTTTTGATAATCATTAAAAGTTCCATTACAGTATCTACAAAGTTTTTCTTCTCTAATATTAGTGACTACTAGAAGTATACCTTTCCATCCTATTTGGCTAGCATCAGTTTAAATTATTTTGTATTCACTTTCTAAGGGTAAATATAAAGTTGGGAGATGTTTTACAAGTTCCTTTATTTTATGTACAAGTTTAATATCTTCTTGGTTAAAATACCTTTGTCCTATATTTTTTGTTTTACTATAAAGGGGTCCAACTAATCTACTAAGATTTTTAATATATGGTCATAATTTAATAATCCTAAAAACTTTGAAGGGTTTTTAAGTCTTCGAGTTTGTCTGGAAAATTATTTATTTTTTGTACTATATAATCTTGTAGTTTTATTTGTCCATCCTCCAATTCTAATCCTAAAAATTCTATTTGGGTTTTAAATAATTTCAATTTCTTTTTACTTACTATTAATCCATGACTAATTAATTTTATTATGTTGCATTTTTCTTTATATTTTAAATGATAAATTAGTGTTTTTCTTTATCAATAAGTGTTTGTTGCTAAAGAAGAGGTGCCAAAGGAATAAAGGGAAAGAATGGCCCAATATTTCTCACACCTTTGAATAGTGATTGAAGAAGAGCTCATCTTGTCATGAGGGCCTTGCTGCATCCAAGCTCTTACTTTTCTCTACAAATATTGATTTAGGTATACTTTATATTTTTATTCATTTTTTGTAGAATTTATGCTCACAAGTTTGCTTTTCATTGTCATTTATCAATCACTTCCATCTCACTCACTGTACGACTTAAATTTCTAATTCATAATTGAAACCAATTTTTTAACTCTAATGTCAAACAAAGCAAATCGCTTGATTATCAATTTATATTTTTAATTATGTTTTTATTTTTATAACTAGTAAAGGTGTTTAGTATTTTTAAATTTGTTTCCTATTTAAAAAAAACTTTTTAGCAATTATGTGGTTGTCATTAGACCTAGGTAGGATCTTCATGTTATGCAGCTTCATCAATGGCATCACTCAAGACTTTAGAAGAGGTATAATTTAATTGGCTTTTGGAAGGAAATATGTCTTTTACTACCATAAAGATTTTGTTTTGCTAGAGTATCTTTTAGTATGAATGGTGTAGTGGAATTGCAACACCTTTTAGAAGTTAACATGGAATTAGCCACATTATAAACTTTGGAAATCAGGCAGTTGCTACCCTTGATCCACAAAAGCATTTTTCAGTTGAATCTGTTTTAGAATATGAAATTTAGTTCTATGGTGCAATTTAGTGTTTTATTCTTTGTTTTTCTTTTTTAATTTTTTAATTTTTTAATTTTTTTATCAAGTTTTCAACATGTTACTACATTTTGTGGATGCTTGTTTGTTGGTCATTTTCATATTAGAATGGAGGTTGGTACTAGAAAAGTTGATGTGGAACCACCAAGACATAGAACTACATAGATGGTATGGGTAGTGGGTGGACTTTTCATATCTTCTCTGTCTTGCATGGCACTCATGTGTGATTTCTTGTATAGAAAGACCTTAGAAATGGTACGGGACTTGTTAGGAGCATATAGGAAGTAAGAAGAAACCTTAAGAATTATATTCGTTGCTTTAGTCTTCCATTTCATTAGGCCAGATTAACAATTTCCTTATGACCAAATAATAGTAGGAGATGAGGAATAAGTTTGTGTATAGGTTATAGTTGCTGCTATTACAATCAATGACATGGACATTGATTCTTGCTTTTTTTTTTCTATCTATCCATAATACATCATTAGTCTTTTGTTTGCAATTCAGGATATCAAGCCTAACCATAATGGGACAATTGATAAGACTAACGAGGACGATGACAGTGCTGGTAGGAGACAAGTTCCTCATGGAGTAAAAATGAGTGTACTATATTATGAGAAGTTCCTATATGTTCACCGATCCCCGTGAATCTTACACCATGTCCTACAAATATATCTGCTTGAAGAGAATTATACTACTTGTAATTGATTTCCATATTTGATTTAAGTATCAAATTATGTCGTCTGGTATGTGAATGAATAGGCAAAACCTTGTTATTTTGATACTAGTTATTGTATTGGTTCTTATAACTTTCGCCTATGAATTTTTATCTAGTAGCCACTACTTGTTCTTCATGTTGAAGGTACCTAAGAAATGTTGATTGTGTGTAGCTCACTTTGTATCGTTTTGATGCAAGAAATCAATACAATTATTAATGTCACCAATTGATCTTAAATTTGTAATTGGGTAGTGCTTGAATTTTCGGGTGATTTTATGTTTAAGATAAGATTTCTTAAATATGTTCTATGTAAATGTGAGACTTCATTGCTAGTACATACACAATTGCTTTGTGTTGACCTAATTGGATTTCCTGTCTTTCGCTTATTTAATGTAGGGTCAATGAGTTGAAGAAGGGAAAAAAAAAAGGTAGGAGCAATTTAAATATAAGTTCATAGGAGCAGAATGCAACTTACAGAAAACATGCTTGTGAAAGAGTTCCATAGTGTATGGAGGGGCTTCCTTTCAACTACCTTACACTCTATTTCTATAGACATACATACCGCACACTCATTCCATAGTATAAACATCAAATTTTTAGTCAATTGAAAAAAGTGAATCAAACCAACTTAAAATTTTGAATCAAACCAAGTTGTCCTAATCAAATCAAATGAAATATGTTTTGAGTTTGTTTGACAATGAATTTAAAAAATGTTTTTACCTTAAAAGGTATTTTAAAAAAACATTACGTGTTTGACAAAACTTAAGAAACATTTTTAAAAATTTTTAAAATCACTTATATTATTTTTGAAAACGCATTTGTAGTAAAAAAACAAAAAACAGAAAAAAAAAAAAAAAACAAAAAACTTGATAGGTGATTCTCTCAAACATGCTTTTAATATTGATTTAGTTTGATTTATACTAACTAATTTAGATTTTAAGTTCAACTAGTTTTTAAAACCAATATCTTTTTTAATTTTCAAAATATATTTAAAACTTCTTGTGATATTACGATAACACATGTGTACAACCTATGTTAAACTAGATATTACAATAAGGAAAACACATGCTATAAAAAAGCCAACAATGAAACTGATTACAAATTGATATGAAATATTTTGCATGGAATGGTGATTGCCAACTACATGTTCAAACTTTGGTTTGGCAGCTGTTGAAGATTCATCACTTCACCTTCATCTTGGTTCATACAACTCCCAGACTAAGACAACTTCCTCTCTAGAAGTATATGCTATGTAAACACCCCCCTTATAAAGGAGCACATTCTTTTGGCATTCAACCCAAGAATTGTACACTCCATGTTTGTGTCCAACAAACACTACGTAGTATGTTTGCAAGTTTGACATCTGCTGACATAATTGTTGTTGGTTAATTTATGATAATCGGTCAAGTAATGACTATTGCAAAAGATAGTACAAAACATATATAATACACACATGTATACCACATTTTAGGATAATGATAATGATGATTAACAAAAAAAAATTCATAATATAAACGTGCCAAAGTAGCAATCAAAGTTCACTAAGCTTCACACAAGTAGTACCAAAGTTTAACTAAGGTAGTACCTAAGGTAGATTAAGGTATTACCTAAGGGTTACTAAGATAGTACCTAAGGTTCAGTGAGGTAGTGCCTACAATTGGGGAAGTAACTAAAGTGAACAAACTCACTAACAACGTAAAACAAGATGTCAAAGAAAGTAGCTAGGTTCACAAAGTTAGTCAGCCAATGTGTGCTAAGGTACTATCTAAGGTTCACTAAGGTACTATCTAAGGTAGATTAAGATAGTACCTAAGAATGATTAAGGTACTATCTAAGAATTGTTAAGGTAGTACCTAAGATACTGTCACCACTCTACTAAAGGTGAACCAACTAACCACACTAATTAAACACATAATGTCATGCTCTAATGTTCACAAATGAAGTAAGTAATGTCATAAATGAATTTTTAAGACTTCACACAAGTAGCACCTAAGTTTAACTAAGGTAGTACCTAAGGTAGATTAAAGTAGTACTTAAGGGTTATTTAGGTAGTACCTAAGGTACAATCACCACTATACCAAAGGTAAACCAACTAACCACACTAATTAAACACATAATTTCATGCTCTGATGTTCACAAATGAAGTAAATAATGTTTACAAATGAAGTTTCGAGGCTTTACACAAGTAGTACCTAAGGTGTGCTAAGGTAGTACATAAGGGTTACTAAAGTAGTACCTAAGGTACAATCACCACTATAACAATGGTGAACCAACTAACCATACTAATTAAACACCTAATGTCATGCTCTAATGTTCACAAATGAAGTAATGTTTAGAAATAAAGTTTTGAGGTTTCACACAGGTAGTACCCAAGGTGTGCTAAGGTAGTACCTAGGGTTCACTAAAGTAGTACATAAGGTTGATTAAGGTAGTACCTAAGGGTTACTAAAGTGGTACCTAAGGTACAATTACCACTATACCAAAGGTGAACCAACTAACCACACTAATTAAACACATAAATTCCATGCTCTAATGTTCACAAATGAAGTAATTAATGTTCAAAAATGAAGTTTTGAGGCTTTACACAGGCAGTACCCAAGGTGTGCTAAGGTAGTACCTAAGGTTCACTAAGGTAGTACTTAAGGTTGATTAAGGTAGTACCTGAGGGTTGCTAAAGTAGTCACCACTATACCAAAGATGAATCAACTGGCCACATTAATTAAACACATACCATCATGCTTTAATGTTCAAAAATGAAGTAAGTAATGTTCAGAAATGAAGTTTCGAGGCTTCATAGGTGGTACCCAAGTTTAACTAAGGTAGTACCTAAGGTACAATCACCTTTACACCAAAAGTGAACCAGGTAACCATATTAATTAAACACGTAATGTCATGTTCTAATGTTCACAAATGAAGTAAGTAATGTTTAGAAATGAAGTTTCGAGGCTTCACACAAGTAGTAACCAAAGTGTGCTAAGGTGGTACCTAAGGTTTACTAAGATAATACTTAAAGTTGATTAAAATAGTACCTAAGGATGGTTAAGGTAGTACCTAAGGTACAATCACCATTATACCAAAGGTGAATCAACTAACCATACTAATTCAACACATAATGTCATGCTCTAATGTTCACAAATGAAGTAAGTAATGTTCAAAAATGAAGTTTCAAGACTTCACATAGGTCGTAACCAAGGTATGCTAAGGTGGTACTTAAGGTTCACTAAGGTAGTACCTAGGGTTGATTAAGGTAGTACCTAAGGATGGTTAAGGTAGTACCTAAGGTACAATCACCACTATACCAAAGGTGAACCAACTGACCATACTAATTAAACATATAATGTCATGCTCTAATGTTCACAAATGAAGTAAGTAATGGACAAAAATGAAGTTTTGAGACTTCACACGGGTAGTAACCAAGGTATGCTAAGGTGGTACCTAAGATTCTCTAAGGTAGTACCTGAGGCTGATTAAGGTAATACCTAACGATGGTTAAGGTAGTACTTAAGGTAAAATCACCACTATACCAAAGGTGAACCAATTGATCACACTAATTAAGCACATAATGACATGCTCAATTCTATGTCTAACCGAATACGTTGAAAGTTCTATCCAGATTGAATGCCACTTGTGGGTCCTATGGTTCACAAACTGACTGCCTAAGGTTGGCAAAGAAACTACCTAATATTCATAAATGTAGTGACTATGACTCAAATGAAGTTTCACGGCTTCATGCAGGTCTCAGATTTAACTAAAGTAGTACCTAAAGAAGATTAAGGTAGAACCTAAGGTAGATTAAGGTAGTACCTAAGATACAGTCACCATCATACGATAAGTGAATCAACTCACCACCCTAATAAAACGCATACTGTTAAGCTCAATTGTAAGTGCAATCGAATGCACTATAAGTTCCATCCGGATTGAATGCCACTTGTAGGTCCTATGGTTATTTGAGAATAATATGGTTTCTAGAACCTAAGACAAAAATTGGAGTCCAGCAACGACTCCAAAATTGTTGATGTGCTCTATTTGAAAGAAATGAACTAAAAAATAATAAATAAAAATTAATTACCTTCATATTTAAGGTTAGGGTTAGGGCAAAATGAGATAGAGTGACAGAAAGACAAAATATCTTGTTAAGGAAGCCAATATTTTGGATTTTAGCTTTTCATTCAAGTAAACTCTGCAGTAGCAAAATCAGAATCACAACTACACCTCTTTAAGTCATCTTTTAATTGGACATTCTTAGGATGGAGTGTTCCATTTGGTTGCTAAGAAAGTGGAGAAGAAATAAAAATGCATATTAGAGTTTTGGATTAAGAGTTTTTTTTTTTTTTTTCTCAAATGAGAAATTTCAGATGGGTCTTAGGATCAGGTGGGTGAGGAAGCCAAGAGAGAAAGAGAAATGCTGCTAAACTTGAAGAGTAAAAAGTTTCAGATCTGGGAAATTTGAAATGGTTCTCGAGTCAAGTGTTTTTTGTGCTTTAGGTTTAAGAAGTTTTAGTTTTTTTTTTTTTTTTTGAAACCTTCCATGTTGACATGGAGACAAAGTTGCTACTGACATGGAAACATGGAGGGGTAATTTAGGAACATAAAATGGAATTAGCACAAAGTGTATAAAAACAATAACATTTTTCCTTTTAACAGCGGAATCTAATATTCCCAATTATTAGGATTTGAAAACCATATTATTTGCAAATAACCAATCCAAAACACAAGTTTCTCAAAGGCATTTTCTAAATGTCAAACCACCACTTGATTAGTACCTCACTCACTACCACTCTATTAGACATTTTTATAGAAAATAATATTGTTACAAAAAATAAATCAATATGTAGATATAAAAATAAATAATTTTTATAATATATTATCTAATAAAAAATAATATTTTAAAAAAATCATCCAACAAGTGTGACAAGTAATTTTTAAGATTTTTAAACCTTTATCAAATGTTAATTTGTTGAGAAAAACACTACTCAAACATTTGTTGAAACTTTATTTCTATTTTTTAACAAGTAAAATAAAAATAATCTACACAAACATGATATAAAGTATAGACCATTAATCATTGTGCATATCATTCTAATTTTGCTATTTTCAAAAATAGAAAATATAAATATTTTTTTAGGTGTGCTTTCAATAGATATAGACAATAGCCATGTTTGATAATTTTATTTTTATTTCTTGCTCTTGAAAGTAAAAAAAATAACAAAATTTGTAATTATATTAGAAAAAAGGAAAAAAAACCCATATATTTATACTATTTATGGATGATTTTGAGTGAACTCATGGTCAAGAATACATCAATGTTGTTTGTTTGGGAAAGTAGAATGAGATGTTTGTTGCAGATGTAATCTCACTTTAAAATTTATTTTAAATTTGGTAATAAAGGGTTTCCATTTTTTTTTCTATCAAATTATAAAAACAATAAATACATATAGGTTACTTAATATGAATTTTTGGAAATTAGAAAACAAAAAAACGAAGTAGTGTTATTATTAACCCTTCTTGCCAAAAATGTTACCATAGACGATTACAACAAAGGGGAGGGTGATAATCAATGTTTTCATAATCGAACCGGTCATTGAACCGAAAAAGTTACCAGTTCACGATTCACCAGTTGAACCGCAGTTGAACCGGTGACGTCATAAATATACAATTTATAAATTATTAAAATTTTTAAATAATTATAAAAATAAAAATAATAATTTATATCCATCAACTAACTTGGAAAAACAGAAAAATGATCAAATAATGTAAAGTTCATGTTAATCATCAAGTAATGTAGTAAGATCTTGCACGCACAAAACTCAGAAAAAAAAAAAAAAAAAAAATGAAAGAAAGCTTGCCCAGTCGCTAGGGCGGTACCAGTCGCGAAGGTGGAGAGGGGGGTGAGGAGGGAGGCTACCAATAGGGAGTGGGAGAGAGGGCGGGGTACCAGCCGGGAGGGGAGGGCGGGGAGTTTTCCAATGTCGACAAGAGTTTTCTGGGTGTCGCAGGCGGTTGGTGGGAGCTGCTTGGGTGTCGAGACGCCCGACACGTCGGTGACGGGAGGAGCAGCAGGCTGGCAGTTGGGGGAGTGGAGGAAGGAGGGTTTGGAGTTACAGGCTTGTAGCTATATACACTCCAAAATGGCGTCGTTTTGATGTTGTTTTTTTTTTAAAAAATAAATAAATAAATAAATAAATTCAATTGAACCAGTCGGTTCCCTCCAAACTGACCAGTTCGTCTGGTTCATCGATTGGACCGCTGGTTCAAACGGTCCGACCACCGGTTCAGACGGTTCGACCCCCGGTTCAGACGATCCGACCCCGGTTCAATCCGAATCCGGTCCAATTGATCGGACCAGACCAGAACCATGACCGGTCAGCGGTTAAACCGGTCGGTCCAGTCCGGTTTTTAAAACATTGGTGATAATAACCCTAAAAGTATATATTTTGCCTAATTAAGTTATTCTTAAGTATTCATCATAATTAATATATTAAGATTTCAAGAAAAGTTTAAACAACTATAAATAAAATCTTTCTCAAAATCTATTTAATATATATATATATATATATATATATATATTTAACTAGAGAACATCATTATAAGACATATTTATCTTAATTTATTTTTTATTAATTTAAAGTTCAATTATTATTATTATTTTTATTTTGAAATTTTTTATTTTTCAAACTTAATTGAATAAGAACCCTACAAAACATGTACAAATTTATAAATCATGGATATTATTTTTTTTATTTGTTTTCCATACTAAATTACATGAAAATTTATTAATTTCACAAATGTCAAATGTTAACAATACACACATACAAATTTATAATTCATATTTTTACACACATACATGACAATAATATTAAATGTATAAGACATTTTTATATTTTTATTAATACACTTAAAAACACCCAAAAATATTCACAATACGCATGCTTGTACAAACCTTGTTAGTTAGTACAAATAATTCATACAATTATTATAAATGTCTTGAAAATATATGAAAATATATATATAAAAAAAATATATCTTTGAAATTTATGCATATATGTAAATAATGTTTTCAATGATATAAAAATAAAGAAAATGAAAAAACATTGTGGACTTGAATTTTTCACATGTGTTCCACTCAAAACTGAATATCTTTTTGCAAAATGACACATCTCATATGAAGAAGAGAGTCATTTTGATATAATAAGGAAATGAAAATTAAGGAAGCGTGCAAATCATGTAGCGATTCATTTGAGTTAATCTCGATGATAAACTTTAATGTCTAGATTATATCAAAAGGACTTTTTTCTTCATATGAGATGTGTCATTTCCCATTATGGTACGTCCACTTTACTGTATCAATTGAAGTAACAATTAAAAGCTTCCTCATGTATTTCCACATCATAACCCATAATTTTTTGATCAAATGATGGACTTAACCTAGCTGAATGATCCCTTGGACATGTATGCAAATACATTTCAATAGTATTCGATAGTGGGATTGATGCTACAACATGAAACATTAACTTACATCATCATCATCTTTAATTGGTAATTGTATATAGTTAATGTTCTCATTTCCAATCAACATAAGAATTAGATACCGTAATATCATGGATAACATGGTGTGAGCGCGATCGATCGACATAACATGACACAACTTATCCTCCAACTCATCATATATTTATCAAATTATTCACTAAAACACCATTTTTAGGAGGACAATTGTAACACACCCCATCTAAGCCATCAATTATTTTACCATCCTTATAACACATAATTGTAAGCAAACAATCCATTCATATACCTAAAAAGAATCAAATTAAATATATATAAGATTGAATCAAATTAAATTTATTTTAATTTATCAAATTCAAATTAATGTATTTATTTCATACAAGATAAACTATTTAATTTTAACAAATAAAAAGATAGTATATCAATTTTTATATATGATAAATGGTTTGAATATCAATTAAATATTTAAAAGTAATTAAATTTAAATATTGCTAATTAAATATAATAATAATAATTGTTTAATTAAAATGATCCAATACTTCATTATGTCCCAAGCCAAATCTAACCCATATCCGATTGGGTTAGTTTCAATGTTTTCCTAAACCCAAATCACTGTATCCACCAAAATCTCGTTGGATTTGGTTCCAAGTTGCAACCCAGTGAAGAATCCCATTTTGCCCCATGAAATTGAATTTGCCACCGCTGGTAGCATTTCCTTCACTACGTTGGCAACAAGCTTCACCCAGTGAAGAATCCCATTTTACCCTCCTGAAAAAGGCCCTATTTTCCTCTGCCACTCTCAATCCTCGCAGGTACTAATCTAATCATGTTATTATTTTTTAATTTTTTGCAACCCCCGTTTGATTCCCAAGAAAATCCATCCCCCATTCGATTTCCGGGAAAACTCATCCTCGTTTGATTTCCGAGAAAATCCATTGAAAACCCCCAAGGAAAACCAAAAAAATTGCTTTTTTTTTGGCTCCCTGTGCTTTCTGGATCTGTTCTAGGGGTCTCTTTGCTTTTGTGCCATTGGATTTAAATTTCACGAACCCTAAATCCACGATTTTTGAGCTATGCTGAAAAACACAACCTTTCCCTGCAAATCATGATCAAATTACCAAATAGCATCTTATGTTTTTTTATAAAAAAAATTGGACACATTTTGTATCCTGTGCGCGGGCTGGACTGGTAGGAAATATCGGGAAATTTCCCGAAAATTACCGAAATTTCCTTCGACCTATAATCGGTGACGAATATTGTGTCGGAGCCGGCTAATAATATTAATTTTATTATCTGCACGTGGAACAAACCTAGTATTTGAAAACAAGGAGTGGCCGTCAAAAACCCTCTGCTAAACCCGACTGCAAACGGAGACCAAATGAACGACCCAGCCCACCATGACGAAGATGAGGATCAAGGGGATGTGTTTCTCGATGAAAACGACGTTGTTCAGGAAATCACTGTAGACGACGAAGGTGAATCTGTCTCCCCTCTTTTTTTCTCTCTATTTTTTTTTGTTAGTGTGTGTATGTGTGTGTTTTTAATTTCTTTGTCTCCCTTGCTGTGTATGCAGATCTTCCTGACGTAGAAGGCGAAGATGATGATGCGGAAGATTTTGGTATAGCCCTTATTCGACCTGTTTTTTTTTTCTTTTTAATTCTGTCTTATAGCTTTATAGAACTTGAATGATTGTTTTGGGTTTTTGAAATAATTGTTTGAATGAATTTTTGGTGGGTGTAGAGGAAGCTGATGATTCCATGCACATTTTCACTGGTCATACTGGTAAGGTTCCCAAAAAAATTGGGTTGTTTTGGAATTTATTTCGGTGTTATTATTCAGTTTGGTACTATAGTATAATTGGGATGATTGAATTGTTCATTTGTGCACTAAAAATTCTTATAGATAAGGCTTGAACCAGGGTTATTATGCAATTTATTGGACTCTTGTATTTTTGACGTGGAATTATCATTTAATTTCTATAGTGAAATGGTTTGGTTATGTACTTAGGTAAGTGGGTGTGGCTTTTAGGGAATTTGTCGTGCCTTTAAAAATGATTGAACCATCTAAACTATGAATAATGCTGCCCTCTTCAAATGTGAGCATCTCCTTTGAAGTTTTCAATTTTGAAACTTGTATAGCTACTTGAACTATAGTATATTTTCACAACCATATGAGAAAAACTCTCCCTGTGTGGAAAAACTATGATTTTGAAGAAGAGTAATGTTGTGCTCTTTGAATTTGTTCTTCAACTGGCTTCTCCAGGCAGACCTGATTTATGAATGTCCTTGTGCAAAATATTCCATTTGGAGAGTATTATTTTCCTTTGAAAAATGAATTTTGGAAAAAAGACTTATACTTAATACTTTAAAAAAAAGGGGTCTATTTTGAGTATGCTTCTATGTGTTAGCAGTGCTGCTTGTGAACATCTTGGGATTAACTTGTTAGGTTGTCTATCTTGTTATAATATGTTGATGCGATTAATCTACTTCAGATAGGAAGAGCATTCTTAAGATGATTGTAAAGGCTCTCCTTGTCCCCTAGTTATGACATGAAGGCAGCCCTCTGGGTTTATGCTTGGACTTAGTAAATTGCTGAGGGTGTTTCCTTGGCCATGTCTGAGATCCCTCATCACGCCAAGGTTGGAAAGATTACAAGTTCTAATAAGCATCAAAGCTCCATGCACATGTTCTGTTTGGTTTTGGATCAAACAATGGATATGGATTGAAAAATAGCTCAAGTTATATGTTCTTCACTGAGGAACTCAGTCTTTTCCTTGCATTGTATTAGAGAGATTTCTGGTAATAAGTCTGTTTTCCTTCTTCTTTTTGGGCATAGGTGAACTTTACACAGTTGCATGCAGCCCAATGGATGCAAGATTAGTGGCAACAGGGGGTGGAGATGATAAAGGATTTATTTGGAAGATTTTTGATGGAGACTGGGCTTTTGAACTTGGAGGTATATGTATAACATAATTGGGATGTGCTTTAGTATCCCCTTGGTTGAGGGTTTTAGCTCCAACTTGCTTTTCATTTAACCAAATTCATGAATAAGTTAGATTTTAATTTTATGCTTAAACTGCAACTGGACATTGTTAAAATCTCTGTTCAGGTCACAAGGATTCTGTGTGTAGTTTAGACTTTAGTGCTGATGGACAGCTGCTTGCATCTGGAAGCTTTGATGGGCTTGTTAAAATCTGGGATGCATCTTCTGGGGACCTCAAGGGCACACTTGAAGGTCCTGGTGGAGGCATTGAGGTGCACTTCTTAAGCATTTTCAGTTGTGCAACTCTGATATGGATTTATAAAAATTGAGTATAAAATATGTCACTGTGCAGTGGGTCAGGTGGCATCCAAGAGGACATTTGGTCTTGGCTGGTTCAGAGGATTGCACAGTTTGGATGTGGAATGCTGACAGAAGTGCCTACCTTAACATGTTTTCAGGTCATGCTAGTAGTGTGACATGTGGCAATTTTACTCCTGATGGTACTATATTTCCTTTTATTGGGAGAAATTTGGCGTTTCCTCCTTCTTTTACCTCTCCTTTTTACTTTCCAATTTTATTTTTACCTTTTGTTTCTGCTGCTTGTTTAAGGCAAAACAATCTGTACTGGTTCTGATGATGCAACCTTAAGAATATGGAATCCAAGAAGTGGTGAAAATACCCATGTTGTTAGAGGTATATATGTAGATTACTGTCTATTCTGTTTTTCCCTTTCCTTGTTAGTATTCCAGTTTTAAAATCTGAATTAAAATTATGCTGTTGCATTTTAGTAAGCATCAGGGGTTTTGTACACACGACAGCTCATGTCCATGTTTCATGGCATTGATGTCCAAGTTGTTTGATCATAGGCAACAATATGATTTTTTTTTTTCTCCTAAATGTTATCTTTGTCTATCTCATTGCTTGTCTCACCTTTGTGAATTTAATATGAGTTATGCCAACAACTCTTTGATGTCAATAGTAGCCATTGTTATACAAAATGTTTCAAGATAGCTGGTGAAGGATTGAAAATTTCAGAACTTTTAAGTTTCAAATTGGTCCAAATTGAAACTAAATCTTGTTATTCTCGAGGTTTTTCCAAAATTTAAAACATACTAAATTACTTCTAAATGAGAGGTTATTAATAAGGTGAAATCACTTCTTTTGATGGTGGTTAATTCCATTGTTACCATTCCCACTAGGAGGCCTGGAAATGCTTAGGAGTTCTACTATTTGAAGTAGTTATGAGAAGCTTTGGCAAGTTGTTGTTGTGTTACTGTTTTCCTCTTGCATCATATGAAGGAATGAATTTGGCTAAGATTCTTGATATCCTTTTGTTTTTGATGAGTTGTTTCATAAATGACAATATCTGACTGTTGGTTCCTAGTGTGACTACATGTTACTTATGTGGTTATATGGAAGGATCAATGAAGGGTACTTCTTCATCCTTATCAACCCGGTTATAGGTTCTACTCTATTTGCTGGTTATCTTAGTATACCACACAGAGTAACTAGATGAAGGGTTCATGCTATTAGCTGTTGAGGCTTGGCTCAAGTGGTAAAGGGATGGGGAGGGTTTGTGGGAGGTTCTAGGTTCAACGCCCAATGGGGCAAAAATTTACCTATCAAAAAAAAAAAAAATAATGTATATATATATATATATATATATAAAGGAAGGGTTTATGCTATTCAAGATAGCCTTTGTTTGTTGTTGGGATTTTCGTTGCCATTCTTGACGCCTGATATTTTGCCTTCTCTAGGTCATCCATATCATACTGAGGGACTGACATGCTTGGCAATAACCTCTGATTCAACTCTTGCTCTTACTGGCTCAAAGGATAGTTCTGTCCACATTGTGAACATCACAACTGGCAAGGTTTGATTTCTTGTTGCATTTGATCCCTTGTTTTTGTTGCCTCATTTTTGTAATTGTGCTCTTGTACTGTTGATTTAGATAAGAAGTCATACTAGATTCATAATTTTAACACTACACATCTGTATAAACATTTTGAATTTTGAAATTATCTTACACTTTTGATATTTTGGCCATTTTGAAATTCTTGGTAAATTGAAATTTCAGGACTGAAATTTGAAACTGCGGGATCCTTGTGCGTTTATTTATCAAAAAAAAAAAAAAAAACTGCAGGATG
This sequence comes from Vitis cinerea var. helleri x Vitis riparia, assembly GCA_946000715.1. Taxonomy (NCBI): domain Eukaryota; kingdom Viridiplantae; phylum Streptophyta; class Magnoliopsida; order Vitales; family Vitaceae; genus Vitis; species Vitis cinerea var. helleri x Vitis riparia. The sequence continues at coordinate 18,479,884 of OX254009.1, read as the reverse complement.
AACCGATCTTACTATTTACATTTGTGTTTTGGCTATATCACATGTTTGCTGTCACCCTTGAGGCCTATCTCAAGTGGTAATAGGATGGGGAGGGTTTATGGGAGGTTCCAGGTTCAAGTCCCAATTGGGACAAAAATTTACCTATCAAAAAGAAAAAAAAAAAAAAAAAATCACAAGTCTTGTGTCTGTTTCATATGTGGTAAACTGTCATTTGCTTTCTCATTCTTGTGTAATATTTTTGTTCAGGAAAGATTATCTTTGCTTGAGAAGACTAACTCAATAGCCACAACCTTTTTGTATTACCAAGACCCTAATTCTATCATAGAATCTGCACTAAGATTTGACTGCAAATGATAATTTTTTGAGTTTTGATTTTTTATTTTTTTTAATGGCCAGGTGAATAACTTTCAGAAAGGAAGGAAATAAAGATAGAATAGAGAGAAACAGAATACAAAAAAGAAAGAAATAGAAAAAAAAAAAAAAATCCAAAACCATGTTTGGAAAGAAAAAGTAAGAAACTCAAACTGGAGTTTAACTTTGGGATATAAGCCTCCTGCATGAGGCATAAATATCAAGATATAATTCAAACAATCAGGAACAGTGACAGATATAGAAAAATAGGGAAAAAGAAAACTATACGAGAAGACTGCATTGCATGCCATTAATTTTAAGTCAAAAGTCTAAGGAGCAAAATTTGTTATCTTTATTTATTTTTTTTAATAGGAAGGATCAAAGTTATTGAGTGATGCCTGAAAACCATTGTCTAAATGTGAAATTTGAGGAACTTTAAAACTTTAAAAAATGAAAGAAATTGATATTAACTGTCAATTGACCATACATGTGGATTGTAAAACAAACCATTGTAAAGAAATCAAGAGCAACCTTTTTTTGGCTCTAACCCGCCTTAAACTTCCATTTGGGGGGTAATCCTTGAATCAAAAGTGTTAAAACTTTAAAATGTGTTACAAAATATAAGTTTAATTAGTTACTACAAATAAGAAAGCATAAGAGATGAAATTCCAACTTTGTGGTAACTGATAAGATCTCCTTTTATTTGGTCTAAGAAGACCATATTTTGAACATAACACTAGTTTTCAAAGCATAGGTGTATGTCTTGTAATATTATCACAGCATGGTGAAAACCTGAACTTATATGAGCCTCAGGACACTGCTTTGAAATGTTCTCTTTGATCCTTGGTCTGACTGGAGCCTGCAAGTGTCAGCGTCAACTACCTTTTTAAAACTATAGGGGAGAAAAAGGAGGATCAATCATTAGAATGAATTGCCTGCTTTATAATTATGCAATTCTGACATCAAGTGGTTTGATGCATCATGTTGCTACAGTTAAGAAAGCTTTGTATGAGGTGATTTATACATGTTGGGGATATTGATTGAGCTTCTAAGATCTTTTATTTTATGTGATGATATGAGTTTTAGTTACAAATAACTTGGTTGAGAATAAATTGATGGGTGAATAACTAATGTATAGGAGACATGCATTTGCCTGCTGTCATTTGCATTTTGCTTCATGTCTCAGTGTGGTCTTAGGCAGTGGTCAAAGACTCAAAATGGCTAAGAATAGGTCCAGTACAATAAGCTTTTAGAGGAATGGAGTTCCTATTCTGAGTGATTTGGTTGGTACTGGTGGATGGCTGATGGATGCACTAATAGAAAACAGGTTGGATCCTGGCTGCTTCTAGGGTAAGAGGGCCTGAGTGGGGAGTTGCAGAGGGATCAAATAAGTTGATGATTTTCCAGAGTGGCATCTGTTGCATATGAAATTATAGGTCTTTGATCTATTTTTCTTGAGAGGATGTGTTATATTGTATGACTGCTTTGGGATTTCACTGTGGGTGTTTGTCACTATGAATCTTGTTCTGTATCACCAAACTAATGACCATTGTAGTCACCACTCTTAGGTTGTGGACTTGCTGTGTTGGAGTGTCATGTTCAAGTTCTCAACTCTTTGGTCTTTACTCTGCTCTGGATGGCCAAATATCCAATATCTAGGGTAGTTTCATGCATGTCTTATTGTCCATTTGAATGCTGATAACAGTATTCATCCAACATCTATGGGGTATTGGGTGTGTGCATCTCTCTCTCTCAAATAAAATAAAAGTCCTTTAGCTTGTCAATGATATGCTATTCAGAGTGTGCCTGCTTGATGACATCACATATAATGGCCGAATAAAGGCAGTGTACAGAGCTGAGAATATTGAGAATGGACTAGCATTGTTCAAAGAAATGACGAGTAATGGACTTAATCCCAATAATATTTTTTTTGCAATGTTTTGATCAATGGCCTCTGTAGAATGGGAAATGTACAACATGGATGTGTTTCTAATAGTTATGATTCATCATGGTTTGATATCAGACACAGTAACCTCTGACAAATTACAAGTTGAAGGAATTTGTCCTGATGCTGTCACTAATTTGTATTGATTAGTTGACATTCCAAAGAGAGCATGTTTCATGATCACCCATTTAACTTGGGTTTATACCTAATGATGTGACATAGCATATATTAGTAAGAAATTTTGTTAGAGGGTGACAGAGAGTTCTAGGCCCTATCTGAAGCTAAGTCTTAGTCACTAAAAGGAAACATGGTCTCTTGAAGAATGGCCAAGTTACTGTTTGGTTTGGTTAGGCTTTACAAAGAGTTGCTCTGCCATCCATTTTACCAGGCACTAAAGTTATCATCTTCTTTCAACTAAATGCAAATCCGTCGGCCTTCAATTTTTTCACTTTCTGATAACCTGGAGTGCACATTAGTTGAGATATTCGGACTACCCCTTGGATCAGTTATTGGTTACTGGGACTTTGTAGAATGGGAATGCTTGTTATCTCAAAGGAAGTGTGCTGTTGGTGACTGGAGGAGTTATAAAAGTGGTTTTGGTCAGGATTTGAGGAGAATTGGCTCTTCAAAGTAGTTTATGTTGTGTCTGCCTTGCAGCCATTTTCAAAAGCTCAGACCCAAGCTTACTCCTCTTTGAAATACTGGGTCAGAATACTTGGAAGAAGTGCCATAGCTGCTATGCATCAACTGAAATTTTCAGGTTTTGTTACTAAATTATGCTGTCATTTTAAATTCATAACAATAGATCTTAATAAAGGTCATGTATTTTCAGAACCTCACGTGATAGTTAATATTTATATTGTACCCCTTTCATGTCTTATTTTGTCATATGCTTAGAGCAGAGTCATCATTTGGCATATTCTCTGTTATCGTGCTGAGGGCTACACTCCAATTTCAGCATACTCGCTTCCACTTGGGCCAGCCTTCTCTGCCAACTACAGTTTTGTGGGGCATGTTATATGTGGTTCAGCAAGTTGTGAGAATTTCCAATGGGTTTTGAATCAGGACAGAACATGTATTAATGGACTTATGTGACATGGCATGACATGTGGTGCATTGACACCTGGTTTATAATGTCTAGCTGCTCTGGCTTCTGAAACTGAGTTCCTTTTATCTTAGTTTGCATACTTATTTTTCTACTTTTACGGTACAAAAGAAAATTGGGTCTCTTGTCAATTTTAAGTGCATCATCCATTCATCCTGCCAAAACATGCTTTGATAAGATAGGAAACCATGTGTGCATTGCTTTTCATTCTTATCAGGTATAGTTGTACTAGTTGATATATGTGCGGGAATTTGGAGGATGTGAACATCTCTAATCTATCAGGCAGACTTGTAATAAACTTTCATGTGTGATCTACAGGTTGTTAGTTCATTGACTTCTCACACAGATTCAATTGAATGTATTGGCCTTTCACTGAGGTGTATACCCTGAACTCTCTCTTTCTCTCTCTCACTCTCTTACACACACACACATACGTAACATCAGAAGTGTACATAATTAATGATCATTATACCTTTTTTTTGATAAAATGGCTGAATTTTTTGTCATTTGTGGATACGATTTGAAATTAATATTGGCTGAAAAAAAATCTTTTGCATAATTCAAATCCATGTATGATATGGGGTCCAATGTGGTGACAAGGTGCATCACTACCTTGTCACCACAGTGGAGTTTCAATATAATTTTGACTAATGAAACTGGCAATGTATTACAGTAACATTTAACTTGGTACATCTGATCTTGGTGTAAACCCTAGATATCAAATTCAACTGAGGTACTGCAACCTGAGCCTTGACCTGCTTGAAAATGAGGAGCTCAAACCATGTGGTATGGTTTAAGCCTGTTAGGAACACAACACCCACTATGTGTGCTGTGTGCATGCTGAATCCGTTCTTTTGATCTTATCAAATCATAATTGTTAATACAATACCCCAATCCTCTCGTCCCTAACCCTTCCCCATTTGTATCCGAGTTAATACAATCTATTTGACCCTTTAAGAGTGCAGAATGCTCTCTGTATACATTTAGCTCTTTTATTTTTTGATCAGATATGTACATTTAGCTCACAAAAGGGTGGTCTATAGCTTTATGTTCCAGCATACTGTCAAGACTTGCTGTGTTAGGGTAATTTAATTATGGATTGCTGCTTCTGGCACAACAGGAATAGATTTAGTACTAATATTTCTAAAATTGGTCTTAAGAATCCTGTGGTATTTAAGATTGCTTTGGCCCACTAAGAACTGAGCATGTTATGGTTTAAAGAGAGGTCATAAAATCTTACTAGGGGTCTCCCCTTGAAGTTTTTCCTTTTCCCAAAAGGGGAAACCCACATAAAGAAAGCACTCTTGCTGTTAATTTAGGTTTTTTTTAATTCATGCAAACATGATGCCCATGACTTGTTTTGCATGGCAGTTCCCCATGGGCTGCAACCGGTGGCATGGATAATAAACTCATTGTCTGGGATCTGCAGCATTCATCACCACGCTGCACATGTGACAATGAGGTCTGTTGGAGTTTATTTTCATAGAGAAAATTATCTTCTATGCATGTAACCACTTGTTTGTTTCTGATCAAAGCCTCATGCTTGGGTGAGTCAAGCCTAGGATCCTTATATTGTTCATATCCTTCTTGTGAACAGGATGGGGTGACATGCTTGTCATGGCTAGGTGATTCTAAGTACGTAGCTGCTGGGTGTGTGGATGGAAAAATTCGAATCTGGGATAGCCTCTCTGGAGATTGTGTGAGAACTTTCAGTGGGCATTCCGATGCCATTCAGTCTCTGGGTGTATCTGCTGATAAGAATTTCCTGGTTTCTGGTTCCCTGGATGGTACTGCCCGGGTATTTGAGATCCCAGAGTTCCAGTGAGAAAAACTAGCTACTTGTACTATACCAAAATGAAATGAGTGACTTCATCATGAGTATTGTGCAAAACATTGCATTGTGAATCTGTAGCTTTGCACTTTGGGCCATTTCTTCTGTAAAATGCAGGATTTTCTTTGTTCTAAGTTAATGGCGTAGTGGGAAATTTTGATACTGAGAGCACAGAAATGCTTTGAAAAATATGTAGCTTGCATGTTTGTGAGTAAATTGGAGCACAAGATTAGTTTGTTTTCTGTGGCATGCATTTAGTGACTGATTCCTAATTTTTTCCCTCCCATGCCATCTAGGGGCAGTCCTGAATTAGATTTTCTGTTCAAAATGAGGGCTAAAAAAATTCACAAAAAACATTTGAAAGTACCTTAAATTTAATGTAAAAAGCATCTTTTACGTATTTTCCTAAGCTAGAAATTGTAACATTTTCAAGCATATCCTAAGAATTTCAAGTAGGTACTAGGGTAGAAAATTTATTTATTTATTTATTTATTTATTTTTACAAGCATTCTTAATTTTTAATTTAAAATAAAGAAAATAATAAAACGTAGATAATGAAGATCATAAAAAGTTCATTTTTGGAGGAGGCTATCAAAATAATGTTAATGGTGAATATGAAGAAAAACTAAAACTAACTCCCCAAAAAAAAGTAGCTCTTTATAATCTTGATTTAAAAACAAACAAATAAGAAGTGTTTTCAAAATAAGGTTGTAGACCCCCTGTTTTAAACCAAGAGTATTGGTTTAATTGATTTTTATTATTATCTTTTTTTATTATTTTTATAAGTTGAAGCAAGGTGGCCTTTCAAAAATCATCCGGGAGTGGAATTTAGTGAGGAGGGGGGGACCTCCCTTTCTGCATGAAAGCAGCTACGAGTGGATGGCAGGGAGGATGGCCGACCATGCTTGCTGATGGGTGAACAGCAGGGCAGGTAATGGCTTGCCGAGGAAGAAAAGAAAAACTGGAGATTTAGAAAAGGATGGGGCAGACGTCTGAGAGAGGGGGAGGCTTTTGGAGGAGGGGATGTTTTTTCAGCTGCCTAGAGAGAGATATTGAAAGCTATTGGAGGAAAAACATAGGTATCATTTCTGCAAGCTATGGATTCTCTTGTGTTCAGGGTACTTTATGGTGTCTTATGGGTATTATGAGATGCTATTTTTGATGCTTGAATGTGCTTTTTTGGGACTCTCATATTTTTATGGAATCTAAGCCTCCCTATACTCACTCGATGCTTGATTTCCAACCTGTTCATGGTCTCTGTTTTGATGTGTTATATGAGATGTTGGCATTCACGTATTGATTTCTCTTTGGGAACTTAAAATGGAACCATAGATGACATTGATGTTTCAGCCAATGTAGTCATTATAAGTTTCTCCATGCATGCCATCACCTTTCCTCTCTCTACGTTCCCCATTACCCACTTCTCTTTCTAACTCTCCACTCTTCCACCCTCACCCCCCCACCCCCTCATCAAAACCACCATCCTCCCATTTCCATTGCTTCATTCACGTGCATGGAGCCCCTCATGCACACGGCCACCTCAATCACCCCCCATGCTTACATACCCATCCTACCGCCCACACCCATGCACACCATCATCTTCCATACCCTCACCCCGTTCCATTTCCAACCTCCATACCCATCACGTCCTCTTTCATGCTCATTGCACCCACTGCTGGCTGCCCATTCCACTCATCACGCCCATTCCCCTCAAAAATCATACCCATTACAATACCCATCCTCTACACCAACTTTCATACCCATTTTCCAAACCTGTATTTCATCATTCCCTACACCCATCATATCCATGTCTCTTTTCACTTTCAATCGTGCTCATGGCCTGCCCATTTGGATTACTACTCGTGTCCCATGCGCAAGGCCACCTCCATCACGCCACCCTCGTTTCATACCCGTCTTTCCCATACCCGCAGACATCTCTCACTCACCATTTTCCCATTCCTGCCATCAGCCAAAGCCCTCATTCTTGGTGAGGATGGACTCCCGGAAGCGTGGCGATTTCTCCCTCATGAGCCCCCTTGGAGGCGGTCGCCCTAGGAGAGTGAAGAGAAAGAGCTTGAAGGTGGCTGTCAAGAGGGCTGCCGGTGGAGCTGATGATGCCCGGCTGGAGAGGTGGACTGTGAGGAAGTTTGGAGCTCTTGGGCTTGCTCTTGGTGATGGGTTTGGACTTGAGTTGGAGCCCAACCCAAGTTTGTGATGGAGATTGGTTTTGGGCTTGCCTATGTTGGTTTTGGTTTTGGGCTTGCCCATGAAGACATTAGACTTGGGTTTGAGTTGGGGAACTAGGCCCAAGTTTGTGATGGAGATAGGTTTTGGGCTGGCCTATGTTGGTTTTGGTTTTGGGCTTCCTCATGATGGCATTGGATTTGGGCTTAAGTTGGAGCCCAGACCCATTTGCATTGATGGATGGCCTCATGCTCCCTATGCTAGCCACTCTCATGGCCCAAGTCCATGTTGAGATAGCCCATTTGGTTTTTCCGATTCTAAATAAGTTTTCAAACCTCTAATCTTCGTAATTAATTAATCTATTCATTCATTTTTGTTTTTATCTTATTTTATTTTTGCCTATTATGTTAACTCAACTTAAACGCAACCAAAAGATAAATTATTAGGATGGAATATTGTTTTTAAAACCCAAAATAATTTATATTTCATCTTCTTTGCTTTAATTATGTCTAATCATCATATATGAAAATTTTTATATAATTAATTTATGATGGCTTCAATGAATTTTCTTCCATCCAAATTTTAAGTCCTATCTTCACAACTTATGTCTTTTAAAACCATTCTTAAAAAATCCGACTTCCTAAATCAATTTTCAATTTCAAATATTTGACTATTTACTTTCATCATTTTAGATATTATTCTTGTTATTATTATTATTAGTCCGCGTTTATGTATTTAATTCTTTTAAAAATTCCAATAGTTAAAATCCAATTCTTCAAAAATCTCATGCCTTAATTTAATTTCTCAATCCTAAAAATTCTACGATTTGTTTAAATCTTATTTTCGTCAATTAAAATTATTATCCCATAGTTATTTAGTTATTTAAGGTCTAATCTTTCAAAAATCTCATGTCTTAATTTAATTTTTTAATAATTTGTTTAAATCTTATTTTCATCAATTAGAATTATTATCTCATAGTTATCTAGTTATTTAAGGTTTAATCTTTCAAAAATCCCATGTCTTAATTTAATTTTTCAATAATTCATTTAAATCTTATTTTCATCAATTAGAATTATTATCCCATATTCATCTATCTATATAGTCTAATCCTTCAAAAATCCCATGTTTTAATTTAATTCTTCAAATATACGTTTAAATCTTATTTTCATTAAATAGAATCATTATCTCATATTTATCTAGTTATTTAAAGTCTAATCCTTCAAAAATCCTATAATTTAATTTAATTTTTCAAATATTCGTTTAAATCTTATTTTCATTAAATAGAATCAATATCCCATATTTATCTAGTCTAATCTTTCAAAAATCCCCTGTCTTAATTTAATTATTCAAATATTCGTTTAAATCTTATTTTTATCAATTAGAATCATTATCCCATATTTATTTAGTAATTTAATTTTTTAGTAATCCGTTTAAATCTTATTTTCATCAAGTAGAGTCATTATCCTATATTTATTTAGTTATCTAAAGCCCCATCCTTCAAAAATCTCATGTCTTAATTTAATTTTTCAATCCTAAAAATTCCACTATTCATCTAAATCTTATTTTCATCAATTAGAATTATCATCCCCACTTATCTATTTATTTAAAGTCCAATTCTTCAAAAATCCAACGTCCTAATTTAATTTTCAATCTTAAAAATTCCACTATTCATTTTTTATTTGTTTAAAATGTTATTTCCGTTAATTAGCGTTATCATTCCATAGTTATTTATTTATTCTAATTGTTAAAGTTTAATTCTTAAGAACCCGACTTTCCAAATCTAATCTCCAATCTCAAAAGCTCCATCGTTCATATACCATTGTTTAATGATTGTTTTCGTTATTAACGCTATCTCATTCATTTACTTATTCGCTCATCCGCTTATCCACTCATTTTAAATCCCGAACTCTCAAATCATTTTTCAAATTTCTAACCTCGTTCAAATTTAATTTCTAAAATTCTCGTTCTAACATTTAGTTTCTAAAAGTCTGATATCCAAATAAACTCTAAAATTCCAATTTTTAAATAACCTTCGAGACTCCAATTTTTCAAATAAATTTCAAAAATCCGATTTTCTCTCAAATAGTTTTAATTTCATTCTGGTCTTCAAATAATCTTCTGCTCCTCTTAGTTTTAATAAGCATGAACGAATTTCTCATAATTCTGAAATAATGGAGTCTGTGACATTAATTCATGCAAAATAAACGGGTTGTGGTGAGGGCCCTACATAAGTGATTTTATGAATTGATTGATTGATTTGATTATCACACATGATTGATTCATTCTGCTTTATGATATGCATGAGATTATTCTTTTAATTGTGTACTAATCCTCTTTCTTGATAGCGCATTGATCGATTGATGCCAAGGTATGCTCCGTTCTCACTTCGGTCGATTCTTTATTGAGTGTTTTAATTCCCTCACGTGCATGATCACCCTGAGTATTCATTGATTTCCACATCAATTGCCACAACAACTTCATTTCATTAGTAGAGACCCGACTTTAGGGACTTAGAGGGGTGTTACGGTCTTTACCGTACCTTTCCAATAAGTAACTTGACCCTCGAACCCGATCCGGTTTTTCGTAGATCACCTTTTTTCAAACTAAGGAGTCACACTTAGAATTTTTTTTTATTATTTTGTTTACCCTTTTAAAATAAAATAAAAATAAGTGGCGACTTCAAGTCAATTTTTCTTAATCAATAAAATCATTTTTTTCAAAATAAAAATCGAGCTCACCATCGAGTGGAAAGCGCATGAGCCCACAAAGGTATTGTTTATTTTTTGGCTAGCTTTTTTTATTCAATTAAAAGTAACCTATTGACATCGTCCAACATAATTAAAGTGAACTTGGTTCACTTTAATTATGTTGGACGATGTCAATAGGTTACTTTTAATTGAATAGAAAAAGTCATATTTTGGTTTTTTCTATTCAAGCAAAAAACAAACACCACCTAATTTTTTAATTTTTGTTTAAATCAAATTAAAATTAAAATGGAAAGAAACTATATAAAAAATAGAAAGTAGAAATAAATATTATATAAAAAATAGTAATTTTTTTTACATACATTAATTTTTTTAAGACAATGTTCTAAATTATCACATTTTCAGTATAAACCTTTAAGATTTATTGTATCTTATATAAAAATTATTATTATTTTGTAATTTTAAAAATAGAAAACAAGAGTGTATCCAAATGTACAATATGTTTCTCTCGCCGCATGCCATGATAGATGGTATTTTAATCACAAGTTTCAAAATATAGGGAAATAGTGTATTTTTAATTTGGGAAATTATAAATGCATTGATCTAAATTCTCTTTTCATCCACCCTATTTATACATTCAACTGAAAACTTAAAAACTTCTAACCACATTCACCTTACAATTTTAAGAAACCTAAAATACCATTTCCATTGTTATCTCCTAAAATCCATTTTCTTCTTCTTTTACCACTCAACCCATTTCTTCTCAACCACAAACCCTAATTACAAATCATCTTATTTGAAGTTTATTTGACCTCAGAAGACCATTGTAGCCATGTTCATAGCTAATTTCATTTTTTTTTTTTGTATTTTGTTTGAATCCATAAACATAGGACATGAAAATCTTTTAGGGTTTATTCATATATAATTTTTTATAAAAAAAATTATAAAAATAGTTGAAAAATAATTAGGAAGAATGTAAGTGTGATTTAGAAGTGAAAAATTGTGAAAATCTACAATGTAAATGAAGGATAAAAAAAGTATCAAATCTTGGAAAGTCGAACATAACTAAAATGTTCGGTCCTTCGGTTCTGAACATTTCAACTATGCCCGGTCTTCTAGGACTAGATACCATGGGTTTCAATTTTTTATTTTATTTTATTTTATTTTATTTTTATTTTTATTTTTATTTTTTTGGGCTGAAGGTTACTTTGAGGATTTTATTAAAGGGGCATTTATATCTTAAAATTTTTTATTAAAAGGGTGGACCGAAAGATAGTTTAAGTGGATACGTTTATAATTTTCCATTTATTTTCCTCTCAAAAATAGGCATTTTGGCCCTAAACATCAGTTCAAGAATTTGATGCTACCATGTCCTTCATGGTCATTGTATTATTAGTAATATTTTTTAATTTCAAAATTGTTTTATGTCAAGCTCATGACAGTGAGATGGATTTGGACTAGATTTTTAAATGGCTAGTCAAATTAAATTAATTTAGTGGTCACTAATAATGATTTTCTTATTTTATTCTTTTAACCTTATTTTTATATATTTCAAGCCAAATTCATGATTACCAAGATGGATTTAGACTAGATTTTCTTTTTATCTATCAATTTAATTGAATATATATGGTACTAAATAATTATTATAAATAATGTTATTATTTAAACTTCTATTAAATAAGTGCTTCAATAAAAAAATAAGACCAAGATAAATCTTATTATATTCATATAAAATAAATATTAATTGTATAATGCATCATTTCCCAATTTTAATCATCAATGAGAACAAAAATGAAAAAAATATATATATTTATAGAATTTTTTTAAAACTGACTTATCTTTAGAGATGGATTTCAATTTCATTTTTTTAACAACCAATCCAATTAAACGGATATGGTTTTAAGTGATTTTTATTAGTATTAAGTATATAAATTAATCGTACATCATTAAAAAAAGAATTTAGGTGAATAATATATTTTTATAAAATAATTAATCATAATACAAGATTTCATTCACAATTTTGGCTAACCATGAGGGAAAAAAAATTATTGGCTAATCAAATTAAATTGATAATGTGATTGATTGATTATTTTGGTTTTTAAAATTTTAAATTAAACATGCAACCTAATCATTTATCGTTAAAAAATTCCTAATGAACCATATATTGATATAATATAAGGTAATATTATGGATGAAAAAAGAAAAATAATTGAAGTCTATTTGATTGTGTGATTTAAAAATAGTTTTTTATTTTTAAAAACAAAAATTTGTTTTTAAAAATTTCCAATATTGTTTGATTATTATTCTTTGAAAATAATTTTTTAAAATAAAGTGAAATAAATAACAATTTTTAGAGTACAAGTAGAAGTTATTTTCATCAGTTTTTTGAAGCAAAAGGAAAACATTAACCAATTTGATCATGTTTTCTGAAACTTGTTTTTAAAAATTAGTTTTAGGTTAAAGAATAAAAAAAGGTTTTTAAAAACAAATTTTAAAAAACATGCCCAAACATGTCATTACTTATGATATTTTAAAATTTCAAACTAATTCAAGTAAAAAAACCTTCTAGTAACAAGATGGATTGAATTTTTCTCAAGGGCTAGGGCAATTAAACATATATGGAGCCAAGTAATTGTAATTAATATTTGTATTCATAAGTATTCAAACTAGTCATTTCACACATTTAAAAGGAAATCTAGATGAATCACATATTTGTATATGATAAATATTGATGATTAATATTCTCATATAAAATAAATATTAGCAATATATTGTGTCATTTCTAATTTTGACTATCCATGAGAAAAAGAAAAGAAAAATCATAGATAATTGTAGACCCCTTTGTGGACACCACCCGGGAAAGTTGAAAATTTTTCATTTTTGAAGTGGGGGGACCTCTTTCCGGAAGAGCAACCTGCATGGACATGTGGCAAAAAGCATGGCTCACCATGGTGGGGTTGAAGGTGATGACATCCTCTCTGAACAAGGAACAGTGGAGAGGGTAGTGGCTTGCATGGAAAGGCAGAAATAGGAGAAGAAAAACAAAAAAATGGAGGAACCAAGGTTTTAGAGGGACTTCGAGGAAAAAGCTCGGGGAAGAACAATAACCGGTAGCCAAGAGATTACAATCAAGACTGTTCAAGTATGCTTCTTATTGCTCTCGGAGCTCTGACCCATTTGTGATTCCTCAATTTGGCTTTTTCGGAATGTTCAATTTTTGTTGGTTGGTGTGGATGTTAAGGACCACAAGTTGTTCTGCTATCTGATCATGCTCTGTTTTCGTTTAAATCCTATTCTTCATTTTCCTCCTTTGTTCTTAGCCCATGGATTAATACTTGAAGTAGGACTATTTATGTTTACTGATCAACATCTTCTATTCTTTCCATTTCTCTCAGTCTCTCTTTCTCTCTTTCTCTCTCTCTCACTTTCTTGAAAAATGGCCAAACCCATCTAAGATCATCTACTCTTTTCACTAGAGACCCACAAAGAATGTTCATTTTCAATCTAATCTCTATATGTATGAGTGAATTTGGACTAAAAAAAAACACAGCCTTTGACATACCCTTTTTGTGGCTTTTCATCCAAAGCTAATGGTTTCTCTATTTTGTAGAGCTTTAGATTCATAGTTATGATCAGGAAAATCAGCTTCTTCATACTCATTTAATGTTCTTTTGAGCTCTAATATTGATCTATTGTTATTTTTTAGTTTAAATTTCAAAGTTTTACATAGTTGTGGTGCTACTTTTATTATGTGATGATAATTGATACTTATTCCAAGATGATGTCCGATATCGGAATGTGACCAATGAGTGGAAACGCTGAACACAACGAGGATTTGGGGCTGTTGATTCGGGAGCAATGGTGGCAGCAACGTTGACGATGACGTCCACGGTGAGCTCTCCCTCAAACGGCCAGATCCGACCGATGAAGCTCTCTGTCGCACCCATGCCTTTGTTTGCCTACTCATGCGGTGGCTCACAAGTGGCAGCTCCCATCCCGTTTCTCCATTTCATCACCGTCATTATCAATGTGCAACCTTTATCCCTCATCGCCAGCCTACTGCTCGTTGACCCTCAACCTAGAGTTTTCAAAATGGGGTGAAACCATTCTTTGATCTTCATGGCTAATATTTTGAGCAGTGGGTTTTGTTGGTGGGCTCCCAAGGCATTGAGTTGTGGGCCTAAGTTGGTTCATGTGGGCCTGTAGACCCCCTTTCAAGAGCCAAAGACTTGTAGTTGTTTTAAGGGTTTTTTATAGCATTGGAAGGGTGCCTTCTCATCACTTGGAGGAGCTGGCAGCACCCGAGAAGTGTGTGGGGACCCCTCTTCATGCATGGGACCAGCTGCAAGAGATATGGACGGCCATGCTAATGGTCAGAGACTCCATCCTTGTTGACGAGAGGAGCAGTGGAGCTGGTGATGACTTGTTGAGGAAGACAAAAACAGACGAGGGGGGAGCTTTTTCAGGAGGGCAAGGCTGCTAGCTACAAGAGGGGGGGGGGGGGGGGGGCACAGCAGTCTCCTTGCTCATTTTCAGCTGGAGGGAAGCCTTTCAGGTGCATTTTCTAGACCACATGCCTATTGTAGTTGTTTTCCTTGATATTGTTGTGACTGTGTTATCAATAATATGTGCCTTGTTCTTCATATGAAATTCATTTAAGAGTGATCCGATTCCTTTTTATCTCTCCATTGGATGCCTGAGTCATATCTTTGGGTCCTGTTTCAACCTGGTTTTCCCACCTGTACGTGAACCTTCTGACTTCAATATAAGATGAGGCTCATGCAATTGTTTTCTTAAGTTCATTTGGATACTCTGTTTTTGTGTTTGCTCATTTGTTGTTGATACTCTGTTTTTTTTTTATGGCTGTGCATACCCATTATGTCCAACACCACTCACGTTTCACATCTTTCATTCCTGCCACTATCCATTTCATGTATTCCCTACCCGTTTATTGCTAATTTTCCCATGCACATGAAGCCCTACGTGCGCATGCCAGTCTTACTCATTCAAATACCCATTAAGCTCACTGTTCATGTTCCCATTCCATCTTAACACCACACCCATATCAGTCTACACCATTCCTACCCGTATATATGTCTCCTAAACCCACTATCTTTAACCCATTCATTACATTAGTGCGGTACCCGGCATTGCACCCCCACTTACATCTTCGCCTCATTGCCAATGTTGGTTCTGGTGGAGGTGGCGCTCCCGTCTCCGCTGCCGCTTTAGTTGCTGGTGGTGCTCCTGCTGCTACCGCTGCCCCTGTAGTTGAGGAGAAGAAGGAGCACGTGGACGCACCGGGAAGAGGATGCGCGTCGGCTGCCGTTTTCTGGCAATTTTTCCGACATGGTGGCGTCGCCGCTGCTACCATGGTGAGGTGGCGAAGGTGCTGAAGCCAGGCCCGGGGGGGGGGGGGAGGGGGGTGGCAAGCTGTGAAGAAGATGAAGCTTGGGCTTGGGCTGGAGTTGGGGCACTAAGCCCAATTTTGGAATGGAAATGGCTGTTTTAGGCTTGCCCATGGTTCGGATTTGGGCTTGGGTTTGGAACCCAGCCCACACATTGATGAGGAGCCTCATTGTTCCTCAAACTAGCCACCCTCATGGCCCAAGGCCATATTGGGTTAGCCCACTTGGCTGCCCCAGCTCTAAAAAAAAGGAAAATCTCTAAACCCCTAATCTTCATAATCTATTTATTGTTTATTGTTTATTGTTTATTTTTTATTACACCTTATTACGTTTTTACCTATCTTCCTTAATTCGACTTGAGCATAACTAAGGGATAAATCATTAGGGGTGAACATTGTTTTTTGAAACAGAAAATAATTTATATTTTAATTATGTCTAATCACCATATATGAAAAACTTTTGTATAAATTAATTTATATTGGACTCAAAGAAATTTCTACATTCTAGACTTTAAATTCCATTTTCAAAACTTAGGTCTTTAAGTAATCCTTCAAAAACCCCATGTTTGAATTTAATCCTTCAAATACTCGTTAAAATCTCATTTTCATTAAATAGAGTCATTAAATTCCATATTTATATAGTTATTTAAAGTCTAATCCTTTTAAAAATCCCATGCCTCAATTTAATTTTTCAAATACTCGTTAAAATCTCATTTTCATTAAATAGAGTTATTAAATTCCATATTTATATAGCTATTTAAAGTTTAACCCTTTTAAAAATCCCATGACTTAATTTAATTTCTCCATAAGTCGTTTAAATCTCATTTACGTCAATTAGAATTATTATCACATATTTATCTAGTTATTTAAAGTTTAATCTATAAAAAATTCCATATTTTAATTTAATCTTTCAAATCCTAAAAACTTTTCAATTCAACTCAATCTTATTTTCATCACTTAAAGTTACAATCCCGTATTTATTTAGTTATTTAAAGTCTAATCCTTCAAACATTCCGCATTTTTTTTAATTTAATTTTTCAATCCTAAAAATTCTACAATTCGTTTAAATTTCATTTTTTATCAATTAGAATCATCAACCCATATTTATTTAAGGTCCAATATTTCAAAAATCTCAATTTAACTTTCAACCTTAGAAATTCTATTATTCGCCTAAATGTTATTTTCGTTAACTAGAATTCTTACCCCCTATCTTTTTATTCATTTAAAGTCCAACTCTTCAAAAATTCCATATCCTAACTTAATTTTCAAAACCCTAAAAATTCCACTATTCTTTTTATTCCGTTTAAATGTTATTTGTCGTTAATTAGTATTATCATCCTATACGAGTTTAGTTATTTAAAACCCAATCCTTTAGAAACCTGATGTCCTAACTTAATTTTCAAACCCCTAAAAATTCCACTATTCTTTTTATTCGGTTTAAATGGTTATTTTCGTTAATTAGTATTAAAATCCTATATTAGTTTATTTATCCAAAATCCAATCCTTTAAAAAGATCCAATGTCATAATTTAATTTTCAATCCTAAAATTCTACTATTTGTCTAAATGTTATTTTCTTTAATTAGAATTAGTATCCCATATTCATTTACTTATTTAAAGTATAATCCTTCGAAAATCCTCTGCCTTAACTTAATTTTTCAATAATTCGTTTAAGTCTTATTTTCATCAATTAGGATTACAATCCCGTTTTTATCTAGTTATTTAAAGTCTTAACCCTTTAAAAATCCGATGTCCTAACTTAATTTTCAACCTTAAAAATCCCACTATTCTTCTTTTAAATGTTATTTTCCTTAAGCAGAATTGTCATCCTATATTTATTTATTTATTCAAAGTCCAATTCTTCAAAAACCTGACTTCCTAATTTAATTTTTAACCTCACGAATCTCGCTATTCCCTTTCATCCGTCCAAATATCGTTTTGATTAACTAGTAACCTTGTTCTATATTTATTTATTTGTTTCTTTTAAAAATCTCAATTTTTCAAATTTTAATTTTTAATCTCACAAATCTCACTATTCACTTTCATCCGTTCCAATATCGTTTTGATTAATTAGTAGCATTACCCCGTACTTACCTATTTATTTCTCTTAAAAATCTCAATCATTAAAGTCTAATTCTTCAAAATTCCGATTTCTAAATTTAGCTATCTGAAATTCCAATTGTCCTATCTCCGAACTTAATTTTCAGTTTCCCATGCTCTAATCCCCGTATTTTATCTCGCTACTTATTATTATCATCATCACTATTACTTTATTCATTATTTCTATAAATTCTGCTTTCGAGTGATTTTCAAGATTGCCACTTTTTTTTTTTTTAAATCAACATTCATAATCTCTACTTCTCAAATAACTTACAATTCTGATTTCTTTCAAAATTTAATTCTCAAAGCCCCAATTTTCGTAACTTGGTTTTCATTTAAAATCCCGAACCTTCAAATCATTTTCAAGTTTCCAATCTCGTTCAAATTTAATTTCTAAAAATTCTCATTCTCACATTTAGTCTCTAAAAGTCCGATCTTCAAATGAACTCTAAAAACTCCAAATTTTAAGTAACCTTCGAGACTCCAATTTTTCAAATGAATTTCAAAAAATCCGATTTTCTCAAATAGTTTTAATTCCATTCTGGTCTTTAAACAAATTTCTACTCCCCTTGATTCTAATAAGCATGAATGAATTTTTCATAATTCCGAAATAATGAAGTCTGTGACATTAAGTCATGCAAAAATAAATGGGCTTTGGTGAGGGCCCAACATGGGTGACTTCATGATTGATTGATCGATTGTTTGATTGGATTATCATACATCCTGCTCTCTGACATGCATGAGATTATTTCTTTATTGTGCACTAACCCGCTCTCTTGATAGCGCATTGATCGTTTGATGCCAATGTATACCCCGCTTCTACTTCGATCGTTTTTTTTTGTTGAGTGTTTTGATTCTCGTATGTGCATGATCAATTTGAGTATCCATACTGATTGGCATGTCAGCTTCATTTTATTAGTAGAGACCTGACTTTAGGGACTTAGAAAGGTGCTATGGTCTTTACCGTACTTTCCCAATAAGTAACCTGATCCTTGAGCCCGATCCGGTTTTTCGTAGATCACCTTTTCCTAAATAAGGAGTCGCACTTAGGGTTTTCTTTCTTATTTTGTTTACCCTTTTAAAAATAAAACAAAAATAAGTGGTAACTCCAAGTCATTTTCCTAATAAATGAAATCGTTTTTCAAAATAAAAATCGAGCTCGCCATCAAGTTGAAATCGCATGAGCCGAAATGCGGGGTCCAGAAAACGGCAACTCCACTGGGGATCATAGAGGGTCAAACTTGAACTTAAGACGAAGCAAATGTGGCATTTGGTGAGTCGATCAGTGAATACCTATCTCTTGATTGCACATTGGGAGCTTCGATGCATGTTTGGATATTGATATGATTGAATATCTTGATTGAGACTTAGGATGTCGCTTTTTCTATGCTTCATTGTTATATAGGTTTGGTACATTGACATGCCGATTATCATAGATTGCTCATCTTGTTTTGCTTGGTATAGTGATTATGTTTCTTCCTGATTATTCTGCTTGCTTCACATGCATAGACTCACTATTGTATATCGTTCGACTTGCTGTGTTGTTTTCTCTAGCTTGCATACTATCTTGATCGTCTTTTGAGCATGATGTTTATATCGTTATTCGTCTTGATCGTCATAGTTTTTGTGTGGACATGATTGATATATCCTGTACTCTACTTGATTGCATGTCGCATGACTGCCCTCTTTCTACGTGATTGCATGTCGCCTATCTCTGTGGGCCGCATATATATCCCCTTACCTCCAACTTTCTTAGTTTCAGTCATTCCTTTCATCCTGGTTCTCACTATTGCAAGTGTGAGACTTTCTATATGCTTGCTCTCTGACCGAGCCGGAGATTAGGAGTAGGGTCTAGCGACTGGCTATATCGATGCACGGGAGCATTCTGGAGGAGAGCAACACTTTGATGTCGTTTGGAGTCCGATCATTGAAGACCTCTATAGCCCGGAGCTAGGTTTCATGGATATTTGTGTGGCCAGTGTGTTTCCTTTCCCATTTTAGCTTCTTAGGGTTATCAGATGCACCTACACAGTTCACTGTGCACTTTAGTTGACCATTGAGCGTTGAGAGTTTGAGAGGTTTCACCATAGGAAACCTCCTAGGATGTCGAGGTAATGCATGTGTGGGGGTGATGACCACCTTGCATGGAAGCGCCCCGTCTCTTCGGAGGCATGCAGAGGGTTGCGTACCACCAGAGGGTACGATCGCTTCTACTAGGGATCTTTTAAAGTCCACTTCTCTCCTTTTAGAGCCGCCTTGACCCTGTAGGTTGAGCCTTAGACATCTCAATTGGAATTTTCCTTCCCGAGCATATGGGTGCATCTGTGGGCCTTCAGAGCTGGTTCAGTAGTTACAGGTTTAGTTACCTTCACAGTAGTCTCTTATATATCTGCTCAGGACTGGGTATCAGTTTGATTGCTTCCAGGCAACCTTTCAACACATTTGATAGACATTCTTTGTGAAGTTTCCCTTACCCCGCATCTTATCTAGTATTTCCACTGTTGCAGGAGTATCAATACGTTCAGTCTAGGTTCGACTTCTTAGATCAGAGTTGGGGGTAGATTGATTAGGGTATCAGACCAGAGATCAGATCAAAGATATATGGATTCACAAATAGTTATCGTCGATCAGTTTGTTGAGGTCATGGCTTCAATTCAGGAGGCCATAGCTAGCCTCGATCGGAGGATAGATGGGTAGCAGGCCCAGCAGGTCCCGCCTCAGGATGGCGCCCAGTATGACCCTACAGTGCCACCACCCCCTCCACCCAGTTAGTCAGCACCACAGGCCGTGTCGTTCACTCTGCATAGTCAGACCGAGGTTGCTTCGCCTCCCATCACCATGCCTACCCCGACCTCAGAGGACCCGCATGCTCGCATGGATAGGCTTGAGCAGGGGTTGAGGCAGTTGAGGACTTTTAACAGAGCCATTACTTGGAAGGATTTTGATGGAGTACTAGTGGCCAGTTTACCGGCCAAGTTCAGGATGCCAGAGATCGAGCGATACACGGGGATTGGGTGCCCCCGCATCCATTTGAGGCTTTACAATACGATCATGAGGGCTCATGGATTGGACGGGGCTCAGATGATCATGCTTTTCCCCATGTCTTTGGGTGGCGCTGCACAGCGTTGGTTTGCTTCTTTGGATGTATCACGTCGTTGGACTTGGGATGATTTGGCCCAAGAGTTCTTGAGACAGTATGCATTTAATACTGTCGTTGACGTATCGAGGAGAGAGCTCGAGGCTCTTAGGTAGCGATCCGACGAGTCAGTTTCCGCATTCATTTCCCGCTAGCGCGGGAAGATTACCGAGATCATTGACAGGCATCTGGAGAGGGATCAGATACAGATGGTTTTGAGGAGCTTACAGCCTAGGATCGCTAGGCACGTGGTCAGGGTACCGTTCGCAGATTTTGGTTCATTGATTCTGGCTTTATATGATGTCGAGGACGACATCTCAAGAGGATTGTGGACAGATTCTTCCCCTAGTGATATTAAGGAGAAGAAGCCCTTTGTCGGACAGAGGTTAGTGGATGTGAGCGTCATTGGTTCTTCCAGTGAGAGGCCTCTCAGATGCCCTCAGCCGATCCCACAGTTTTCCGAGCCTCATTCTTTCTATGCACCTCACCTCATCAGTACAGGCCACGGGCACCTTGTCCAGCTTATGATCAGACATACATGCCGCAGACTTTGGCTTTGCCTTATTATGCCTCCTAGGGCATTGAGAGACCCCCGGTTTCCTACACGGCCATAGGACAGCCATGCTATGCTACTCAGTTCACTACGAGACCCACAATGCCTTACCCCCGACCCAGAGCTCAGCAGACTTCTGCTCCATTTGCTTTGAGGACACATAGGCAGTTCTCGCAGTTAGACATGCCATTGAGCCAGGCTCTTCGAAAGCTTACAGAGGCAAGGTTGTTGACTACTCTTGTTCCTAGGTCGCCACCTCAGCTGATTCCACCTCAGTTCAGGATGGATTTGCATTGTGCATACCATCAGGGGCCTGGACACGAGACCGATCGATGCACCGCTTTGAGGCATGCCGTCCAGGATTTGATCAACCAGGGTTTGGTACACTTGGGTCAGTCGAGTGTGACCACGAACCCGTTACCTGCCCACACCACACATGCAGTCCCTCCACCAACCGATGACATTCATTTATTAGACTTTGATGAGATCGATGACCACATCCACATGCTGAGTGATGACGATTCAGACCCAGAGCCCATCATGCCAGATGTGATTTATGAGATGAGTGGGGTGACTATAGGTCCTCGGATGCCTGCTCCATTCCGATTAGTTCCTGAGGTGGCGTCGGTGTAGGCTACCACCGTTGAGCCATTAGTTCTGCCACATTATAGCATCCAGACGCCTTTCATCTTGATCCCAGATGTTGAGGAGGTTCAGGCTCCGTGTGTTGATGATCCTTGGACTCTAGATGTTCAATATATTCTCCGAGGAGGTAGAGTGATGCGACAGCCACCTCCCACGGCAGCTAGGCCAGTTGAGGGTACATCTGCTCCCGAGGAGGTCAGAGCAGAGGACGATGAGATCTTGAGACAGCTATAAAGCACTCAGACTCGTATTTCCATCTAGAGCCTGTTGGCATCCTCGAGCACTCACCGTGATGCTCTGATTCGAGCTTTGAGCCAGATCAGGGTCGAGACTACCACCTCCCCTGAGGGATTTGATTCATATGATGACGGCCAGCGGAGCCACGTGCATTGTATTCTCGGACGATGATTTGCCACCGGGGGGCTTGGACCACACACGTCCTCTATACATATCTATTGGCTGTTCAGGCTGCTGAGTCCCATTTGTCCTTTTGGACAATGGCTCGGCCCTGAACGTATGTCCTCTGGCCACTGCCATTGCCCTCGGATACGCTCTTTCTGACTTCGGTCCCTCCACTCAGACCGTTCGCGCGTATGATAGCACTCGGAGGGAGGTCATGGGTACACTGGAGATCGAGCTACTAATTGGTCCAGCCACTTTTGTCGCCATGTTTCAGGTTTTGAGGATTCCTACATCCTTTAACCTACTTTTAGGCCGACCATGGATCCATAGAGCCAGAGCCATTCCTTATTCCCTTTATCAGAAGGTGAAGTTTATTCATGATGGCCGGGTCGTCATGGTGCAGTCTGTGGGTGATATGTTCATCTCGGCCGAGCCCGTACTCGAGATTAGTCATGCTAATGATGATCTTTTTCTGAACGGATTCACCTTTGATGAGGTGTAGACCCTAGAGATGGAGGATTTCTGCCAAGACTTTGTAGCCATGTCCTTCGACCAGCACAGCAGCACGGTGGTGCTCGATATTATGCGGAACATGTCTTATATTCCCGGTATGGGGTTAGGGCGGCGTCAGCACAGGCCTAGTGAGTTCATGGCCTTTCCGGACCGCGACGTACCATTCGGGCTTGGATTCATTCCCACTGAGGCCGACTATCGTTATATGGCGCGGATGTGTAGGGAGAGGGTGAGGGCTCGCTTGACTCATACGCCCTTTTATTATCCTGTTTGCCCATACACCCTGAGCCTAGCCAAAGCCACATGCACCATTTGATGGGATCATCGGAGGACTCAGCACCACCCAGGAGGCCGAGCTTCAGTGCCTCATCCAGCAGTTACAGTTGAGTGATGGAGCCCCTAGCCCTTCGACTTCTGCGTTGATCGCTCCTCCCTCCCTCGATCGCACGAGCCTTATGACGTTTTGCTTCCTGGATGAGATCGATGAGCACAGGACTTTTTCCGAGATCGGAGACATAGTGGACGGAGCCGTGCCACGTGACAAGTACGTTGATGAGATGCTCGCAATGAGCTTGAGCCAGATCGAGGAGATAGCCCCGCCTGAGCTCGCTTCACCATTTGATCTTTTCGGGGTGTCCGTTCTCGAGATCGTCGAGGAGATTCAGTTCGCTCCTGCTCCGGAGATCATCGAGGATGTTATGGTTGCTGATGATTTGTTTGATGGCCCTATTGGCCTAGTTAAGGGAGCATTCGACCTTGTGGACCCATCTCTTTCCTTTGATGTTTTATCGGGATTTGTCTCCCGTCATGACTATGTTTCTGACTTTTCATCTATGGATTTGAGCATCTTTGAGTGTTTGCCTGTCTCTCATGTTATTGATTTATCTGCACCATCTTCACCCACATCACAGATTTTTGACATTGATGATGAGATTACGCAGCATGATTCAGACGATGACTCGTCTTTTGCTTCCGATTCGGGTCCCGTTGATGAGAGAGTTTCACCTGCTGTAGGGGATACAGAGATTGTTGATTTTGGCACAACAGATCAGCCTAGGGAGTTGAGGATCGGGTTAGATTTATCTGTTGATGAGAGAGATAGCCTCATCCAGTTGCTCGGAGCATACTTGGACTTTTTCGCATGGTCCTATGAGGACATGCCAGGCCTTGATCCATTTATCATCCAACATCGTTTGCCACTTCTGCCCCATGCTAGACCAGTTAAGCAGAAGTTGAGACGATTGCATCCTCGTTGGAGCTTGCAGGTCAAGGAGGAGATTCAGAAGCAGCTTAGTGTAGGATTCTTATCAGTGGTCGAGTACCCGGAGTGGCTGGCCAATGTCGTCCCTGTTCCCAAAAAGGACTGCAAGGTGAGAGTCTGCGTTGATTTTCGAGATCTCAACATGGCCAATCCTAAGGATGATTTTCCTCTTCCACACATCGACATGCTAGTTGACAGTACGACAAGTCATTTGATGTTGTCCTTTATGGACGGATTTTTCGGGTACAGTCAGGTCTTGATGGCTCCAAAGGACATGGAGAAGACGTCCTTCATTATCGAGTGGGGTACTTATTGCTACAGAGTCATGCCATTCGGATTGAAGAACGCAGGAGCCACCTATCAGAGAGCGACGACCACCCTCTTCCATGACATGATGCATCGGGATGTCGAGGTTTATGTAAACGACATGATAGTGAAATCCCGAGACAGACCAGATCACCTAGCAACTCTGGAGAGGTTCTTTGAGAGGATCCGACAGTTCAGATTGAGATTGAATCCCAAGAAGTGCACTTTTGGAGTGACTTCTGGGAAACTCTTGGGGTATATGGTCAGTGAGAGAGGCATAGAGGTAGACCCGGATAAGATCAGAGCCATCCTCGACATGCCTACACCAAGGATAGAGAGAGAGGTTAGAGGTTTCTTGGGTAGACTTCAGTACATCAGCAGATTCATCGCCAGATTGATAGACATCTGTGAGCCCATTTTCCAACTCTTGAGGAAGAGTCGACCTACTGTTTGGGATGATCAGTGTCAACACGCATTCGAGAGGATCCGAGAGTACTTGTTGTCATCCCCAGTCTTGGCACCTCCTACACCAAGCCGTCCTTTACTCTTATATTTGTCAGTTTCAGATGTGGCGTTGGGATGCATGTTAGCTCAGCTTGATGATTTGGGCAAGGATCAGGCCATTTATTATCTGAGTAAAAGGATGCTAGACTACGAGACGAGATATGTCATGATTGAGCGTTATTGCTTGGCATTGGTTTGGGTCACTCGCCGACTGAGACATTACATGACCGAGTATTCAGTGCACTTGATATCCCGTCTAGATCCTTTGAGATATTTGTTTGATAGGCCCGTCCTGGTCGGTCGCCTCATGAGATGGTTGGTACTTCTGACTTATTTTGGCATTCATTATGTTACTCAGAAGTCCATCAGAGGGAGCATTGTCACGGATCATCTAGCTTCTTTACCGATTTCCGATGGTAGGGCCATTGATGACGACTTCCCAGACGAGGATGTCGCTGCTGTGACCAGTTTTGTCAAGATGGCGCATGTACTTTGATGGTGCAACCAACCATTCTGGATACTAAATAGGCGTCCTGTTGATATCCTCTCATGGTGATCACATTCCCAGATCTGTTCGTTTGGCATTCTCAGATCGACATCCTACCACGAACAACATTGTTGAGTATGAGGCTTGTATCTTGGGATTAGAGACAGCCCTCGAGCTCGGGATTAGACAGATGGAGGTGTTTGGTGACCCCAATCTAGTATTGAGGCAGATTCAGGGCGAGTGAAAGACTAGAGATGTGAAGCTTAGGCCTTACCATGCGTATTTGGAGCTACTGGTCGGGAGATTCGATGATTTGAGATATACCCATCTGCTAGAGCGCAGAACCAGTTTGCTGATGCCTTAGCTACTCTGGCTTCCATGATTGACATTCCTATTGATGCCATTGTTCGCCCATTGTTGATCGAGTCGAGATCTGCTCCTGCGTATTGTTGTTTGATTGAGGATACGAAGATAGACGATGGTCTGCCCTGGTACCATGACATATATCACTTTCTGAGACTTGGCGTGTATCTTGAGGCTGCCACAACCAAGGATAGGAGAGCACTGAGACAGTTAGCCACCCGATTAGTGATTTGTGGCGAGACATTATATAGGCGATCAGCTGACGGGATGCTATTATTGTGCTTGGACCGTGCCTCTATCGATTGAGTGATGAGAGAGGTTCATGCGGGAGTCTGCAGATCACATATGGGACGACATATATTGGCCCGTAAGATCATGAGGGCCGATTACTTCTGGTTGACCATGGAGATGGATTGCTGCCAGTTTGTTTAGAGATGTCCCGAGTGTCAGATACACGGAGATCTCATTCATGTGCCGCCCTCCGAGCTTCATGCACTGACTTCACCATGGCCATTTTCCGTATGGGGTATTGATATCATCGGGAAGATTTCACCGAAATCTTCCAATGATCATGAGTTCATCTTGGTCGCCATCGATTACTTCACCAAGTGGGTGGAGGCTGCTTCGTATGCGAGATTGACATCATCTGGAGTTGCTAATTTCATCATATCACACATTATCTATCGCTATGAAGTCCCTCATGAGTTGATTTCGGATAGAGGGGTACATTTTAGGGCAAAGGTTGACACTTTGGTACAGCGATATAGCATCGACATCATAGGTCGTTTGTGTACAGGCCGCAGACAAACGGGGAAGTAGAGGCCGCGAATAAGAATATCAAGAGGATATTACGGAGGATGGTCGAGACTTCTCGAGATTGGTCAAAGAAGCTCCCATTTGCATTGTGGGATATCGGACTTCTTTTCGCACCTCTACAGGTGCCACACCTTACTCATTGGTGTACGGCATGAAGGCAGTGCTACCCGTTGAGATTGAGATGGGTTCGTTGAGAGTAACACTAGAGCAGCAGATTCTCGAGGCAGATTGGGCTCAGGCTCGATTTGATCAGCTCAATCTTCTAGATGAGAGGAGATTGAGAGCAGTCGACCATGTTCGTGCATATCAGAGGAAGATGGCCTGCGCTTTCAAAAAGCAGGTCAAGCCCAGACCATTACGGATAGGTGACTTGGTTCTGAAGGTCATCAAGGGATGGATCAGAGATCCTAGAAGGAAGTTCAGACCCAACTGGAGCGGACCTTATTTCATCAGGGAGTTGACCCCAGAGGGCGCCCCATGGTTGATGGATTTAGATGGAAACCGATTCTCAGAGCCGACCAATGTGGATCATCTAAAGAGGTACTATGTTTGAGACCATGGTCGCAGGATGGGTGGCCATCATTTCGGTTAGCCATTACCTTGTTATCCCCTTTTGATACATAGTCCGTTGCTAGCCCATTGAGCTTCACATGCGTATTGTAGTCTTTCTTTCTTATCGCCTTGCTCACATTTTCACATTGGGATAGGGGCCCTTTAATGTATGCATGCATTGTTTGGTAGTTTCATTAGCCTTGAACCTAGGGGCATGTTTTTCTCATTATCTTTTCCTATCACTACACCTCTGCATTTTCATCTCATCTCGTTGGTTGTGTTCCTCGTCTCTTCTTCCTTATCCTATCTACTACTTGTTTGTTTCATATTTCTCTTCACCCTGAGTGGTGATCTCCCTCAGTTCATCATATGGAGGATAGTCACATCATTTCCACCATCTATTTCGCGGACACTGGTTTAGAGATCCTTAATTTGAGAAGGTCATCTCATTAGAGAAAGTTTGTTTGTTACTTTAGCACTTGGGAGTGTGTCCATTTGATATTGATATCATCTTTGGGGTTCATTTGTTCACATTCAGGGTACGCGTATTTGTATATATGTAAAAAAAATATATATATATAATAATAATAATAATAATAAGCGCATGTGTGTATGTGCATAGTGTTCTCGATCATTGAGTATGTCTATTGATGTTTGGTGGTCATTTTTATCGAGTATGTTCGTTATTGGGAGTTCGTATGTGAGCTCTCTGAGATCCCATGTTGTTTGTATTGCTTTTTCATATCTGTTTATGAGAGAGATGAGTGACCTTCTCCTAAGGACTCCGAGTCATTGTCCTTTCCATCATTACATTCATTATTGATGTGACTTCACTTCGTGTTTGATCTGAGTCGATCACCACCTTTCTTCACATATTCATTGTTCTATTGTCGTTTTTATCATTGCCTGTGATTCATCTCATTCCTTTCACATCTTATTCTCTCCTTACAACAACCCATCTCGGGTTCGATACTCACTTCGCATCATCATTACACATATCACTATTAGTTCATTTTGCTTCATTTGTCTCCTTATCGACATCATATTCACGTTAGGCATCCTCAGGTCCGTGACTCATGGGATTCACTATACATGTTGCATTTCATATATGGTTTTCTGATCATCGGGTATTTGGGCCTAATTTCCTTTCGTTTCTATTACCCTATCGGCTTAGCCTACGTTACGTCCCTTGTCTTAAGACCACCCGAGGCCATGGGATCAGATGTCGTCTTTGACAGCCTCTACTTGGACAGGTGTTTGAGATCTGGTTGACATTTAGATATTGTCATGCTTTTTCTTCTGGGAGTCGCCTCTTTGATGTATAAGACCGATTCAGTTGTGTTCGGATTACCGGGATAGTGAGTTTGACGATGATTGACTTGGTGTCACCTGATTTTTGACCTATCGTACCTCTGGTGCCACACTGGGGGCATATCCCACTTCATTTGGAGGTTTATGGATCCTCACAGACTTGCACGATCATTATCACTTACTGGATGCTCACTGAGACGTGGACATGATCGTTACCTTACGGAGCCGCCGAGATCCATCCAGCTAGGTCCGCACTTCTCGACACTTGGATGCCATCATGCCTCTCCATCTGGGAGGTACATCTTGGATATATGTGCATGATTCAGTTATGGATTCGGATGACCAGTGTTACATGTTCGATGATAGATGATTTCATGTCGCTCGATTTCTGTCCTGTCGTGCATCCGATGCCCATACTGGGGCATATTTTCTGTTTCAGATGAGATTTATGGATCTTCACTTATGTCGCATGATCGATGATAGATGATTTCATGTCGCTCGATTTCTGATCTGTCGTGCATCCGATGCCCATACTGGGGCATATTTTCCGTTTCAGATAAGATTTATGGATCTTCACTTATGTCGCATGATCGATGATAGATGATTTCATGTCGCTCGATTTCTAATCTGTCGTGCATCCGATGCCCATACTGGGGCATCTTTTCCGTTTCAGATGAGATTTATGGATCTTCACTTATGTCGCATGATCGATGATAGATGATTTCATGTCGCCCGATTTCTGACCTGTCGTGCATCTGATGCCCATACTGGGGCATATTTTCCGTTTCAGATGAGATTTATGGATCTTCACTTATGTTACATGTTTGATGATAGATGATTTCATGTCGCCCGATTTCTGACCTGTCGTGCATCCGATGCCTATACTGGGGCATATTTTCCGTTTCAGATGAGATTTATGGATCTTCACTTATGTTACATGTTCGATGATAAATGATTTCATGTCGCCCAATTTTTGACATGTCGTGCATCCGATGCCCATACTGGGGCATATTTTCCATTTCAGATGAGATTTATGGATCTTCACTTATGTCGCATGATCGATGATAAATGATTTCATGTCGCCCGATTTCTAACCTGTCATATGTTCGATGCCCATATTGGGGCATATTACCGTTCTAGATGAGATTTACGGATCTTGGTGGGGTTGTGCACTTATCCCCATTCGCGAGACGTGTGCCGAGACGATGATCTATTCTCTATCTTTACGATGATTCCTCAGCGGAGCCTTTCGGGAGTTGCCCAGTCAGGCCTACACTTCTCGACACTTAGATGCCATCATGCTTTCCTTTCGGGAAACGCCCCTTTGATCTATACGTCTAATTCAGTTATAGACATGGATGACTTGGGTCGCATATTCGATGGTGGATGACTTGAGCTCATCTGATTTTTCGACCTATCACATTTTCGACGCCACACTGGGGTGTATCCCCCGTTTCGTTTGAGATTTGTAGATACCCCACTGATTTGCATGACCACTCTCGGTTTTGAGATACACATCGGATTGATGATTCAATTTCATTGTGTCCTGATACTCCGTGGAGCCTCTTTGGAGTCTTTCAGCCATATTCACGTTTTCTGATATAGTCGTGATTCCTGGACAGAGTTATCTCGGGCGCATGGATTCCCGCGTCACCATTTTAGCGGGGTACATGTTAGATCCTTTGTACGTCCCCATGGAGTTATCCTTGAGTTATCAGGATAGATCATATACATCTGATACCATACTAGGGCGTATTCTCCTCATTTAACTATGGAGGTGATCATTCCCCGGGTCTGTTACAGTTTTCATTACTCGGTTGAGAGATATTGCACTTGCTTCACTAGTCACTATTCTTGTGCTGTTTGTCGAGATGAGCTTCTAGTAGAGCGATGTTCAGGTTTTAATCGCCCCATTAGCCAGGACTATTCAGTAGATTGTTATGTTGAGATCATGGTGTGTCTCTTACCAGACTACCCCATTGAGACTATCGGATTGTCCATTCGGGATGACGATAGATTCTTCCAGCAGAGCATTATGAGTTAGAGGAGTTCGGCTTATTGCAACACTCCGACATACCTCGTGATTTCTTCGGGCAAGCAATGAGACTATGCTCACCGTCGACCTGATCATTCTGACTAGCTAGCAGAGCATCTTTCGGGACTCATAGAGTCCCTTTTAGACCCTTTCAACGGATCGAGATTTGCAGCGTTATGCCACATTGGGGCGTATTTCCCCTTCATCATTTCCTTGCAGTTCGGCATTCAGAGCCGTGTTTTCATTTCTACATGGCATTCAGAGCCATTGCCTACTTTCATTTCGACATTCAGAGCTGTGTTTTGTTCCTACATGGCGTTTAGAGCCATCACCTATTTTCGCTCCGGCGTTCAGAGCCGTGTTTTGTTTCTGTTTGGCTTTCAGAGCCATGTTTCTTTCGCTTCGGCGTTCAGAGCCATCGTTATCACCCCTCAGTGTCGGCGTTCAGAGCTATCCTCGTCGCTTCTCAGTTTCGGTGTTCAGAGCCACTACATATCGTTCGTTTCGACGTTTAGAGCTGTGTTTCGTTCCTGCATGGCGTTCAGAGCCATCTCCTATTTTCGCTTCGACATTCAGAGTCGTGTTTTGTTTCTATTTGGTGTTCAGAGCCATCATTATCACCCCCTCAGTGTCGGCGTTCAGAGCTATCCTCGTCGCTTCTCAGTTTCGGTGTTCAGAGCCACTGCATATCATTCGTTTCAGCGTTCAGAGCTGTGTTTCGTTCCTACATGGCATTCAGAGCCATCGCCTAATTTCTCTTTAGCGTTCAAAGCCGTGTTTTGTTTCTGTTTGGCGTTCAGAGCCATGTTTTGTTCACTTCGGCGTTCAGAGCCATCGTTATCACCCCTCAATGTCGGCGTTCGGAGTCATCATCGCATTTTCGTTCGGCGTTCAAAGCCATCACCTCTCAGTATTGGTGTTCAGAGCCATTATTGTCGCATTCTCGGTTTCGATGATCAGAGCCATCATCACTTCCCTGATTGACGCTCAGAGTTGTATTTTCAATTTTGGTGTTCAAAGCTATCGCTGTCGCATTCTCGGTTTCGACGTTCAGAGCCATCATCACTTCCTAGTTCGGCGTTCAGAGCCATCGTTATCATTTCCCAGTTTCGGCGTTCGGAGCCATCATCGTATCTTCATTCGGTGTTCAGAGTCGTCACTTCTCAGTGTCGATGTTCAGAGCCATCCTCATCACATTTTTCAGTTTTGTCGTTCAGAGCCATCATTATCGCATTCTCGGTTTCGACGATCAAAGCCATCATCACTTCCCTTATTGACGCTCAGAGTCGTATTTTCAGTTTTGGCGTTCAGAGCCATCATTGTCACATTCTCGGTTTCGACGATCAGAGCCATCATCACTTCCCTGATTAACGCTCAAAGTCGTATTTTCAGTTTTGGTGTTTAGAGCTATCGTTGTCGCATTCTCGGTTTCGACGATCAGAGCCATCATCACTTCCTAGTTTGACGTTCCGATTTGCGTTCCCGATTTCGGTGTCCGGAGCCATCGTCGCATCTTCTTTTGACGTTTAGAGCCATCACCTCTCAGTTTCGACGTTCAGAACCATCGTTATCACTTCTCAGTATCGGTGTTCAGAGCCATCCTCATCGCATTTTCGATTTCGGCATTCAGCACCATCATCGGATTTTCGTTCGGTGTTCAGAGCCATCATTATCGCTTCTCAATCTCGGCGTCATAAGCCATTATTACTTCTCAATTTGACGTTTAGAGTCGCATTCTCGTTCAGCGTTCAGAGCCATTGCATCATTCATCCCAATGTTCGGAGCTATGTTTGCTTCGTATGGTGTTCGGAGCCATTGTCCACCTTCGGTTCGGCATTTAGAGCCATGTTTCGCTTTGTTTGACATTTAGAGCCATCTCTTTGGCCGCCATTCAGATCCACATCTTCATTTAGTGTTTGGAGCCACATCTTCATTCGGTGTTTAGAGCCATTATTTGTTTCTTTTATTATTCATTCAAAGTTCTGAGTCGTCGTTTTAGTTCGACACTCAGGGTCCTCATGTCTATCTTTCGTTCAATCCACCACCATTTTCCTCCTACTTGGTGTTAAGAGCCATTGG
Organism: Vitis cinerea var. helleri x Vitis riparia; assembly: GCA_946000715.1. Taxonomy (NCBI): domain Eukaryota; kingdom Viridiplantae; phylum Streptophyta; class Magnoliopsida; order Vitales; family Vitaceae; genus Vitis; species Vitis cinerea var. helleri x Vitis riparia. Next base: position 18,447,295 of record OX254009.1, on the reverse strand, counting down.
GCACGCTCCTTCGGGCCTTTTGAGTCATTTATTTTCTTTAATTTTGATGTTCAGAGCCACTGTTCTATTTGACATTTGCCGCCACCACCACATTTTTCTTTTAGTTTGGCGTTCAGAGCCGTTTTTAATACCCATTCATGCATTTTGAGTCATTATCTTTCTTAGTTTTGGGCGTTTAGAACCATTGTTCTATTTAGCATTGGGTGTCATTGTCATTGTCTAGTTTGGCGTTCAGAGCCATTGTACACATTCCTTCGAGGACCTTGAGTCACCATCTTTCCATGTTTTGACGCTCAGAGTCCTTTCTCCTCGACCGTATCGTTCAAGGTCATAACCCTGGCGTTCGTATTCGCTGACATTACACTTCTTGCCTTCATGGCTTTGTATCTATCCTTGTTTTCCTCACCGCATTACCCTGTGCTTATCACTTATTCGTCATTGCTCTTCTAGATTTCTATTTTCATTGCTCATGACACAGTCCTTTGGGTTTACGACACATACTTTGGTCATGTCGTTGGGCACCTTACACTTGGCACCTCCATGTAGTTCTCTTAGGGCAGTCTTCTTGAGACACATTCCTTCCTGTACTTCAAAGTGGTTCGACCGTTACTCATCTTCGATATGGTTTTTTGAGTCACTTGTGGGGGCGTCTTAAAGAGAGTCTGGGTCCTCAGTGTGGCTTCAGAGTCATTTTCAGTCATCCTTTTCTTTTAGGATTAGAGCCTTTATGTTCGCCTATTGACCCGAGTAAGTCCGTGTTTCACTAGTGTCCCTATGGGGGTCTCCTTGGTTCTTCGGTAGAGTTCACTTCGTTCCACTCATCCTTTGCACTCTCATTTCATTCCGATGCTCATACTCCTTACACTTGTAAATTCTACCGAAGAGGGGCATATTTGTAGACCCCCTTTCAAGAGTCGAAGACTTGTAGTTGTTTTAAGGGTTTTTTATAGCATTGGAAGGGTGCCTTCTCATCACCTGGAAGAGCTGGCACCACCCGAGAAGTGTGTGGGGACCCCTCTTCATGCATGGGACCAGCTGCAAGAGATATGGACGGCCATGCTAATGGTCAGAGACTCCATCCTTGCTGACGAGAGGAGCAGTGGAGCTGGTGATGACTTGCTGAGAAAGACAAAAACAGACGAGGGGAGAGCTTTTTTAGGAGGGCAAGGCTGCTAGCTACAGGAGGGGGAGGGGGGACATAGCAGTCTCCTTGCTCATTTTTAGCTAGAGGGAAGCCTTTCAGGTGCATTTTCTAGACCACATACCTATTGTAGTTGTTTTCCTTGATATTGGTGTGACTGTGTTATCAATAATATGTGCCTTGTTCTTCATATGAAATTCATTTAAGAGTGATCCGATTCCTTTTTATCTCTCCATTGGATGCCTGAGTCATATATTTGGGTCTTGTTTCAACCTGGTTTTCCCACCTGTACGTGAACCTTCTGACTTCAATATAAGATGAGGCTTATGCAATTGTTTTCTTAAGTTCATTTGGATCCTCTGTTTTTGTGTTTGCTCATTTGTTGTTGATACTCTGTTTTTTTTTATGGCCATGCATACCCATTATGTCCAACACCACTCACGTCTCACATCTTTCATTCCTGCCACTATCCATTTCATGTATTCCCTACCCGTTTATTGCTAATTTTCCCATGCACATGAAGCCCTACGTGCACATGCCAGTCTTACTCATTCAAATACCCATTAAGCTCACTGTTCATGTTCCCATTCCACCTTAACACCACACCCATATCAGTCTACACCAATCCTACCCGTGTATATGTCCCCTAAACCCACCATCTTTAACCCGTTCATTACACTAGTGTGGTACCCGGCATTGCACCCCCACTTACATCTTCGCCTCATTGCCAATGTTGGTTCCGGTGGAGGTGGCACTCCCGTCTCCGCTGCCGCTCTAGTTGCTGGTGGTGCTCCTGCTGCTACTGCCGCCCCTGTAGTTGAGGAGAAGAAGGAGCACGTGGACGCACCAGGAAGAGGATGCGCGTCGGCTGCCGTTTTCTGGCAATTTTTCCGACATGGTGGCGTCGCCGCTGCTGTTGTGGGGAAGTGGCGAAGGTGCTGAAGCCAGGCCCCGGGGGGGGGGGGGGGGGGGGGGGGGGGGGAAGCTGTGAAGAAGATGAAGCTTGGGCTTGGGCTGGAGTTGGGGCACTAAGCCCAATTTTGTAATGGAAAAGGTTGTTTTAGGCTTGCCCATGGTTCGGATTTGGGCTTGGGTTTGGAACCCAGCCCACGCATTGATGAGGAGCCTCATTATTCCTCAAACTAGCCACCCTCATGGCCCAAGGCCATATTGGGTTAGCTCACTTGGCTGCTCCAGCTCTAAAAAAAAGGAAAATCTCTAAACCCCTAATCTTCATAATCTATTTATTGTTTATTGTTTATTTTTTATTACACCTTATTACCTTTTTACCTACCTTCCTTAATTCGACTTGAGCATAACTAAGGGATAAATCATTAAGGGTGAACATTGTTTTTTGAAACAGAAAATAATTTATATTTTAATTATGTCTAATCACCATATATGAAAAAATTTTGTATAAATTAATTTATATTGGACTCAAAGAAATTTCTACATTCTAGACTTTAAATTCCATTTTCAAAACTTAGGTCTTTAAGTAATCCTTCAAAAACCCCATGTTTGAATTTAATCCTACAAATACTCGTTAAAATCTCATTTTCATTAAATAGAGTCATTAAATTCCATATTTATATAGTTATTTAAAGTCTAACCCTTTTAAAAATCCCATGCCTCAATTTAATTTTTCAAATACTCGTTAAAATCTCATTTTCATTAAATAGAGTTATTAAATTCCATATTTATATAGCTATTTAAAGTTTAACCCTTTTAAAAATCCCATGACTTAATTTAATTTCTCCATAAGTCGTTTAAATCTCATTTACGTCAATTAGAATTATTATCACATATTTATCTAGTTATTTAAAGTTTAATCTATAAAAAATCCATGTTTTAATTTAATCTTTCAAATCCTAAAAACTTTACAATTCAACTCAATCTTATTTTCATCACTTAGAGTTACAATCCCGTATTTATTTAGTTATTTAAAGTCTAATCCTTCGAACATTCCGCATTTTTTTTAATTTAATTTTTCAATCCTAAAAATTCTACAATTCGTTTAAATTTCATTTTTTATCAATTAGAATCATCATCCCATATTTATTTAAGGTACAATCTTTCAAAAATCTCAATTTAACTTTCAACCTTAGAAATTCTATTATTCGCCTAAATGTTATTTTCGTTAACTAGAATTCTTACCCCCTATCTTTTTATTCATTTAAAGTCCAACTCTTCAAAAATTCCATATCCTAACTTAATTTTCAACCCCTAAAAATTCCACTATTCTTTTTATTCCGTTTAAATGTTATTTTTCGTTAATTAGTATTGTCATCCTATACGAGTCTAGTTATTTAAAACCCAATCCTTTAGAAACCTGATGTCCTAACTTAATTTTCAAACCCCTAAAAATTCCACTATTCTTTTTATTCGGTTTAAATGGTTATTTTCGTTAATTAGTATTAAAATCCTATATTAGTTTATTTATCCAAATCCAATCCTTTAAAAAGATCCAATGTCATAATTTAATTTTCAATCCTAAAATTCTACTATTTGTCTAAATGTTGTTTTCTTTAATTAGAATTAGTATCCCATATTCATTTACTTATTTAAAGTCTAATCCTTCGAAAATCCCCTACCTTAACTTAATTTTTCAATAATTCGTTTAAGTCTTATTTTCATCAATTAGGATTACAATCCCGTTTTTATCTAGTTATTTAAAGTCTTAACCCTTTAAAAATCCGATGTCCTAACTTAATTTTCAACCTTAAAAATCCCACTATTCTTCTTTTAAATGTTATTTTCCTTAAGCAGAATTGTCATCCTATATTTATTTATTTATTCAAAGTCCAATTCTTCAAAAACCTGACTTCCTAATTTAATTTTTAATCTCACGAATCTCGCTATTCCCTTTTATCCGTCTAAATATCGTTTTGATTAACTAGTAACGTTGTTCTATATTTATTTATTTGTTTCTTTTAAAAATCTCAATCTTTCAAAATTTAATTTTTAATCTCACAAATCTCACTATTCACTTTCATCCGTTCCAATATCGTTTTGATTAATTAGTAGCATTATCCCGTACTTACCTATTTATTTCTCTTAAAAATCTCAATCACTAAAGTCTAATTCTTCAAAATTTTGATTTCTAAATTTAGCTATCTGAAATTCCAATTGTCCTATCTCTGAACTTAATTTTCAGTTTCCCATGCTCCGATCCCCGTATTTATCCCGCTACTTATTATTATCATCATCACTATTACTTTATTCATTATTTCTATAAATTCTGCTTTCGAGTGATTTTCAAGATTGCCACCTTTTTTTTTTTATTTTTTATAAATCAACATTCATAATCTCTACTTCTCAAATAACTTACAATTCTGATTTCTTTCAAAATTTAATTCCCAAAGCCCCAATTTTCGTAACTTGGTTTTCATTTAAAATCCCGAACCCTCAAATCGTTTTCAAGTTTCCAATCTCGTTCAAATTTAATTTCTAAAAATTCTCATTCTCACATTTAGTCTCTAAAAGTCCGATCTTCAAATGAACTCTAAAAACTCCAAATTTTAAGTAACCTTCGAGACTCCAATTTTTCAAATGAATTTCAAAAAATCCGATTTTCTCAAATAGTTTAAATTTCATTCTGGTCTTCAAACAATTTTCTGCTCCCCTTGATTCTAATAAGCATGAACGAATTTTTCATAATTCCGAAATAATGAAGTCTGTGACATTAAGTCATGCAAAAATAAACGGGCTTTGGTGGGGGCCCAACATGGGTGACTTTATGATTGATTGATCGATTGTTTGATTGGATTATCATACATCCTGCTATCTGACATGCATGAGATTATTTCTTAATTGTGCACTAACCCGCTCTCTTGATAGCGCATTGATCGTTTGATGCCAAGGTATACCCCGCTCCCACTTCGATCGTTTTTTTTTTTTTTACTGTTTTGATTCTCGTATATGCATGATCAATTTGAGTATCCATTGATTTTCGTACTGATTGTCATGTCAGCTTCATTTTATTAGTAGAGACCCAACTTTAGGGACTTAGAAGGGTGCTATGGTCTTTACCGTACCTTCCCGATAAGTAACCTGACCCCCGAGCCCGATCCGGTTTTTCGTAGATCACCTTTTCTTAAATAAGGAGTCTTACTTAGGGTTTTCTTTCTTATTTTGTTTACCCTTTTAAAAATAAAACAAAAATAAGTGGCGACTCCAAGTCATTTTCCTAATAAATGAAATCGTTTTTCAAAATAAAAATCGAGCTCGCCATCGAGTGGAAATCGCATGAGCCGAAATGCGGGGTCCACGAGGCCTTAAGCCCTTCTTTTAGTTTAGGCTGGATTGGTAATGTTCGTTTGGGCCTTCTATGGTTAGGCTTTGCTGAGGGTTATTTGACATTTTTTTTATGGCTCCGAACCTTTGTTTGTTTGGTGTAGACCCCCTTGGCCCTCTTAATTCTTCATCTTTTTATGTTAAAAATTTAGTTTTTATAAAAATTCTATCCTTAAATAACCGTCCAAAATTCACATTTTTAAATTCCAATTTTCACATTTATTTATTTAAACATTATCATTTTCATTATTATTATTATTTTATTTATTTATTTATTAAAATTTCATCTTTAAGTAATTCTTCAAAATTCCAATTTCCAAATTTAATTTCCAATTTCCGGAATTCCAATTTTCACATTTATTTATTTAATCATTATTATTTTCGTTATTATTATTATTTCATTTATTTATTTTTAAAATTCTATCTTTAAGTAATTCTTCAAAATTCCAATTTCCAAATTTAATTTTCAATTTCCGGAATTCCAATTTTCACATTTATTTATTTAATCATTATTATTTTCATTATTATTATTATTATTATTATTATTTTATTTACTTTTAAAATTCCATCTTTAAGTAATTCTTTAAAATTTCGATTTCCAAATTTAATTTCCAAAATTCCAATTTTCACATTTATTCATTTAATCATTATTATTTTTATTATTATTATTATTAGTTTATTTATTTATTTTTAAAATTCCATCTTTAAGTAATTCTTCAAAATTCCGATTTCCAAATTTAATTTCCAATTTCCAAAATTCTAATTTTTATATTTTTTTATTTACTCATTATTATTTTCATTATTATTATTATTATTATTATTATTTATTTTTAAAATTCCATCTTTAAATAATTTTTCAAAATTCTACTTTCCAAATTCAATTTCCAATTTCCAAAATTCTAATTTTCAGATTTATTTATTTAATCATTATTATTTTCGTTATTATTATTATTATTATTATTATTATTATTATTATTATTATTATTATTATTATTATTATTATTTATTCATTTATTTTTAAAATTCCATCTTTAAATAATTCTTCAAAATTCTGATTTCCAAATTCAATTTTTTATTTTCAAAATTCCAATTTTCACATTTATTTATTTAATCATTATTATTTCGTTATTATTATTATTATTATTATTTTATTTATTCATTTATTTTTTAAATTCCATCTTTAAATAATTCTTCAAAATTCCGATTTCCAAATTCAATTTTTTATTTTCAAAATTCCAATTTTCACATTTATTTATTTAATCATTATTATTTTCGTTATTATTATTATTATTATTTTATTTATTCATTTATTTTTAAAATTCCATCTTTAAATAATTCTTCAAAATTCCGATTTCCAAATTTAATTTCCAACTTCAAAAATTCCAATTTTCAAGTTTATTTATTTAATTATTATTATTTTCATTATTATCATTATTCTATTTATTTATTTATTTTTAAAAATTCCTTTTTAAAATAATTTTTAAAATTCTAATTTCTTTCAAAATTTAATTTCCAACATTCTAATTCTTAAATTTAATTTTCAAAATTCCAATTGTCAAATAATTTTCAAATTTCCAATTTCTTTCAAATTTAATTTCCAAAATTCCAATTCTTAAATTTAATTTTCAAAACCCCAATTTTCAAATAATTTTCGAGACTTCAATTGTCAAATAAATTTCAAAACTCTAGTTTTCTTTCAAATAGTTTTAATTCCACTTCATTTTTCATTTTTTTTTAATTCGCAAATTTTCTTTGATTTTCAAATAATATTTCGTTTTCCTTGATTTTTTTTTTTATAAGCATGAATAAATTTGGGAAAGTTGTGTTTTCATGGGCCAATATGGTAATAATATTGTTTTTGGAACCCAGGTTTGTGAAATGGGAAAAACATCTGTTAATGTGGAAACTTATATCAATTTCATGCACTCTGAGCTGGCTGTGTTTTTTCTACCGAGCTTGCCCCTCCAGGTACCCATTCCTCTCATCTTTCTACTCCTCTCATCTTTCTACACTCTGTCACGGAGGCGAAGCAGAGGTTCCCACAAGAAAACCCTAGCGTTCAGCCGTTCTTTCTTCCCTCTCTCTCATTTTTGCAGCCATTCCTCTCATCTGTCTTCACTCCGTCACCGAGGCGAAGCAGAGAATCTTGTATATTTTTCAACAATTTCTCTCATTTAATTTCTGAAGCCTTTAATCCCAAACTCCAATCTAGTTTTCTATCTTCAGCCTCTTCTCCTCTCAAAGTCCTAACCATTTGAACCCGATCATCCCAATTTCGTCACCCCTTCGGATCGAAGAGGGTGTGAAAATTTGCAAAATTTCACACATTTGAAAACCTGAATCGAAATTTTTGTTGCTTGTGGTAATTGTGAAGAACCTGAGTCGAGTTAAGAAGACGGCTTGAGGAGGGTACGTGTTGACTGAAAATTTGGTTTAGGAAAGCGAACCGGAATGGAAGCGACAACTCTGATATATTGGGTTCATGAAGAAGAATCTCATGTTCTTCTCATTGGATCACATTTTTCTGTAACCTTCACATCAAATGTGAAGGTAATTAATTTGTATTTAGGGTTGTTTTTTTAATATTTTTTTTGTTTAAACTGGAGCAAAAGAGTGATTTTCGAGTGGTTGTTGTATTTGCAATTTTTCCTCCATTGGTGAGGGCATAGGTTGAGGCGAATGTCGATTTTGGATCGTATGAGCGGCTGTTCGATCTCAATATTTTTGTGTATTGGAGACTCATGAAATGGAAAAATGTTGTGGACATATTTAGAAATTGGATGGAAAACTTGTGTATTTATTCAGATTTTTAGACTGATGGTAATAATTGATGAATATAATTAGGCAATATCATATATTGGCGATTAAGATGCATAAATTATGTGTTGGTTAGTAGAAATTGTTGGTAGTGTTTGTGAATTTGTAATGTTTGTTGGAATTTGTAGTGTACATCTTTTGTCAACGAAGACAGAATTGTTTCATCGCATCAGGTACTACCTTAATGCAAAACATGTACTACCTTAATGGGCTTGAGATACTACATTAATGTACATCAGGTAATATCTTAGTGCATATTTGAGAAATGTTGTTGTTGTGTGACTTAAGACACAATTAGTTCATTTCATTACACATTGCAGCATGACATTGTTATGTTCTCATAGGTTACTCCATCGGTGGCGTATGTAATCATAACAAATTTCATGTACTACCTTAATGCACATAAGGTACTACCTTAATGGTCTTCAGGTACTACCTTAATGTACCTCAGGTACTACCTTAACGCACCTGCGAGAAATGTAACCATTTTGTGGCTTCAGATTTTTATTAGTTAATTTCATTACCTATTGCAGCATGACATTGTTATGTTCTCATAGGTTACTCCAACGGTACCTTATGTAATCATAAGAAATTTCAGATACTACTTTAATGCACATAAGGTACTACCTTAATGGTCTTAAGGTACTACCTTAATGTACCTCAGGTACTACCTTAACGCACCTGCGAGAAATGTAGCCATTTTGTGGCTTCAGATTTTTATTAGTTAATTTCATTACCTATTGCAGCATGACATTGTTATGTTCTCATAGGTTACTCCAACGGTACCTTACTTATAAGAAATTTCAGGTACTACCTTAATGCACATAAGGTACTACCTTAATGGTCTTCAGGTACTACCTTAATGTACCTCAGGTACTACCTTAACGCACCTCAAGTACTACCTTCACGTGCTGAGATGGGCTGCTGACCTGGATACCTGGAGGGGCAATTTCGGTAGAAAAAAAACAACCGGCTCAGAGTGCATGAAACTGATATAAGTTTCCACATTAACAAATGTTTTTCCCATTTCACAAACTTGGGTTCCAAAAACAATATTATTACCATATTGGCCCATGAAAACACAACTTTCCCAATAAATTTTTCATAATTCCAAAATAATGGAATTTGTGATATTAATTCATGCAAAATAAATTGGGATTTGGTGGGGGCCCTACATATGAGTTTTCTCTTCTGATTCTCTGATGTTATGCTTAATGAGTATTGTTTGATTTTTGTCTTGCTCTTTGATATGCATGTGATGATTTTATACTTGAGCTAACCCTGTTTCCATGATAGCGCACTATTAATTGCTGCTAAGGTACGATCTCATTCCCACTTCGCTTATTCTTATGCATGATTCGCTTTATTATTTGATTATTTTGGTATCTATTGATTTCCTTACCAATTGTCATACTTGTTTCATCTCATTAGTAGAGACCCATTTTTAGGGACTTAGAGGGGTGCTATGGTCTTTATCGTACCTTTCCAATAAGTAATTTGACTCACGAGCCCAGATTTATTTTTTCATAGACCACCTTTTCCGAATAAAGAGTCACGCTTATGATTTTCTTTCTTATTTTGTTTACCATTTTTTAAAAAATAAAACAAAAATAAGTGGCGACTCCAAGTCATTTTCTTAATAAATAAATCATTTTTTTCAAAAAAAAAAAAAAAAGCAAGCTTGCCATTGAGCGGAAATACGAGGTCCACAATAATATTTCTATAAATTGTTTTAAACGAAGCTCATGCCTAAAAAATGGATGTTGGACCCTTTAACTTCTAATTTTTCATTATCATAATATTTATTTAAATAAATAATTAATATTATCTAATTAATTAAAAAACTATTATCTAATTAAAAGCAACAAAGCCTCTTAAGTTTCCTAAAACCCTCATACCCAAATACGGAAATCCAAGTGCACCACTCCATTAGGGAACAAATCTCCTCTCAAAACATTCTCAATATATGAACCCCCTCGAACTCCTCACTGAATTGTTGGGCTCCCTCGTATGTGAGGAAGTGGGCCTCGTATTCTTGGGGCCCAAGTCAGTTACAATAAAAAATAAATAAACAAAAAAAGAAAGAGATTGGAAAAGGAAAAACAGAGAGAGGAGAAGAGAGAAAGGAAAAATACATCTCACTGCCCAAATTTCATCAAAGAGCTGATCCCGCTTTATCTGTGGTCCGATCGAGTTGAAATTTGGAGGAGAGGTTCGAAACTCGAGTAGCTACAATCTGAATGGTGAAGATCAGATTTTGAGCTCAGGAACTTGTGTTACTGCCTATGAACAGTAACAACGTGTTTTTAGGTATTCTTTCTCCAATTTTCCTTGTTTTTTTGCCAAGAGAGATTATATAATCCAAGGCTATATGTGCTCTTGATGTATTTGGTAGCCTCTAAAGATTATTCTAAAGAAGACATGTGTTACCCATTATTGTTGATAGTGGAAGTTTGAACTGGACTAGATCTTGTGGTTTTTCCCATCGCATTGGGGGTTTTTCATGTAAAAATTTCGGTGTCTGATTTATTTTTCTATTGCATGAGTTTATTTATTTATTGTTGCTAATTGTTATTACCTATTTAATTTTGCACAAGGAAATGGTAGAAAAATCTTGGTGTTTGTTAGAATATTATGAATTCACCTTAACATGAATCTGATCCTGAAGAAACTCCTCTCATCAATGGCTTCTACACCCACCATTATGTGAAGTTATCTTCAAGAATGCCCCCAATGCAATGGCCAACGATGTCGTTTGCCCAAGTCTACTTCACCAAAAGATACCACACTATCCAGATATCCAATAATGGTGTCCAAACATTGGTAGAAGACATAGTTGGACTGACATTCATGAGCATGTCCCACCTTCATCCTACCGTTCTCGCTTTCCTGGAAGCAAGAAAAGAATACTTCTAAAGCATGCTTTACTACTTCGAATACGAAGACACTTGCGTATTCGAGTCGTTGATAGCAAAGATGAAGGCTTCGTGGTTGATATGGCGCAGAGCCTAGGGAAGGAGATGATCAATGGGTTGGCAATGGTGGCGGAGATTGAGGTCATTCTTGTCATAGAAGTGGAAGACCTAGGATTAGAGGGGTTGAGGAGGAGGGTGGCGCATGTGTGATTTGCTTAGAGGAGCTATGGAATGGTGGAAGAGAGATGACGGGGATGTTGTGCTGGCATCTTTTTCATCATTATTGCCTTGTTCAATGGCTAGAAGAGAGTGATTCATGTCCCATATGCAGAAAGAAGATACTTTCCTTTTGAATATTTGTCACACCCCAAAAACCACTCCAAGCACATGACTCAATCATTTCACAGCTCAGGCTTGAAGGCTCAAAGTGGAAACGACATAAACTTTCATATTGTAACAAAAAATTATTAATTACCAAAATGTTGTTCAGAGTAGTAAAGTAAATAAATTCTAAAATCTCTAAATATCAATTTATAAAAACTAACACATCAACCCAAGTGTTATTGTTCAAATGACTCCAAACTCAATTAATTCAAATGGGAAATAAATTTTGACATCTAAACAATGTCCAAAATAAAAAGAATTTTAACAAAAGTCCTAACAAGCCAATTTCTCCTCCTAACCATCACTTTTCGTCCGAATTGAGGATACCTAGAAAATCATTAACAAAGGAGGATGAACTTAAAGCTCAATAAGGAACATTAACATAGTTTCATAGATCAAATATTTTCAATTATACTTACAAACAAGAGATATAATATATACTCTATTTATAAAACTTTTGAGTTAAACATGCTAATACATTTAAACTATTCAACCAAATATTTTCATATATATCAAAATCATTTCATATACATTTCAAATCAAATATATTTTAATTGTTTTCACTTTGATTATCAAATAACAAATAGTACTTAGTTAAGTGGGACTTTACAAATGGGTGGCTAGCCTCAAATGTTCCTTTTAAGGTGGATGAAACAAAAGACTACTAGTACTAGTAACCTCTAACCAAACCCCTAGAGGCTTAGGCCTCACCATGAAAATGTAAAGAACAACTATTATAATCCGTTGACAAGGGATAAAAAGTCAATTATTATATCCCGTTGATAATAAATGTAAGTTAACTTTGCCTAAAGTTGAACAAATTTTTAAATAAATATGATAACCTTTATTTTTATAACTAATCTTCAACCCTAATCTTTACTATTATGTAGAATAAAATCAAATCAAAATGTTTGAATACTTCTCTTTTCATCAATTTTAACTTTAATTAAATACTGTGATAATATAATTGAATCAACTGAATTTATTTTTTAAAAAATAATTAAAATTATTTTGGAGTAATAGAGCATTTTTCATTAACATTAAGGGGTTATCATGCAACCAACTATATTAAACAAAAAAAGGTACAAAGACCAAAAAAAAAAAAATCGCATAATAAAACGAAAAGAGAACAAACCTGCATTTGTTCCATAGGTCATTGTCTTTCTATACATGTTCAAGTTTGGCAATCAAAAATTGGCGAACCTAACTATTGGTAGTATTCAACTCCGAAGCTATTTTGAGGTCGAAAAACTCCTCTTTTCCACTAGTTTCATCTTATTTAACGCACCATGGTTTGATCCATTTTATTAAGGTTTTTTTTAGGATTGACATTTGGATGCTTGTTAGGGGTTGATGGGTTGTGTCGAAATGAGAAGATAGTAGATTTTTTTTATTTTTTTTATTTTTTTATGGCTTGTTTAGGGTTGTGAAAGGTTGATGGATTGTCATTGTAAACGAAATAGAAAGAAAATGGGTTTTTGGAGTTGGGGTTTGCTTGGAATCCAATTTTATTACGAGTTTATATTTTATTAAAATTAGATTTTTGTAATTGTTCTTATGTATATTAAAAACTAATAGAAAGTGTGGTGTGGTGAATTTTATATGATTATGTATTATCTCATCCATTGTTTTTTTTTTTTTTTATCTCTTTTTCTTTTTCTTTTGTGGAGAAATTGTTTTTGTGTTGGAAATATTATTTTTGGTTGTTTATATTTGATATTAGAACCTATCAATTAAAGATGAAAACAAACAATAATTTAAGTCCACCCCAATTTTCAAAGTTCGATGGAAAGAATAATTTTGAATTTTGAGGATCCAAATGCAATTATTGTTTGCATATCAAAATATTTGGGGAATATCAAACCAAGGATTTGTGGTACTAGCAGATCAAGCACAACTCACATATGTGAAAAATGACAATTTGGAGAATTTGAACAAATGTACAGGTTCACATTTATATCTATTAGTTAATCAAACCGCCTATTTTTTAGAAGATTGCAAATACAACTACAACAAAACAAGCATGAGACAAAACCACCTATTTTTTAGAAGACTATAAATGCAACTACAACAGAAAGTGCATGAGATATTCTTATGAACACCTACTAAAGGGTTGAGAACGAGAACAAGGTTTGATTAAAGACTTTGAAAAGACAATTTGAATTTCTTCTAATGGAGAAAAAAACAAAAAAGAGTCTCCAACCATTTTTCATGGCTATTAGCTTCCATTAATTAGATGAAATCTAATGGCACAAACATTTCAAATATCCAAGTTATAGAGGAAAATTTTCGAACTTTAATGTGATTTAAGTACAAGGTAACAATAGTTGAAGAATCAAAAGATCTTAGTACCATGATACTAAATAAATTGATGGGTTCCTTGCAAGCCCATGAATAATGCTTAGATGATAGGTCTTAGATTGAGGTGAAAGAAGCATTATAAAGCCAACTAAGTCTTAAAAGAGAAAAAGAGGAGTCTAAAGATAATTTTTAATTAAGTAAGAAATGTCAAAATTAGCAAAACGGTGGACAAGGGAATTCTGAATTAGTCCAAGAAGGAGGAAGAGGTAATACTAGAACTCAAAGAAATAAAAAATCTCATATCCAATATTATAATTGTAAAAAATATAGTCATTAAAAGTTAGAATGTAGGGCTAGGAGGCAAAGTGAGAAAATTTTTCAGGCTAATACTATAGAAGGTAAAGGTAAAAATATGGAGACCTTGTAATTAGCCTGTAATATTGAAAAAGATGACAACAAAAGTACATGGCTTTTAGATACAAACTAGAGTAATCATATGTGTGGTAGGATAGAGATGGTTTTTGAGTTGGATGAAACTTTTAATTCAAAGGTAAAATTTAGGAATGACACAACAGTACCAATTAAGGATAAAGGTAAGTTTTCCATTAAATTGAAGGATAGATCCCAAAATTTATCTCTAATGTGTTATATGTTCCAAGTCTTCATCAAAATCTACTAAGTGTGGGGCAACTTTCAGAAAAATGGTATGGTATATGAATCTATAAAGGCGTCTATTGCTCAAAATTCTAGATTGCTTCATTTCTTGGCCCTGGATCACATAAGGTGCATGCATCTAGCCTAGGCTTCTCTAGATCTAAAGTAGTGGAAAACTGTGGTTATAAAAACCATAAAAATATTGGATCTAAAGAGAAAAAACTCAAACCTGTGATCTAAATGTTCTTATATGAAATCCTATTCAATGAAAACGTCATGATCATTATAGAACTCGTCTACCCAATGATCTTCCACTCGATTTCTCCCTTCATGGATGCTAGGTATGAGAGAAAGGTGAGTTTCTCTTTGTCTCCTTAAGGGTGGCTAGGGTTCCTCTCTCTAGAATTTTAGAAAATTGAACTATTAAATTGAGACTCTAACCCCTAAAAGAGGTTTATCTAGGCTACTTTGTGAACTTAAGTGACTTGAGCACAAATTGGGTTTTGGTCTCCTAATCTAACCCATGTAGGTTCTAATTAATTAATTAGCCCTAATGAACTCTACTTAATTAATTAGCCCAATCCAAAAATACCATTTATAAGATCTAGTGCAACTTTACATTTTTACCAAAATGCCCTTATGCACACTTATGAATTATATACCTAAAATAACCTTAAAGTGTGTGCCACCATGAACTAGGAGCTCGAGTGGGGACTATTGGAACCCATAGGAAAATACTAGTTCCCTCATAATCCAATTTTAAGTTGACTCAATATTCTATTAAAGAGAGTCAACTACACTCTAGTATCCTATGAAATTACAACGAGACAAAATTCATGATCGTAACTTATTATTCCTTACATGCAAACTCCCCATGAATTGATGTTCATAATCTAACAGAGTAGTACTATCAACCTATCAAGATTACATCTCCAATCCTTGAATTACGAATCCCCTTATTATGTGATCAATTGACATACTCTAACTCTAAGGAGTATGTGTTAAATTTCACTTAAGGAATTACTATAACCATGGATTTCATGATTACATGTCCTTTGTATCACTCAAGGGGATATAATGTCTCAATCACATGAGATATCATGGTGCCTCTATTGAGAATAACTGTTGCCACCAACTTCCATCAATAGTTACCTAATCTGTAGGGAATATATGATCTCTTTAGGGTCTCACTCATAGGTTAAAGCATTTTATTAATTTCAACACAAGCTCAATATTATCTCAAGATTGAAAGTCCATACAACATAATAGCTTGGTGAATCATAACTATTTGATGGTCTTATGTCATTATTCACCATAGGTCTTGTCCAATGTGTAACCATACACACTAATGCACTTTCCATGGAAACCTCATCTCAACAACCAAGACAAGTCATTCCTCCAAGTAGGAGGTAGTCTAGAAAATGAGGAAAAAAATATTGAGTTCTAAGTCTTAATTTATTTATAAATGTTGAATATAACAATGAAATTATATAACATTGTTATTAAGGGGATTAATTGTCTTTTCAACTCACAATGAGTGAACTTCAAATTATTGTAACATTGGAAAGACTCAAATTGAAGCTCAATCATCTTTAATGCTCATGAAAGAGGGATACTCTATTTTAATTATTCTAAAAATAGCTTAAGATCTTTAAGATTTTGTTTTTTTTTTCAAAAAAAAAAAATATTAGGACACCAAATTATTTTGATAAAATATGATGCCTAATGAGGAATATAAGCATATAAGTTTTGTCGGTGAAGCGGTTTTGAGGCATATAAAAAACTTTCTTCTACATATTTGTACCAAAATTTAAATTGCAAATGAGATAATATTTCAAAATAGTAATAAAAAATAATAAAAATAGATTTATGTATTTTTCTCACAAAATGAAAAAAAATGATATAATTATAATATGATATTTTTCTTTAAAAATTTAAAAAATATAAATAAAATAAATATTATTATATAAGATAATATAAATTATAAAATTATTAGAATCTTAAATGGGGTTTGGGTTGTTAGAATCCAACTTGAATTAAGTTTAGATTAAAAAATTTAATTGAAGTCAAATCTAAATGTTAAAAATGATTGTCCAAACTCATCCAAAAATCGAGTTGAATTGAACCAACTTTCTGCAAAAATAATACTAAAGGGCTTAGTAATCAAATTCCTTAAATTATAGTTATTTTTGTTGAGTAACTCTCTAGTGTTAAATTATTTAGATGTCAAGTAATTTTGTGTTATGAATTTCGTTATCACCGACTTGACTATTAAAGAAACAAATAAATGAATGATTTTAATGGATTCCCTAAAAATATGTCATTTTTCAAGATAGTTATATCACTTTTGTTTTTTCCATTTTCTTTTTTATAACAATAATGATAAGGTGGTGTATTAATACTTACAAGAAATTTGTACATATGGGCATGTCTATGGCACATACCTTCAAATTTTGAATTATAAATATTTGAAATTTAATCTCAACCGGTGCCTCATGTGGACTCTAATAAAATGATGAACATTGACATTTATGTTATATATGCATTTATTAAAATAAATAAATAATATAACATAGCTTAGAGGGTATATATTGATATCATAAAATAAATTTTAAATTAATTTTATCAAACAACCTTATTATTTAATATCTTAAGTGGAAAATAAATAATAAATTTTAAATTTAAAAATTATAGGAGTAATTTAACTTAAAGTCAACTTAAGTCATCAAATAATAAATATTAAGTTTTATTAAACACCTAATTACTTTTAAATAATACTATAAATTCAATCACCACTTTTCATGTAACGGAAGTCAATACCATCCTAACTTAAAAAATGAATTTACTAAAACATATGAATGGGGATGCAACTTGAATGGGTTGATCTAACCAAACTCAAACTCAATTTGACCTTTGGACAATCATTTTTAACATTGAAGGGAGTTTACATTAAGTTTTTTCAACCTATATTAGTTTGAGTTAGACTTAGGTTAAAATTTAGGCAATCTAAGTCTAACTTAAATTTAATTTAATATTTTTATAATATTTATAATTTATATTATTATTATAATAATATTCACATTGTTTGTTTTCTAAAAAACTATCCCATTATAATTATACCATATACGATTTTATTTGGATTAGGTTCAGAGTAAATTTATTTTAATTTAAGTTGGGCTTGGGTTTGTAATCAATCCAATTCAACGGGCCCAGTCATAACTCTAATTGTAAAGTGAAGTAGAACTTCATACAAAGATGAAAGAGGGTTCAAGACTTGAATCAAATGCCATAGATATTTTTGTAATAAACTTTAATCTGATGAGATATTTTCAAAAAAGAAAGAAAAAGCTTTATTAAAAACTAATAGCTACGCCAAACAGGACCAAAACGAGACAAGCCCACGACCCAGAATGTAGTTTGGGCCTTAAAAGAATCTTATTATAGTCCAAAAGAAGTGGAAAAAGGTGGGTGAGGCCCATTTGGTGGTTGCCCCCTAGGAAAGGGCATGTCTCATTGTAACTTTGCAAGTGTGACAGTCAAGTCGTGAGAGTGAAAGATTTTGTACCGCCAGGCAATCTGTGTTATCAGTCACGAGTCATGACATGGCATTCTCGCTGCTCAAACGTCTCATCTTATCAAACATGCCCTTCTTTTATTGTAAATCTTCATTTCCGGCCAAAGGCTCAATAAGAATTCTCTGTAGGGGAGTGTTATCAGTTACGAGTCATGATATGACATTCTCTGGCTGCTCAAACCTCTCGTCTTACCAAACACGCCCTACTTTTATTTTAAATCTTCACGTCAAAGGCTAAATAAGAATTCTTGAAAGAGTGTTTGCTATCCGAGAATGAGAAGTGGGAATAGACATTTCATTTATTTTCTTCCTTATTCCCGTATTTGAATAAATTTTATAAAAGTAGAAATAAAATAAAAAATTATTACAACTAAAATCAAATCTCACTTATAAGTGAGATTTCAATTTATTATAAATAGGTATATTCTGATTCATTCATCTTATGAAAATATAAAATAATTTAAAATTATTATTTTACCCTCAATTTTTTCATTCATATGCCTCTTCATCCCATAACAAGACTATTTTTTTAGTCTTATTAGTTAATAACAAAAAAAGAACTCTCAAAATTTATTTTTTTAAATGAAAATAAAAAATTATTTTAAACTATTTATAAGGGTATTATTGTCAATTTTTTTTTTTCATTCTTATTCTTATTATTACCAAACATTAGAATGAAAACAAATTAATAATCATTCTGATCTTGAATTTGTAGGTTCAGCCAAACACTAGATATAGAATTACCAAATTCATTTTCATTCACCAAAAAATAAGAATGGAAACTAAATATTTATTTTCATTTTCTATTCCCTTATATTAAACACCTCTAAAAGTATTGTTTAAATTTTAAATTAATAGAACAAAAGCTAATTTTTTATTTTTTTACATTAAAATAAATATTTAAAAATAAAACTTAGAATAAAAATTATGGTAAAACATTTAAAATTTATTCAAATTCATTCCTTTGTTTTTTTTTTTTTTGTTTTTTTTTATTTTATCTATATATGATGATTTGACATTATATATATATCTTTAATTTTATTGGGAAAAAAAAGGTAAAATATTGATGGATGGGCAAAAAGGGAAAGATGGAGGGAGACATGGCAGCTAAAGGCTTGGAATAATTAAAGAAGTTCATTTAAGGCACAGGTTGGTATTCACGTTTATGGCAGGCCTCCTTCAATTGACCTTTGCCAGACTTGCATAATCCATCACTACGACCATACTAAGTGTCTGTCCACGTGAACTCCCTCTTGTCTCCTACCTTCACTGCTTCTCCCCCACCAACTTTAATTTTCACTTTCTATATCCATCCCCACATTTAATTTCTTTGCTTCCTCCATTTATTGCCTCCTTACATATAATTTCACATATACTGCCAAAACTATAAACTAATTTCTCCACTCCTTCACATTGATTGTCACTGATCACTTTTCCTGACAAGAGAAATGAAATGCTTTTCCAAAACCCAAATGAAATGTGGGTTAGTTGTTAATGGGGGTTATTAGAAACTGAATACCTCCCTCTCTTCCGTCCCCATCTCCATGCCTAGAAGGTCTCTCCAAGTGACTGTGGGAGTCTCATGCCAAAACATGTGAAGAAGCTTGAAAAGAAGGGCATGGATCATGTGAAGAGCATCAGGTGTACTTGGTTGGTGCATTTAAAGCCACCCCTTTTGGTCTCCAATATATTAGTACCTCGTCCTTCACCATATTCCTCCACCATCTCTTCTCTCTCATTTCATTGCCTACCTTGCTTCTGCCTCCTCTTTCTAATGAAATATATCTCCAGCTTACTCTATTTTGTGTAGTTGCTACCACCTCAAGACTAAAAGGCAGAACAAGTATGAAGAGCTCCTCCTCACTTGTACCCCACACCTCTTTCCTCCTTGTCACTCTCTTCCTGCTATTAACCCTTGGGAAAGGCCTCCGCTTCACCCACCACCATTGTATGTGTTCTCATCTCTTCTAGCCCTTCATTGAATTCATATATTTTATCATTACACAACTGACATGAACCTGCTGTATTTTTTCTCTTCAAATTAAAATGACCATTGCTTTCTGGATTATCATTTTGTTGTCTTTATGTTTTTCCAGATACTTCATCCAGCTTCCATGGAAAAGGCACCCACAATGGACATCAAAGTCATGTGAACCCTCAGGTTTGTTGCTTAATTTAAAAAAAAAAAAGGAGAAAAAAACTGAAGGCATATCAATTGAAACAAATCTGATGAGCTGAATGTGGGTAATATTGCAGGAAGGAGAAAAGGAAGGAGACATGAGGGTGTATCCAACGGGGTCAAGCTTACCAGACTGTTCGCACGCTTGCGGGCCGTGCTTTCCATGCAAGAGGGTGATGGTGAGCTTCAAGTGCTCAGTTGCAGAGTCCTGCCCAATTGTCTACAGGTGCACGTGTAAAGGGAAATACTACCACGTACCCTCCAATTAATACGATGCGCTTCTGTAAAAATGCATGGAATTGACGGCCATCAGCCACAAATTCAGAGAGAAAATTTCAAGATTAATGCAGCAGAAAGCTTGTAAATAGTGGAATTGAGTTTCCTTTTTTTTTTTTTTTGGTTAGTTTAGTTTGTTAGTTAATGTGGGGGGTAGTTAGGAATGCAGTGTGTTTGTTTTTGGTTTGAATGGATGGAGAGGAATGAAGGTAGTCGTAGGAATGGTACTATTGTTTCTAATTTAAAAGGTTGCGGCTTTGGTAGTTTTGTTTTGGATGTAGTACGATGAATGAAATGTTATTCTGAAATTCCACTTTATTAATTTAGTACTAGCGTCTTCAATGAGAATATTTGGATATTCAATTTAGTTTCAAAGGAAAATTTTTATGGCCATATAATAACCCTGACTTTAATGCCATATAAATTAATTAAAAAATACATATATTTAATCTAAGGAAAAATAGGTTTTGAATCACTAATTTCAAAAAATAAAAATAAAAAAATAAAGTTCAACTTTTATAAATTAATTTTATATTTATTCATTTAAAAATATTTTAAAATATAGGCAATTTCTTTTTTATAAATTAGATCATTATTTCCTCAAATACGATTTTACTTAATAATAATATTTAATAATTTATCATGTTAATTTGATAAAAGTTTGTTATAAATAAATATATTATAATTTTTTTATTATATAATATGAGATATAAATCATTTTGAAATTTTTTTTAGTTTCCTCGAGTGATAAGTAAATTTTTTTTTTAATTCCTTAATTAATAATGGTTTTATGTCATGTATTATATAAATCTACTCTCTTCTCTTTTTTTTTTTAACAAAATTGAATAAAAATTTTGTTAGTTGACATCAACAATAAAATAAGAAATTTTAAAAATTAAAAATATAATTAAAACTAAAATTTTTAAAAATTAAATACAATTAAAACCAAAAAACTTCAAAATTTAAAAATAAAATGAAATAAAATATTGACTCTCATTTTATTTCTAATTGTTTCTTGAATCTATATTTTTTACTAGTGTCATTTAACGAATTAAAAGTTAATATTTATTTTTTTTATATCAGTTCTCACATAACAAAAAATTATCAATTGGTATTATTAACGTAGTAAGTAAAAGGTCATTTTAGGAAATAATTATCTAATTTATTAAAAAGTGCATGTGTTTTAAAATATTTTTAAATAAATGAAGATAAAATTGATTTATAAAAGTTTAGGTTCCTTTTTCTATATACATATATTTAAATTAGTGAGTCAAAACTCACTTTTCGCTTTAATTTATTTGATGTAAATATAAGAATAAAAAAAAATACAAAAAATTTATTACTTTATTATTTAATTTTTTTAAATATTCTTTTAACAATTTATAGTTATTTAAAGCTAATGATAATGAGAATTGAATCAAAAGTTATTTAAATGAAAATCAAATCTCACTTATAATTAGGATTTCAATTTATCCTAGGAGATATTTTGATTCCTTAGTACAATTTATTTTTAAAAATATTCTTCAAAAATTAAAAAACTAAAGAGTTTTTTAGATAAGTTGTGTTTAAAAATAATTTTTTATTTTGATTTTAAAAAAAAATACAAATTGTGAATTCAATTTATATAATGTCAATTAAATTTAATTCACATCTTATTAAAAATAAATAGTTTTAAATAAAAGATTAATATTAATAATATAATATAATTTATTATTTTATTTTTTATAAAAATTATAAAAATAAAGAATAATTATTCAAAATTTATAATTGCTAATACTATTCTATTTTAAATGAATATAAAAACAAATAAATTTTTAAGGTCTAAATGAGTCAAAATTTTCATTTTATGTATACATTTATTACTCAATTATGAAGACGACATTCTAAATTATTTTATTTAATCTATATTAATTAACCAGTTTTTTTAATTTCAAATTATTCTTAGAATTTACAAAATTTATTAAAGAATCTAAAGCATTAATTATGTCTATTATTGACAATTTATTTCTTTTTTTATTTTTATTATCATTTTTACTTAATGTTGAAATGAAAACAAATTATGATTTCAACCTTACATTCCTCTACGCATCCAAACACAAAAATTAGAATTATCAAATTCATTTCTATTGAAGAGAGAAAATGAATGAAAATAAAATATTCATTCTCATTTCTTATTCTCACATACCAAACACACCCTAAAAGTTTTCTCAATCGTAAATAATGAAGTACAAGTCTAAACTAATACACACAACCATAATATAAACTTTATATAATATAGAATAAACTTTATAAAGTAATTATATCAATTAACTATATTATTATTTATCATATCTTACTAAGTTTAAATATTAAACTTTATAATAATATTAATGTCATACTTAATGCATCCACAACCTTAAATTTCCAATGTCAAATACCGAAAATATAATTAAATGTTACTATATTTTAAAAAAAACGAATTATTTTTTATTTAAATTATTGATTTTATAATGTTTAGAAAATAATTTTAAAAACTATTTTGAAAATAATGAGACTTGGAAAGCTAATAAATTTTTTAAAAACTTAGGGGAATTATTGAGATTCATTGAGTATACCTCTTACTACCAAGGAAATATGATAACTAGATGACATTGTTATTAATATTATGAGATGGCATTATTGTAAACAAACTTGTCATGTAACGCTAATTACCCTTTGGAAGGTGAATGGGGTGAGGTCAAATTTTACAAACTTTAACCAAATGAGTGTAAAAGACTATAGCTAAAGATAATAAGCAATTAATATAACAATAGAGTAAATTGAGGGAGGGGATGAGAGTTGCAAATATAAGTTTCTTAGTGGTTTGGCCCAAACCCGACCTGCATTCACTCTTCTCAAGGTCTAAGTAGGTTGAGGATTCCTCGAGCCTCAAAGCTTCGACCAAACTTTAATCCTTTATACTTAGATTCTCGATTACCATAGACCTTACACTTTTTTTCAAGAGATTCCTCACTCTTGAATTCACTCACAAGGTAGTATTTGAAGAAGATTTATCTCATAAAAATTATAGCCACAAGTTTAAGTTCATAAAGATATAAAATGAAATTAGGATTGAAGGTGGTGCATTAAATAACTGAAATTTTTAGTTCAAATGAACTTAACAAAATGTTGAAAGCCTTTAGATTGATGAACAATAAGATTTCTTATTTTTTGCATGAATAATAGCTCAAGATGAGGTAATAGCTCTCAATATGAGGTCTCAAAAATGAGAATAAGGGTCACACTAAACATTAGGCATAGTTTACATTGATCGATTGACCTTGGCAATAGACATGTTACATGTTGGATGTAAAAGCACAATAGATAGTTACTTAGAGAGACAAACTGAATCAATTTACCTAAGCAATCAATTGATTGGTTAAAGATGTTAAACTTCCAGGTCAACCATTGGCCAATGTCAAGGAATCCATAATTTTGGAATTAGGCCACCTCAATCAATCAACCAATAACCATTGTTGTTCTCTAAATTTAAGGGAAAGAAACAAGTTTTGAGCTCAACACATTTGAAAAACCTTTTTGAAATGTTTTTTTACCAAGTTAAGCTTTGGTTTTTCTTGAAAGTAATTTTCATCTAATTTATAGATGAATGAAGGTTATTTAAGATCATTTTGGATGAGTTAGGTGCTTCAAAATATATTTGCAATGTAATAAACTCCTAATGCACCATCCAACCTTACAAAATATGATCCTAAGGGTTTTTAACTCACTAAAGACCTTGAGATTCCATCTTGGTCCTTATTTGTCTCGAGGCTTGATTAAATTCTTTTAGAAAATCAAATTTTAGTTCTAATTGACTCATTAGCACCTCAACATCATTTTGTTATCATCAAAATTACAATTAGGTGAAAAACTAGGCTAAAATTTCCTTTTTGATGATAACGAAACTATGTCATCGAGGAGAAAAAAACTCCCCTAAAAATGCATAAAAATGGACAAATTAACTGCATGATAAGATGACCAAGAATACACATTTTAAATTCAAATGGAAATGTCATAAACATGGTAAGATGAGTTTCAACCATAAAATAGTTGAACATATCCAAACATCCAAAAGTCAAAGCATCCAAAATATGGAAAATAAGCAACATAATTAAAACATAGTAGAAGTCAATAATATCCAAACTATAAAATAGATATGACCTAGAAGCCCACAAAATATCTCCCACTTTAGCAACATAAAAAAGAAAGGGAACAAGGATCCATGAGACATCAAGGTTAAGGTGGGTAATATAAGGTGGGAATCGAGTGCAACGAAAGGTCATCATGTTATCATGCCAGGTCTATAAGCAAGCTAAGATGTCCTCTTAAGACTGATCAAGCTATAGTTGAAGACATGCAAACATGTTATCTTGGAACTAATCAAAGCAAGTCTCTAAGGAGGAGAAGTGATTATCACTAACCAAGTGCATCTCCTCTAGGCAAGAACCAATAGAGCCTCTTTG
The DNA here is from genome assembly GCA_946000715.1 of Vitis cinerea var. helleri x Vitis riparia. Lineage (NCBI taxonomy): Eukaryota > Viridiplantae > Streptophyta > Magnoliopsida > Vitales > Vitaceae > Vitis > Vitis cinerea var. helleri x Vitis riparia. The sequence continues at coordinate 18,422,280 of OX254009.1, read as the reverse complement.
GGCATAGAGAGTCTTTCAATGTTGTTGATCTACCATAGGTGGAGGAGTATAAGGCTTAAGATAGGTCTTATCAACCAAAAAAAGCCCCCTAAGGTGGATGTGGCTTAGGGATGGTTTGTTTAGCTTTAAACTAGATATCTATCTTTATCGTCATCTTAGTCCTCATCCCCATCTTAGTCCTCGTGCCCTTTGGTTCACCTCCCACCTTCACATAATGAATCTCTTCCCCTTCTCTGGCCTCTTCTTATTGTTAGCTTAAGCAACAGTCTTCTTTCTCTAAATACCATCAGGCTTCAACTCCAAGTGTATTATATGAAGGGTCTAGATCTTTAACTCATGTTGAAAATTCACTTTGAAGCACCTTAAAAAAAACGTGATAATCATCTTAAATGGCATAACTGAATTGTTGCTCTCATAACAATTGTTCATATGCTAAAAAATAATATATCCTAAATTGATTCTTTGTCTAATCAAAATAGTATAAATTAGAATTCCCTTGAAAAAAGGGACAATCATCTCTTTGACTACCCTTAGGAATTAAAATATAGGTGACCATATGGTACAAGAGCCTACTCAAAATTGTTAAGGAGTTAGCTAGAGGACAAGTAGTAATAGTGTCAAATGGAAATCCACATAGCCTTTGAATGACCTCTCTAAGAATGAAACCTTCAACCTTAGGCTAATTTCTAAATTCAAATATATAAATTCCATCATTAAGAATTTCCAGTATAGCACACAGATGGTAAACATCAAAGACAATCTCTATATCCTTTATAGATGTAAAAATGGATCCTCTTAGCTCATACCTTATATTAGAATAAAAGCATCTAAAGCCTAGGGTACACCATTTTAGTCATGAATACTACAGAAAGCTATCACATCTGAATGAAAAGTCTATCAAACCCAAAGTAGTTTGCTCTACTAAGAAAAGTTAATAATTCTACCAACAATTACCTTTAGGGTGGAAAAAAACTCATAAAACCTCTTAGTGTGCTTAATGGTGATGAAAAACTAAGGATCAAAGCTTAATGTTGTGCGTGGCTAGTACATATAAGTGCCATGGATATGGAGATTTGGGTTTGGGATGGAGGCTAGGGCTTGGAAGGAGGTAAGGAGCAAGGAAATAAAGGGATTCGAAGAGGTTCTAAAGGTGAGAAGTGATGGGAATAGGCTAATTTATTTTTGGAAAGAGAACCCATGAAGAAAAAAAGGGAAAATAAATAAATAAATAAAAGGTTTTGACCATTTAAATCTCTTGATCTCAATGTACAAGTCAACCAGTGGAGTGGGCAATTGACCAATTGTTCAACGCACTTTAGCCAGTCCTAGTTTTGGTTTGGTTATCCCATTTGCCCCCTTTCCCCAATAAATAAATAAATATAAATATAAATAATTTATTTGCTTTCTGAAATTTCAGGTTTTGATGCTTAAGTCTCATAACAATATTACTTTTGGTTCAAGAAAGAAACCTTTCAATGCATAACAACATCTAGTGCAATGCTAAGATACATCATGCTATAAATGTGTATAAAAATTAAATTTAAGATCATACATGAGGATATACAAAATCAATTTATATTCAATGCAAATTTTACATATAAACAAGGTCAATTTAAATTTTAATTATCTCTAATTCTCTTCTAATTTCAATAAATCTATCTTCACTTAGGAGTTTTATGAAAATACCATCCAATTAATATTTAGTGCTTACAAACTCTTAAGTGGTGTCTGTTAGAATAGAACCCTTGAAATCATGACATGATGTAACAAAGTAAGATTTTATTAATATATTCTTATTATGATTTTTGTCCTCCTTGTATGTTAGGATAAAGCCTTTTTTAGGGAATCCTGAATCTCTCCATTCCTCCATGCTCAAGTTAGGTGCATGAAACTTTTTTTAGGCCTCTAGATACTAAGAAATGGAAGCAAAAACAACATTTTTAACCATCAAAATGATCTAAATTTGTGTATTAGAAACTTTACCTATGATTTGAATGTTCCTAAATCAATTTATTTCAATGAAAAGTACATTCACAGTAGTTGAAAGCCTCATAAACCCAAGATCTTTTGTTTGATGGCTCAATCTCGATCTTGGCACTTTAAAGATTGATTTTTGGAAGGGAAAAGGTTGCGACTCTCTTCTCTCTAGAGGTGGAAAACGACTAACTATAAACCCTAATCCTAAGGAGGTATTTATAGGTTTACCCACTAGCACTACTATAAGTATCGTTTTTTGTCACGAATTTTTTTTATCATAAACTAAATTTCATGAAAAAGTCACTTTTAGCCACAAATTTCAATTTCGTCTCTAAAAATATGGCAAGCATAATTCTTGTGGAATATATAACATTTTTCCATAAAATTACTCATGGTAAAATATTATTTATTACTATGAATTAACTTTTCATTGCTAAAAATATGGCTAGAATAACTCTCGCAAAAGATATAACATTGTACCCTGAACTCCACTTTTTACTCAAAATTATTTGAGGCAAAATATCCGCAAATTTACATTTCGTCTTTAAAACTATAGCAAGAATAATTGTCACATAATATGCGACATTTTGCTACAAACTTTATTTTTTAGTACAAAATTATTTATAATAAAAATATGTATATAAGGAAAACCTTAAAATTTCATTTTGTGTTAAATTTTTTTTTCAACAACCTAATTTATGATAGAAAATTTCCTTTTATTTTAATTATATATGCACCAATTTTTCTATAATAAATCTAAGGGTTTATTACACTTTAAACCCCTCCCCCCAAACCTATACCGTGTTTTTCACATTGCCCTATTGAGTTTAAAATTAGACAATATTGTACCCTTCATACTTTATAATTATGTGCAATGTACATTTTTAGAGTGACAATGTTACCTGTATTGGACGAAAGACGCATGTGCTCTCCACGTGACTTGTTTAAGTAAGAGCAAAAGGGTCATTTTCATTTTAAAATCCTAAAACCCCTCGAGCCTTCTTCTCCCTCGTCATTCGTTGTTCCACAGTTGCTGCTACTAAATCTCTAAATAAGAACCTTCTTTCTCCCCCATCATTCGTTCCTTTGAAGCCCTAGAATCTCAATCCCACAAAGCTATTGTTGAATCCCTAAATAAGAGTCATCCTCCTTCTCCTTCTCCTTCTCCTTCTTCTTCTTCATTGGTTCCTCCTTCTCATTCTCTGCTCGCCTTAAGATCTCAAATCATGACACTCAAGTGCCTTATTATTCTAAGTTTGATTTAGGGTTGGGTTTTTTTTTTTATTTTTTTATTTTTTTATTTTTTTTGTGTTGGTGAATTGTTAGTGTTAGGTTTGAGTTTGGGGTTGAAGTTTGGGATTTTATTATAAATTTGAGATTTTATTTTTTGAAATTCTCCATTTTTCTTTTTGGCAATCCAGTTCCTTGTTTTTGAGAAATCGAATAGAATTTGGTTGAATTAGTGTTATGTTATGAGGTTCTTAGTATTAGTTTTGAGTTAAGAAATCGGATTGAATTTATGAATTAGTGCTAGTTCATGGAATTCTTTGTGGTAGTTTTGACTTGGGGATTGAATTTGAGGTTTTAGTGGGCATTTGGGGTTTTTATTGTTGAAAAGCTCTTCTTTTTTCTCACTCCCATTTTCTTTTAGATCCCTTGATTTGAAAAATTAGGTTTTGGGTTGAACTTGGATTTGATTTTGTTGAATTATTAGCGTTAGTTTTGAGATTTGGGTGTGAATTTTAACCTTTTCTTTTTTCTTATTTATTTTATTTTCAAGTTTGAAAGTAAGGCTAATTTTTTTGCTTCCCATATGTTTGGTTACTAAAAAATAGAAGGAAAAGATGAGACCCTTCAAGTCAACTGATGCAATTGTCTTAAGCTTGGTTTCGACCAAAAACATAAGAAAATAAACTTGGTTTCAAGAAAATGTGAAAAATGAGAACAGGGTCATATAAATTATAAGCTCAATCAATTGAAAGTTTTAATGTCTTTTTTTATTCCCATCCTTTCTTAGCTACCAAACTGAGTTTTATCTTTTAGATTTTTTTTTCCTTTCCAATGTGACATTTTATGTTTTTGATAAAATTTGAATATGATTTTTTAGAAAATGAAAATGAAAATAGGGTTTTGGGATTTTAAAATGAAAATGACCATTTTTCCCTCACTTAAATAGGTCACATGGAGAGCACATGCACCTTCCATCCAATATACATAACACCATCACTTCAAAAATATACATTGCATGTAATTATAAAGTATGGAAGGTACATTGCTCAATTTTAAACTCGAAGGGACAATGTGAAAAACATGGTATAAGTTGGGGGTAAAGTGTAATAAACCCTAAATCTAAAATTAAATAAAACTCTTAAATAATTAATATTTGCATATTTAATAATTTATAATAGTTTTATACAAAATAATTATTAATTATAAAAAGAATTTTTTTATTAAAGCACAGAAAAAGTTTGATGTTGATAAAAAGTGAAGAAAAAAAAACCATTATTTGATTTTTATGTCAGTTTAACAATTATAGTTTTGAAAATATAAATGAAATTTATAAAAAAATTAATAAAAATATATAAATTTTGAATCCTATGTGTTATTTTAAAATTTTCAAGGCAAAAAAATTATTTATTAATTAAAAAATATAATGAATTAAATGAAATAAGATTAAGAAAAAAAAAAACATAAATAGTTTCTCAAGCTTAATATAGACAATTTTTTTTTTTAATTTACATAACTATTACATTTTTTTCGAAGATTCCTTTAATAAGAATTTTGGTTTCTCTTATATTTCAGCTTATATAACTACTTAATTTTTTTAAGTTTTTATTTTTTATTTTTTATTTTTTTAAATCTCAATTTTCTATTAAATTTTAAATAAAAAAAAATCTATTTTTCAATATTTTTTAAAGATTAATTATTCAAATAAGTATTTATAATTTTATAAAGTTTGTTTTGAATTCTTTAATTTTCTTTTTCAAGTTTTTTCTCATTCATTGATAAAAGTATGAAAAATAATTATAATTTGAGATGAGTGTAAAGATAAAAATAATGTTGAACCCAATTAAAGATAAAGTTTGTTATACTTTTTTTTTTTTTAACATCAATTGGTTTATAGAACATATGACAAAAGTCTCTTACAAAAAAATGTGATAAAGTGAAGGGTCATAAGTTCGAGTTACAAGGATTATAATTTAATATAATAATTATTAGGGAGCCAAAATATCTTCCATTAGACTTGCGATAGTGTGGGGGTGTCATCATGTTTCTATAAAGAGAAACTCATGCTCGAAACCTACATAGAAAAATGAAAAAAAAATATTATAATATTTTTCCCACGAACTTAAATTTGTCACTAAAGATATTATATTACCACAAAATAATATTTTTCGTAAAAGAAACTTTTAGCCACAAAATTTGTTTCACGGTAGAGGCATTTTCTTACCATTAATAATTTATTTTTTCCACAAATATTATTTATCACTAAAAATAATTTTTGCAATAAAAATTTTTATTCATCAATAAAATCCTTTAGTGATGAACTTGTTGTGACAACCTTGCGACAAAAAATTTTCATGGTAAAAACATATTTGCCACGGAAATCCAACTTTTTGCCGTGAAAACATTTATTGCCAAACATCATATTTGTTGTATTGTGGGTTTAAGTGACTTAAGCCCACCAAGGGCTTGGGTCACTTAATTTAGTACAAAATAGGTCATAATTAATTAATGAATCTCACATAGTCATATAATTAATCAATTAGCCTAATCTAGAGACCTTGTTCACTAATTTTTATGCAACATTACGTCCTTATATACAAAAATAAACCTAGAGCCAATCCAACCCAAATAAACTATGTCATCAAGCTATATGAGTTCGAGTATAGACCACTAAGACCCATAGGAGTACTATTTCTTTCAAAGTCTAATTCTGAAGTTGATTCAACATCTCAATACAAAGAATTAACTACACTCTAGTACCTTATGTAAATAACAATGACACGAAACTTAGATCCGTGACCTATCATCCGATGCATGCAAACCTGTATGAATTGGTGTTTGTGATCTAACAAGGTAGTGCTACAACCTATCAAGATTACTTCTCTAATCCTTGAGTTATATATCTCACTTATTTTGTAATCAATTAACATATTTTAACTCTAAAAAGCATATGTTAAATTTCCACTGAAGGAAATGCTATAACCATAGTCTTCTATATCACATATCCTTTAAATCACCCAAAGGGATACGTTGTCTCAAACCCATGAGATATTATGGTGCCTCTATTGAGAATACCTATTGCCATCTGTCTCCATCAATAGTAACCCAATCCTTAAGGATAGATGACCACATTAGAGTTTCAATGAAAGCCTCTCATTGACTTTGGCACAAGCCTAATATCCTTTCAAGGTTAAGAGTCCATGTAGTATAGTTGATTGGTGAATCATGACAATCGATAGCCTTATGTCATGATTCATTATACATTTTATCTAATATGCATCACATACACTAGTGCACTCACCAAAGGAAACCCACCTCGACGACCAAGACAAGTCATCCCTCCAATTAGAAAGTAATGCACTACAATCCCTACTAGATTGCCCAAATCCATGAACTAATTGTGGAAAACTTATCTACATAGGAGTTTGAGTAGGGACCACTAATGTTGGGATTGAGCCCCTAAAAGCAAGGCATAATGTAACAAAGTTAGACTTAACTATCCCCTTGTTATACTTTTTGGTGAATTGAAATTGATTTGAGTATTCAACTCATGTCTCTTCCATTGTACATGACTTATGAGCATTAGGAGTTGCATAGAAATACAAGTCATAGGTCATCATGGGTTTCTTGTAAGTAAATAAGTTGTCCACAGTCAATTCATGGATTTGGGCAATCTAATAAAGACTGAAGTGTACCACCTCCTAATTGGAGGGATGACTTGTCTTAGCAATTGGAATGGGTTTCCCATGGTGAGTACACTAGTGCATGTGATGCACACCAGATAAGACTTATGGTGAATCATGACACAAGGTTATCAATTGTCATGATTTACCAAACTACTATACTGCATGGACTCTAAACCTTGAGATGATATTGAGTTTGTGCCAAAATCAACAAGAGGTTTTGACCTATAGGTGAGACCTTAAAGGGGTCATATATCCCTATAGATTAGGTCACTATTGATGAAAGTTGGTGGCATAGGTATTCTCAATAGAGGTACCATGATATCTCATGGGATTAAGACAATGTGTCCTCTTAGGTGATCCAAAGAACATGTGATCATAAAATTTATGATCATAGTAATTCCTTTAGTGGAATTTGACATATGCTCTTTGAAATTAGAGTATGTTGGTTGAGCACATAATAAGTGAGAGTTGTAACTCAAGTATTTGAGAGGTAATCTTGATATGAGATAGCACTACCTTGTTAGATCATACACATGAATTCATGGGAACTCTACGTGTAGTGGATAGTAGGTCATGGACCCAAGCTTTGTCTCATTATTTACATAGGGTACTGGAGTGCAGTTGATTTTCTTTAGTGAAATATTGAATCAACTTCATGTTGGGAATTGATTACTCTGTTCTCATGCCCTAGATCTCATAGGGTGCATGCATTTATCCTTATGGTTCTCTAAATCTAACGCGGCATAAAATAATGACTTCAAAAACCATTATAAAATAAATATCTAAAGAAAAAAATGTTCATACTTGGATCTGAATTTTCCCATATCAATTCCTTGTGGTGAAGAACATGCCTAGAAAAATTGGAGAATCTCTCCTCATGTCGTTACCCATGTGCGCGTACCATGTGATTGTCGTGCACGTGACCTATGCACATCACATGTGATTCCCATGCATGTAGCTTATACGCATCTCATGTGGTTCTTGTGCATGTAGCTTGTGTGATTCTAGTGTGTTTCTCATACATCCAAGATCTTCCATCTGATGACTCTTCCTTATGTCTAGGCACTTAGATGGTTGAGATCTCAATGGTGGAGACTAGGGTTTTCTCTCTAGATTGAAAAGGGAGAATGACAAGATCTCGAAACCCTAACCCCTAAAGGGGTATTTATAGGCTTCCTACTATGCTTGAGTGACTTAAGTCCACTATGGGCTTAGGTCACTTAATATAACTCAAAAAGATTTCTAATTGATTAATTAACCATACAAGACCCTAATTAATCAATTAACTCAATCCAAACATATCACTTATCCCTGTGCAACTTTGCGTAATTATCAAAACGCCCTTATGCACAAAAGTGAACTAAAAACTCACCCAACCCTTATAAACCGTATCATCAAGGAATATGAGCTTGGAACAGGGACCACTAAGACCCATAGGAGTACTGGCTCCCTCATAATCAAATTCTGGAATTGACTTCAATACCATATGTATATTAGAATGAGACACCAAGTGCATAGGTCTATGACCTACTATCCACTGTATGTAGACTCCTCATCAACTGATGTTCAAAATCTAACACGGTAGTATTATCACTTATCAAGATTACCTCTCAAATCCTTGAGTTATAGATCTCACTTATTATGTGATCTACTGACATACTCTAGCTCCAATGAGCATATGTCAAATTCCACTAAATGAATTACTATAGTCATAGATTTCATGATCATTTGTCCTTTGAATCACCCACTCAGACACAATGTCTCAATCCCATGAGATATCATGGTGCCTCTATTAAGAATACCTATTGTCACCAGTCTTTATCAATAGTGATCTAATCCACATGGATATATGACCACTTTAGGGTCTCACCCATATGTTAAAGCCTCATGTTGATTTCGGCATAGGCTTAGTATCCTCTCAAGGTTAAAAGTTCTAATAGTATAGTAGCTTAGTGAATCATGAAAATTGATAGCCTTACGTCATGATTCATTGTAGGTCTTGTCCAGTGTGCATCACATACACTAGTGTACTCACTATAGGAAACCCATCCTGACGACTAAGACAAGTCATCCCTCTAATTAGGAAGTGGTGTACTACAGTCATTACTAGATTTCCCAAATCCATGAAACAACTGTGGACAACTTATCTACTTACAAGGAACCCATGATTTGTATCTTTTGTGTAATTCCTAATGTGCACAAGTCATGTACAATGCAAGAGACATGGTATAAATGTTCAAATCAATGTCAATACACCAAAAGGATAGTAAGGGATAGTTAAGTCTAACTTTGTTACATCATGTTTTACTTTTAGGGGCTCAATCCTAACACTTCAAAATTGGTTCTGAGGGAGCTAGTACTCCTATGGGCCCCAATGGTCCTCACTCTGAGCTCATATACCATGATGACATGATTTATGAAGGTTGGATTGGCTCTAGGTCCATTTTTATGCATAAGGGCATTTTGGTAATTATGTAAGGATGCATAGGGGATGAACATGGTCTTAAGTTTTGGATAATTGATTAATTAGATGGCCCTATGTGGTTAATTAATCAATTAGGACCTATTTTAGGCTAGATTAAGTAACTCAAGCCTTGATGGGCTTAAGTCACTTAAACCTAATAGACAACCCTTTAAACACCTCTTCATGGGTTAGGGTTTCTTAATGACTTTTGGTGAGAGTTGTCTTCTACCTCCATAGAAAGAGATAGTCATAGCCTCCTTGCTTCCAAAGCCCACACTTTAGAGTGCCAAGATAATGGTATAATAAGGCGAAAGATCTTAGGTTACAAGACATTTAGGCATGTTATTCAACGCAAAGAACTAATTTGAGAACATCCAGATCCAGGTATGAGCACTTTTTCTCTAGATCTTTATCTTTATATAGTTTTTATAGTCATTTATTTCTACTACAATAGACTTAGAGAAGCCTAGGATAGTTTTCATGCAACCTATGAGATCCAAGGACAACGAATGGAGTAATTCAAGGTTCCCAACCACTAGAACCCGTAATAAAATAACAACTCCCTCAAAATGCAATTTTGAATTTAATTCTTCACTCTACTAAGGAGAATCAACTACACTCCAATGTTCTATGAAATTACAATGAGCATTGCTCAGGTTTACATCCTATTATCCACTGCATGCAAACTTCCCATGAATCGGTGTCCATGTTTTAACAAGGGAGTGTTATCACCTATCAAGATTCCTCTTCAATGCTTGAGTTACAAATATCACCTATTATGTGATCAATTGATATACTTTAGCTCCAATAAGCATATGTCAAAATTTCACTAAAGGAATTGTTATGGTCATAGTCGTTTAGATCACATGTCCTTTAGATCACCTAAGGAGACACATAATCTCAATACCATAAGATATCATGTTGTCTCCATTGAAAATATCTATTGCCACCAACCTCTATCAATAATGGCCTAATCCATAGGGTTATATGACTATATTAGTATTAGGAAACTTGGATTACTTCATTCATATGCCTTGGATCATTAGAGTGCATGAAATCTTGTTCTAGGCTTTTTAGATCTATTACTACTGGGAACCTTAGATATGTCCATTCCCATACCCTAGATCATATAGGTGAATTCAAACTACCGTAGTTCTCAAGATCTTATGCAACAAAAGCAAAAATAACATTTTTACAAAACTAAGATTCAAAGAAAAGACATTAGAAAAACTTTACCTCTGATTTAGATGTTCTCAAATCAATTCCCCTTAATCAAGATGAAGAACAAAGAATCCAGAAGTCTCGCACACCCAAGATCCTCCGCCTAATAACTCAAACCATGATCTTGGCATTCCAAAGTGTGGGCTTTGGAATGGAGGAATCCTAGGCTCTCTCTTTGTGGAAGTGGAAGTGGAAGATAGCTCTCACCAAAAAGTGATGGAAATTATAACCCTTAAAGGGTATTTATAAGGTTCCCCTACTTGGCTCAAGTGACTTGAGTCCACCAAGGCTTGGGTCATTTAATCTAACCCAAAAAGGATCTTAATTGATTAATTAACCACACATAGTCATCTAATTAATCAATTAACCCAATCCAAACCAATCTAACCCTTATAAACCATTTCATCATGGTATATGATCTTAGAGCAAAGACTATTGGGATCCATAGAATTACTAGCTCCCTCATAATCTAATTTTGAAGTTGATTCAACATTCCACTAAAGAGAATCAACTACACTCCAATACCCTATGTAAATAACAACAAGACAAAGCTCAGATCTATGACCTACTATCCACTGCATACAGATTCCCTAGGAACTGGTGTTTGTAATCTAATAAGGTATTGATATCACCTATCAAAATTATCTCTCCAGTCCTTAAGTTAGAGATCTCACTTATTATGTTATTAATTGACATACTCTAGCTCCAAAGTATAGTTTAAATTTTCACTAAAGGAAATGTTATGACCATAAGTTTTTAAATCAAATGTCCTTTGGATCACCCAAGAGGACACACTATCTTGATCCATGAGCTATCATGGTGCCTCTATTGAGAATACCTATTGTCACTAACCTCTATCAACTGTGACCCAATCCATAGAGATATATGACCACTTTAGGGTCTCACCCATAAGTTAAAGCCTTTTGTTAAACTTGGCATAGACTCAATATTTGCTCAAGGTTAAGAGTCCATGTAATATAGTAGTTTGGTGAATCATAACAATTAAAAGCTTTACATCATGATTGACCATAAGTCCTATCCAATATGTATCACATGCACTAGTGCACTTATTATGGGAAAACCATCCAGACGACAAAGACAAGTCATCCCTCTAATTAGGAGATAGTGCACTATAGTCTCAAATGGATTAGCCAAATCCATAAACCAACTGTGAACAACTCATCCCTTTGAAGAAGCTCATGACTTGGATCTTTTGTGCAACTTTTAATGCACCCAAGTCACGTACAATGCAAGTGATGTAGAGCATGTATTCTCAAATAACCAATTAATGCAAATGGGATAATAAAGGGAAACTAAGAAACATAAATAAATGAATTTATAAATGAATCTATATTTGTTACATTATGTCATGTTTTCTAAGACTCAATCCCAACAAATTTCCACTAACCCTAAAGCATGCTGGGAATGCATCTGACACCTAAGTGTCCCTATGACCATCAAAGACTCTAGTATACAAGTCTTTATGAAGGAATCCTCCAGGTTCTCTTCAAAAGCACAATCACATCTCCTCTCATTACTATCTCATGTATGAAGTGATACTTCCTCTCAATGTGCTTAGTCTTCTGGTGGTTTCTTGGTTCTTTAAATTGTTATCACAAAATAGTACCAAGGGAAGTACAACCAAGAGTACTACCCCAAGTCCTAAAAAAAATTCTGAAGCCAAACAGCTTTCTTTGCTGCTTTACAAGCAACAACATACTCAACTTCCATAGTAGAGTCAACAATACAAGATTTTTGTCACTTGTTCAACTAACATCCCCACCACCTAGAGTGAACACAAAACTAAAGGTAAACTTGCGAGAGTCTCTATTAGACTAAAAGTCTGAATTTGTATGCCTAACGAGTAACAATTCAATGCAATGATGCACCAACATATAATTCCTCATTCTTTAAAGATACTTGAATATATGCTTGACCATCGTCCAATGCTCCCTCCCTAGATTGAACTGATATCTACTCACCATCCCTATGAAAAAACAAATATCCAGTCTAGTACATAGCATTGCATACACAAGGCTACTCATTGTTGAAGCATGAGGTACTACTTTCATGCAATCTTTCTCTTCGATTATCTTAGGACAATGATTTTGAAAAAGAGGCACTCCATACCTAAAGGGTAACAAACCATTCTTTGAGTCTTACATCACATACTTGACTAAAAGCTTGTCAATTTAGGTGGCCTAAGACAAAGCAATCTTCCTATTCTTACAATCCTAAAGTATCTTTATCCTAAGAATATATTGCGCCTCACCTAGATCATTCATTTGGAATTGAATAGATAACCAGATCTTAAATGATAATAATAAGCCTACATCATTCCCAATGAGTAAAATGTCATTAATGTACAAGACCAAAAACACCACCATGTTTTCCTGTGTTTTCTTATACACACAAGGCTCATCCTCATTTTGATCAAAATCAATAGTCTTGATAGTCTTATCAAAATGCTTATTTAATAAGCAAAATACATGTTTTAATCCATAAATGGATTTATGCAACTTGCACAAAAGGTGTTATTGGCCCTTTGCTATGAATCCATCTAGTTCTATCATATAAATGTTCCCTTCAAGATCATCATTTACGAGCACTTTCTTAACATCCATTTGTCATATCTCATAATTGAGATGTACCGCAATGGATAGGAGTATTTTGATGGATTTGAGCATGGCTACTAGTAAGAAGGTTCCCTCATAGTCGAAACTAGTTTTGACTATAACACTTTGCTACTAGCTTAGCCTTATACGTCTCAAGCTTTCCATCTACCTATCTTTTTTTTATAAACCCACTTACACCCTATAGGTTTTATCCATTCAGGTGCTTCTATAAGCTCCTAGACTACATTAGAATACATAGATTCTAACCCTGTCTCCATAGTTCCTTACCAAAGAATAGCATCATCGTTGCTCATTGCTTCATTATAATCCATGGGATCGGTCTCATGTTCCTTTGGAATCGCCTCAAAAGATTCTCCTAAATACATGAACCTATTTGGTCGTATAACAACCCTCCCACTACGATGAGGCACTAGTATACTAGAATCGATAGAAATGTTACGTGTAGGAACCTCTAGACACATGGTCATCTATGCTAAAATGGGAGTGTCTTCAAAGGCTTTTCAATTTATATCATGTCTTACCCTATTATTCATCATATAAAGTCATTTTCTAGAAATATGACATTTATACTAACAAATACCTTCTGATCAACCTTATTATAAAAGTAATGCCCTCTCATTACTTTTGGATACCCTACAAATAGCCATACCTCATACCTTACTTCCAACTTATCTACCTCTAATTTCAACATGTGTGTTAGGCACCCCTAAATGTTAATGTGTTGCAAAATGGGTTTGTGACTTTTCCACATCTCTCTAGGAGTTAAAGGTATCGAATTGGAAGGCACTAAATTAAGAATGTACAATGTAATCTACAAGGCATATCCCCAAAAAGATGGAAGAAGTGATGAGAAATTCATCATAGATCTCACCATGTCCATCAATGTTTGATTTCTTCTTTCCATTACTTCATTTTATTGTGGAGTTCCAGGTTCACTCAATTGGGATAAAATCTTATGTTCTTTGAGGAAAGAATTGAATTGAATAAATATGTACTCTTCACCTAGATCAAATCAAAGTGCCTCAATACATTTACCTAATTAGTTTTCTGACTTTGCTTTAAATTCAATGAATTTGTCCAAGGCATCAGACTTCTTGTGCATCATGTAAACATATCTGAACCTAGAGTAATCAGCTGTAAATGAGATGAAGTACTCATACTCTCCCTATACATGGACATTGAAAAGCCCACACACATTATTATGCACTAGCTCTAGACACTCCTTAGCTCTATATCCTTTAGCAGTAAATGGTCCTTTTATCCATTTTACCTTTTTTTACAAGATTCACAAACTGGAAAATCTTGTGGAATCAGAGGTAAAATTTCATAATTAAATAGTCCTTGGATCCTATTTAGATTAATATGACCTAGGTGTAAGTGCCAAAGCTATATTTGATTATTGTTAAGTTCATTTCTTTACTGTGAGATATGATAACTCTCATTGTTTAGAAAAACGGATAATGGAGAAACACAATAAAGACTATCTATTAATAATCCTTAGCATATAAATGAATTATTTAATTTTATAAAAACTTGTTTATTATTAAAAAAACATGAATGAATGTTATGTCCAAATGAGTATTATGTCCAAATTCTTTTTCTAATCCACATAGTTTGGCTTGGTTAACTTATTAGTAGTGAGAATGAGATTAATTGGATTATAAGACATTATATTTGTAACAAAAATAAAACCATATATTAATTAATTAAGCATGCACAACAAGTTGGTAATTAATTTAGTAAAAATGTAATACTCTCAAACTATATATCCTTTTGTAAGGTATCCTAGTATCATAAGAATCAAGCCTATGGTGGGCAGGTAATGACCTTATTACTAGTTGAGACCCTCTCATATTGATCTCATTGCCTTAACCATAAAAGTATATAAAAACAAGATCAACATACCTTTTATTTGGCTTATGGACTATGCAAATAGGACCACCATGGGCAATTCAACCACTCCATATCACATTTTAAGTGTATAACCATTATTCTTAAACTATCAATGTCACCAAGAAAGGAACCCCACTAGTAAGGTGGTTGCTCTCACTATAAACGTGTTTAGTCTTATCCTTAAGGAGAGTCTATATCCCTCGAATCCTAGGGCCCACCCCACAAGTGGGGGTGGTGATGAACTCAAATCGAGATGCGCTTGATAATAAAGGCCTTGGTCTTTGCTAAGGCCTCTCTCCTACTTAATCTTTTGAAAAAAAAAAAGCTTTTAGTAATTATGGTAACCTTTCTTAAAATAAATTCTCTATCATGAGATTTTACAAATCTGTTATTTACTTTTAAAACTAAGATTGTTGTACCAAAAGAACCATTCTTTTATTCCTCTATCCTTATACTATCCATACACGAAACGGTTTCCTTTTTTTCTCAAGAGAGATAGCCTAGAGAATCAATGACAGGTGAGGTTATCCTTCTCTCAAGGAAGAGAGCCTGGAGAACCACCTATCCAAAAAAGTGGATAATCCAAAAAGGAATAGCAATGTCTTTCAACAATAACCAATTCAAAAGAAAAAATAACATTGGAAAGAAGTTCTCATGAAAATTTATTTTCCTTAAGAAAAATCCAAAATTACTTTTCCAATTTATTATTTATTTAACACATGCTAAATAAAATAAGCATAAAATAAACAATAAAATAAACAAAATTACTTTTCATGTCCTTAAGGATCCTATTGCATAAAATTGGTAACCGATTTAGATAAAAAAAAAATCCAAATTACCAAAATTATATTTGCAACCAAAAATAGGGTTAGTTACACAAAAACCCTAATTTATTACATAAATCCCAAATTGCTATTTTTATGTTGTTGTCCTTCCTTACTGCACATATGTTATCACTTATGCTCGAGAGCTTAAAAAAAAATTTAGAACGATGGAAGCAACTTATCCTATACCCTGGATTATATAGGTGGATGCAAACTACTCTAGGCCTCTAGATCCTATGCACTAGAAGCTAAAATAACATTTTTACAAAGCTAGGATCTAGAGAAAAGGTATTAGAAAAACTTTACCTCTCATTTTGATGTTCTGAAATCAATTCCGCTTGGTGAATATGAAGAACAAAGAATCCAGAAGTCTCGTACACCCAAGATCTTCCACCCAATGACTAGAACTATGATCTTGGCACTCCAAAGTGTAAGTTTTGAAAAAGATAAATCATAAGCTCTCTCTCTCTTGGGAGATGGAAGACAGTTCTCGCCAAAAAGTTATGGAAACCCTAACCTTCTAAGGGGTATTTATAAGGTTTCTTTACTAAGTTTTAAGTAACTTGAGTCTACTAAGTCTTAGATCACTTAATCTAGCCCAAAATGGGTCCTAATTAATTAATTAACAACACATGGTCATCTAATTAATCAATTAGCCTAATCCACAAACTTTGTTCACTATCCCATGTATAATCTTGCATAATTACTAAAATACCCTTAAACACAAAGTGAACCTAAAGTCAATCCAACTATCATAAACCATGTCATCATGGTATATAAGCTTAGAACGGGGACCATTAGGACTCATAGGAGTATTAACTCCTTCAGAATCCAATTCTTAATTTGATTCAACATTCCACTAAAGAGAACCAGCTATAATCCAATACTTCATGTAAATAACAACGAGACAAAGCTTGGGTTGGTGATCTACTATCCACTACATGCAAACTCTCTATGACTTGGTATCTATAATCTAATAAGGTGGTGTTATTACTTATCAAAATTACTTCCCCAATCCTTGAGTTATAGATCTCACTTATTATGTGATCAATTGACATAGTCTAGCTCCAAGAAGCATATGTCAAATTTCAATTAAATGAAATGTTATGGCCATATTCGTCTAGATCATATGTCATTTGGATCACCCAACAAGATACACTATCTCAATCCATGAGAGACCATGTTGTCTCTATTGAGAATACTTGTTACCACCAACCTCCATCAACAATGACACAATACATAGGGATATATGACCATTTTAGGGTCTCACCCATAGGTTACAGCCTCCTATTGACTTTGGCACAAGCTCAATATCCTCTCAAGGTTAAGAGTCCATGCAGTATAGTAGTTTCATGAATCATAACAATTGATAGTCTTATGTCATGAATCATCATAGGTCCTGTCTAGTGTGCATCACATGCAGTAGTGCACTTACCATGGGAAAGTCATCACAATGGCCAAGACAATTTGTCTCTCCAATTAGAAGGCAGTGCAATACTATCTCAGATAGATTGCCTAAATCCATGAATTGACTATGGATAACACATCACTCTACAAGGAACCCATATCTTTAATATTCCATACAACTCATAATGCACCCAAGCCGTGTACAATGCAAGTGATGTGGGGCATGTATACTCAAACAACCAATTAATGCAAATGGGATAATAAAAGGAAAGCAATAAACATAAATAAATAAATTTATAAATAAATCTCTATCCGCTACATCATGTCATGTTTTCCAAGGCTCAATCCCAACAATTACATAGCAGAAATATGGAATTTAAAACCAAAATAAATATCAAAAATCTAGATATTACTCACATGCATACAATCTAGATGTTCCCGAATTGATTCTTGTCGATGTAGAATGCTCCAAAACTACATATGATCTCATAAATATAGTAGTCTTCCACTCAATGACTCCTCTTTGAGTCTAGGAAAACAAATGGTGGAAATCTCTCAGATAGAGACTAAGGTTTTCCTTTTTAACTGAGGGAAGAAGCAATTAGACTAAAGCTCTAACCCTTAAGAGGGTTATTTATAGGCTTTCTATTGAGCTTCAGTGACTTGAGCCCACTATGGGCTTAGGTCCTTTTAATTTAGCATAAAAAGGTTGTTAATTAATTAATTACCCAACAAAGTTCTAGTTAATCAATTAGCCTAGTCTAGAAACCCATGTGTAATCTTGCATAATTATTAAAATGTCGATACACACAAGTAAACTAACAACTCATCCAACCTTCATAAACCTTGCTATCAAGGAAAGATGAGTTCAAATGGGGATCAATAGGACTCATAAGACAATTCAGACTCCCTCATAATCCAATTCTGAAAATGACTCAATATCCCACTATACAGAGACAATCACACTCTAATACTTTATGCATATTTCAAAGAAACACTAAGTGTTTAAGTCTGTGACTTACTATCCATTATATATAGGCTCCCCATGAATTGGTGATTTGTAGTCTAACAAGATGAAAGTCTTTAATCTTTTAAGACTACCTTTACCATCTTTGACATACAAATCCTCTTATTATGTGATCAAATGACATACTCTAACTCACTAAGAACATACATCAAATTCCACTAAAGGAATTACTACGAGCCTACAAATTTTATAATCACATATCCTTAGGATCACCCAAGATGATACAATATCTCCAAGTCTACAAGATATCATGGTGTCTCTATTGAAAGTACTTGTTGCTATTGACTTCTATCAATAATGACCCAATCCATAGGAAATAAATATATGATCACTTTAGGATCTCACCTGTAAGCCAAATCCCTTGTTAACTTTGGCACAAGTTCAATATTCTCTTAAAGTTGAGAGACTATTGAAAATGAGAATATTTGACTCAAATTTATTGTTGATCTCTAAGGATTACCTAGTTGTATTTTATGTTTAAATATAAGCCTAGTCAACTCTGTAAATTAGGAAAGTTGGTTGTATAATTATTCCATTCATTTTTTATTATTTTGTTCTTTGTTTAGTTCTTTGTAAAGCTTATAACTAGTGTACATCGTGTATATCATTCTTGTAATAAATGAAATACCATTTTGTTCACTCAAACAATTCTCTCCTAGGTTTTTGTTGTTTATATGGTATCAAAGTAAGAACTTTATTTTTTTTACTCTTTTTTGGATTTAGAAAAAATTACTAGGACTTATTCCTTATAAACTGCACATTTTTTCTTCTCTCAAATTGAAATCCTAGCCTCTCACGATGGCTAAAGTCTCATCTAAATTCACCCATCCTCTTTCAGAGCCTACTAAAAACTATGGCCTCAATTATAATTTGCACTATGTTCAAATAACCACTATACGCCTCAGTGGAGACAATTTTCTGAGCTGGTCTCAATGAGTGCATATCTATATTCAAGGGAAAGGAAAGATTGGGTACTTAACTAGTGATACAAAGGTGCCTGATTTGAAGGATACGACTTATGCCACTTGGGATGTAGAAAATTCCATAGTTATGGCCTAGCTTATTAATTCAATGGATGAAGAAGCATCGCTTCTAACTATACGTGTTATCCAACTACTAAGGAACTCTACAATAATATTTCCCAAATGTATTATAACCTCAACAATACTTTAATACTTCAATATTATAACTTGAAGACAATTGACAAGGAGGAAACGTCACCAAATACTTCAATATTTTGAAAAGGTTGTGACAAGATATAGATATTTGCAATGATTATGAATAGAAATCTTCAGATGATTGTAATCACCATAAGAAGATGGTAGAAAATGATTGAATCTAAAAATTTCTTGTTGGCCTAAGTGTAGAATTTGATAAAAAGGCAGGATCATTGGTCGTGGTCATCTTCCTTCACTTGGAGAGATATTTGTTGAAACTCAAATGGAGGAAAGTTGTCATAGTGTTATGCTCGAGAAAAATAGGGTAAGGGCATTAATTAAAAATCCTAGTCATTGCTAATGTAAATGCAAGTAGAACTTTTAATAACCAACACAAAGCTAAGGACAAGCCTTGGATGTGGTGTGATTTTTACAACAAACCTTATCATGCACGTAAGACATGTTGGAATATTCATGACAAACCTACCAATTGGAAAAGCAGCGAGCCTAGAGACCGATTTGCTCTACAAATGAGACTAATGTTAGTCCCTTTAGTAAAGAGCATATGACTTATCTTCTAAATTTTCTAAAACCCAATCCATAGTTTGGTATTCCTAATGTTTCTCTAACTCAAATAGGTAGCAACTCTAGTGCTTTCTTTTGTCATTTCAAGTCCTACATCTTGGATCATTGATTCAGGTGTTTTTTATCACATGATAAATCTCTCTCATGTATTTCATTGTTATTGGCCTTGTTTTGGTGATAAAAAAAGTTAGAATTAGGTATTAAAATTTTTCATCTATTGTAGGAAAAGGTTCCATTAAAAATTTTTTTTAAACCACCTAAAATTTGTGCTTCATGTACCTAATCTTGCATGTAATATCTTATATGTGAGTCAACTCTCTAAATATTCTAATTTTCGTGTTAATTTTTTTATTTTCTTTGTGAATTTCAAGACTTGAGCATGGGGATGGTGATTGGCAGTGCTAGAATGGTGGATGGTCTCTACTATTTTGATGAAAACTTCTTCTGAAATAAATAAGATCAAGGCTTTAGTAATTGTATTAGTTCTCTCTTTGTTCGTGAATAAATAATGATTTGGCATTTTAAATTAGGACATCTTAGTTTTTCTTATTTGAAGTATCTATTTCCTATCTTATTTTAAAATATGGATTGTGTATTCTTTCAATGTGAAAATTTTCATTTATCAAAGAGCCATCCTACTAGTTACAGTTTCAAAGCATATTATGCCTCAACCATTTTACTTAATTCACAGCGATGTTTGGGATCCTTTAAAAATTACCACATCTACTAGAAAAAAAATGGTTTGTGACTTTCATAGATGACCACACTCGGCTATGTTAGGTATACTTGAATGATAAATCTGAAGTTGAAAATTTGTTTATATATATATACTATGATGGAAAACCAATTTCAAACAAAAATAAGAATACTTTGATTTGATAATGGAACTGATTACTTGAATCAAGTTTTGGGAAATTTTTTATAGTAAAAAAGGATTCAACATCAATCTACTTGTAGTAATATCCCTTAATAAAATGGTATTGCCAAGAAAAAAAACAGATATTTACTTAAAGTTGCACATGCCATTATGTTCTCAATGCATGTATCAAAATATTTATAGGGAGATGTTATTTTGAGACATCTTATTTGATAAATAAAATGTCTACTCATGTTTTAAAATATAGAATACCTTTAGAGTGTTTCAAAATTTTATTCTATGAATGTTGACTTTTCTTTAACTTACCTTAGAAAATTTTTAGGTGCACTATGTTTGTTCCATGCCTAGTAGGCTTCAATCCAAACTTGATCCTAAGGCAAAAAAATGTGTGTTTATCAATTATTCACCAAATAAAAAGGGATATGAGTTTTATAATCCTCAAATTATAAAATAAAAAAAAAATCATGATTGTAAATGTCTCATTTATGAAAATCGGTCTTACTTTGGATTAAACTGTCTTCAAGGGCAAATAAAGAATAATGAAGCTCAATTTTGGGAAACAACTATTCATCTACCTAATACCTTCTTTCTCGTACCTGTTCTTGATCTGTCCACTTATAATAGTCAGGAAATTAGTAGTCACAATAACAAAAAAAATGGAAAAACTAGCCTAGCATTAACAAACTTCAATGACTCCCAAATAAGGGGAGAAATACTAAGGTAGAATCACATAATCTTTCCTTTGAGCTCTATGTTTACACTAGAAACAATACTCATAAAATAAAATAAAATAAAATAAATACAAACTTGCCTACAATTCTAACAAAAGACCAACCATTGTCTCCAAGCAATGGTCCATCTACTACTTTAGGAAACTCTGATCCTTCTTTGTCAAATTCCACCCCTACTATTTTCAATCTTAATGTACCTATAGCACTTAGCAAGGGGGTTCAAACCTATACAAAACATTCCATTGCTAAATATGTGTTATATCACAGGCTTTCTAAGTCTTATAAAGCTTTTATCTATAAAAAATTTCACCTGTTTATCTCAAGAACCATCCAGGAAGCCTTAGATAATCTCCATTGGAAATTAGTAGTTTTGGAAGAGATGAATGCTTTGAAAAAATAAAATAAAAATGGGACATGGGAGATAGTTAACTTATTGAGGGAGAAGAAAATGGTAGGATGCAAATAAGCGTTTATGGTCAAATGCAGAGCTTATGGAAGTGTAGAAAGGTATAAGGCATGTTTAGTGGCAAAAAGATTTACATAGACTCACGGGATTGATTACTAGGAGACTTTTGCTCAAGTCACAAAGATTAATTCAACCTATGTCTTGCTATCCTTAGTCATTAGTCCTGATTGGCCCTTGCACCAGTTAGATGTTAAAAACTCATTCTTAAATGAGAACTTGGAAGAGGAAGTCTTTATGAGCCTACCACCAGGCTGTGAAAACATCTTAGTGAAGGGAAAGTGTGTAGATTAAAAAAAAATCCTTGTATAGCCTCAATCTCTCAGAGCATGGTTTGGGCAATTTGGAAAAGCTGTAAAGGGCCACAAATATACACAAAGTCAAGCAAATCACGCTATGTTCTATAAACACTCAAAAGAAGGAAAGATTGTTATTTTGATTATTTATGTTGATGATATAATGTTAACATATGATGATCATGTTGAGCTCAAAAGACTCAAAAGAGTTCTTGTTGATAACTTTGAAATCAAAGACTTGGAAGCCTTAAATTATTTTCTTGGAATGGAATTTGCTTGGTCTAAAAATGGAGTCTTTGTTTGTCAATGAAAATATGTGTTAGATCTTCTTAGAGAGATAGGTTTATTCGATTGCAAGGTAGCAAAAACACTAGATAAGCCTAATTTGAAGCTTTAATCTACTAAACCTAAAGATGTAAAGAATAGGGAACAATTTCAAAGGTTGGTTGGAAAATTGATTTATCTATCACATACCCACCCAGATATATCTTTTATACTGACCATGGTAAGCAAATTTATGCATTTACCAAGTCTAAAACACTTCGAGGTGGTGTGTAGAATCCTAAGGTACTTAAAAGGATTACCAAGAAAAGGCTTACTATTTGAAAAGCACGATCACCTACTAATTGAAGTATATACAAATACTGATTGGATTGGAAGTATAACCAATAAAAAGTCAACCTCTGGCTACTATACTTTTGTTGGAAGAAGCCTTGTTACTTGGTGTAGTAAAAAGCAAAATGTAGTCGCTAGAAGCGATGTTGAAGCCGAATTTAGATCAGTTGCCCATGAAATTTGTGATGTGTTGTGGATTAAGAAAATCTTAGATGAACTGAAGGTCTTAAGTCCCTCTCTAATAAAGGCATACTATGATAACAAAGCAGAAATCTCAATAGCACATAATCATGTTCTTCATGACAAAACTAAGCATGTTAAAGTAGACAATCACTTCATCAAGAAGAAAATAGTGAACAAATAGAATTTGTATAACTTATACACCAACTGATGAACATATTATAGATGTTCTTACAAATGGAATGTCTAAGAAACAATTTGAGAAGTCAACGAGCAAGCTAACTATAAAAGATATCTTCAAACCAACTTAAGGGGGAGTGTTAGAAAAGAGAATATTCGGCTCAGATTTATTGTTGATCTATAGGGATTACTTGGTTGTATTTTATGTTTAAATATAGGCCTAGTCAACTTTGTAAATTAGGAAAGTTGGTTGTATAATTATTATGTTCCTTTTTTAGTTTCTTATATAACCTATACATAGTGTGTGTATGTGTGTGTGTGTGTGTGTGTGTGTGTGTGTGTGTGTGTGTGTGTGTGTGTCATTCTTATAATCAATGGAATGCCATTTTTTCACTCAAACAATTCTCTCCTAGTTTCTTGATGTTGAAAGAAACTATATTATAGCAATTTGGTGAAGTCATGATTACTCAATAGTCTTATGTTATAACTTGCTGTAGGTTATGTCCAATGTATAACCATACACATTAATGCATTCACCATGGAAACCATCCTGATGGCCAAGATCAATCATTCCTCCAATTATGAGGTGGGGTACTACAACCTCAAATTGATTTCCTAAGTCTACAAATCAATTGTAAAAAAATTATCTACGTGCAAGCAATCCAAGACTTGGATTTGTCATACAACTCCATATGTACCCCAATCATGTATAATGCAAGAGATGCTAGGCGAGAATGCTCATAAAGTAAAATACATGGAATAAGGATAGATAAAAGTGAAATTGATATATCATTAAATAAATAATGAATTTCAAATATCATGTTTTTAAAGTTTTTATCCTAATCATTAGGTTTTCACTCATGAGTCAAAATGTCCTATCGATTCTAGTACAGGTTTAATATCCTCTCAAGGTTAAAAGTCTATGCATCATAGTAGATTGGTGAATCATGATAATAAATAGTTTTACATCATGATTCATCATAGGTCCTATTCAATGTGTAACTATACGCACAAGTGCACTCACCACAAGAAATGCATCCCAACAGCCAAGACAAGTGATTCTTCCAATTAGGAGGTAGTGCACTACAATCTCTATTGGATTGTCTAAATCCATGAATCAACTATAAACAACTTATCATCTTGTAAGGAACCCATGACTTGTATCCTTTGTGTAACTCTTAATACACCCAAGTCATGTAGAATGCAAATGATATATATGTGTATACTCAAATGACTAATTAATGCAAATAGGATGATAAAAGGAAACAAAAAAACATAAATAAATTAATCTCAACCTGTTACATCGTGTTATACTTTCAAATGCTCAATCTCAATGGTTAAGTCAACCATTGGGAACTTTAGATTGTTATGTTCTTTAACACTAGATCATATATGGTAAATTCACTTATCCCAAGTTTCTCTAGATTTATTGCAACATAAATATATGGCATCAAAAACCAATAATGAACATAGATCTAAGGATAGAAACTCAAACCTTATGATCTAAATGTTCTAAGATCAATTCCAAGCTGGTGAAAATGTTGAAAACTTCATAGAATTCATCTACCTAATGTTATTTTACCCATCTTTCCTTACATAGGTCTAGGCATGAGAAAAGTATAGGTTTTTCTCTTCTTTATTGAGGGTGCTTATGGCTTTTTTTTAGTGGCTCTCTAAAAAATAGAATGGAAAAAAGTTTAAACCCTAAGCCTCTAAGGGGTTTTATGTCAGGAAACCCAAATCTCTCCATTCCCAATCCCAAGCTCAAGTTAGCTGAATGAAAACTCCCTAGGTCAATTAGATCCTAGTACATAATCAAGAATTCAATTTTTAACATAAACAGGATCTAAAATAGTGTTTAAAAAAACATTATTGAAGATTTGGTGGTTCCCAAATCAAATCCGTGCGGTAAAGAATCAATTTGTAGTTATCAGAAATCTTAAAGACCCACAATCTCCTCTCCTCCGCACCCCCCACCCCCCACCCAGTGACTCTACCTTAATCCTTAACACTCAAACAATGGGGTTTTTAAGAGATTGGAGACTAAAGTTTTCTCCTTTCTCTCTAAATGGTGGAAGACAACTAAAAAATCTCTAAAAACTTTTACCCCTAAGGGAGTATTTATAGGGTTCCCCACTAAACTTAAGTGACTTAAGCCAATTAAGGACTTGTGTCACTTAATCTAGCCCAAAAATGGTATTAATTGGTTAATTAACCTACCAGGACTGTCAAATTAATCAATTAGACCAATTCAAAGATGTTATTCACTAATTCATGTGTGACCTTGTAAAATCACTAGAACGTCTTTAGGCACATAAGTAAACCTAGATCTTATCCATCCCTTATAAATTGTGTCATCAAGGTATATAAGCTCAAGCAATGACCACTAGGACCCATAAGATAATATTAGTTCCCTTAGAATCCAATTTTAAAGTTGATTCAACATCCCACTATAAAGCATTAACTATACTCTAGTACCCTATGTAAATAATAACAAGACAAAGCTTAGGTACATGACCTATTATCCATTAAATATAGACTCTCCATTAACTAGTGTTCATAATCTAACAAGGTAGTGTTGTCACCTATCAAGAATACCTCTCCAATCCTTAAGTTATAGATCTCACCTATTATGTGATCAATTAACATATTCTAACTCCAAGGAGTATATGTCAAATTTCTACTAAAGGGAATGTTATGGTCATAGTCTTCTAGATCACATGTCATTTGGATCATCCTAAGGGACACACTGTCTCAATCTTATGAGATATCATAATGTTTTATTGACAATACCTATTGACACCAACCTTCATCAACAATAACTCAATCCATGGGGATATGCAACTATTTTAGGGTCTTACTAATAAGTCCAAGTCTCCTATTGATTTTGGCGCAGACTTAATATCCTATCAAGGTTAAGAGTCCATATAGTATAGTAGTTTGGTGAATCATAACAATTAACAACTTTATTTTATAATTCACCTTAGGTCTTATCCAATATGTAACCATACACACTAGTGCACTTACTAGGATAGAGTCCTTAAAATCAAGACATGATGTAAAAAAGTTAGACATGAGTTTCCAATTTTCTATCCATCTTTGTACTCATATTCATTTGAGCATTCAACCCATATCACTTATATTGTAGATGACTTTGATGCATTATGAGTTGCACAACAAATACAAGTTATGGGTTCCTTGCAAGATGATAATTTATTCATAGTCGGTTCATAAATTTAGGCAATCTAGTAAAGACTATAGTCACTACCTCCTAATTGGAGAGATAGTTTGTCATAGCCTTCAAAATGGGGTTCCCATGGTGAGTGCACTGATTTGTATGGTTACACATTGAATAGGACCTATGATGAATCATGAGATAAGGCTTTCAAGATGTCATGATTCACTAAGATACTATGTCGCATAGATTCTCAACCTTAAGATGATATTAAGCCTATAATGAAATCAATAAGAGGCTTTAGCCTATAAGTGAAACCCTAATATGGTTATATATCCCTATGCATTAGGTCACCATTGATAGAGGTTAGTAACAATAGGTATTCTCAATACAAGCACCATGATATCTCATGGATTGAGACAGCATGTCCCCTTAGGTGATCCAAAGGACATGTGATCAGGAAATTTGTAACCGCAATAATTCCTTAAGTGGAATTTGACATATACACTTTATGAGCTAGAGTATGTCAGTTGATCACATAATATGAGGATTTGTAACTCAAGTATTGGAGAGATAATCTTGATAGGTTGATAAACTACATTATTAGATTACGGATACTAGTTTATGAGAAGTTTGCATGCAATGAATAGTAGGTTACGAACTTGAGCTTTAGCTCATTGTAATTTCATAGGATATTGAAGTGAAGATAAGTCTTTTTAATGGGGTGTTCAGTCAACTTCAAAAAGGAATTTTGAGGGAGCCAGTATTTTTCTGTGTCCCAATGGTCCCCGCTCAAGCTTCTAGTTCATGGTGGTATGTTTTAAGGATATTTTATGTAATTCATAAGTGTGCATAAGAGTGTTTTGGTAAAAATGCAAGGTTGCACTAGATTTATGAATTGACTTTCTATAATGAGTTAATTAATTAATTAGAATTCATTAGGACTAATTAATTAATTATGACATAAGTGGGTTGGATTAGGTGACCCAAACCCAATTAGGGCTCAAGTCACTTTAGCCTACAAGGAAGCCTATATAAACCTCCTCAGAAGTTAAGACTTAAGTTCATCATATTCAATTTTTTAAGATTCCAAAGAAGAACCCTATCCACCCTCATGGAAGAAAGAGAATCCTACCTTTCTCTTATGCCTAAACCCATGGAGGAAGAGATCATATGGAAAACTCTTAGGTAGATGAATTCTACAATGATTACCACGATTTTCAACATCTTTATCGGATGGGATTCAATCTAGGAACATCCATATCACAAGTTTGAGTTTTTAATCTCTAGATTTAATATTTATTTTGGTTTTTTGAAACCATTATTTTCCATTGCATTAGACCTAGAAAGCCTAGGGATAGATAGCATGCACCCCATGAGATTTAAAGCCCAGGAATGGAGTAATTCGAGGTTCCTAGCAGCACTAACTATTTAGGAAACCCATCTCAACGACAAAAATAAGTCATCCCTCCAATTAAGAAGTAGTGCACTAAAGTTTCTACTAGATTACGCAAATTCATGAACCAATTGTGAATAATTTATCATATTGCAAAAAACCTATGACTTATATCCTCTATGCAACGCCTAATGCACATGTCATATACAACGCAAGTGATATGGGCGTGTATGCTCCGATAACTAATTAATGCAAATGGGATAAAGGAAGGGAACAAGATATATAAAAATATATAAATTTATTAATGAATCCAAAACTATTACATCATGTTATGCTTTATAGGGCTCTATCCGAACAATTTATATAGGACTCATCTTAGGCTTAAGGGAATTGAATCCAAATTGAGCTTAGGTCATCTAATACAACTCATCTAGGTCCTAATGAATATCATCCAAGGGTCTTGTTTGTTCATAATCAAATTCTTTTTCTCATGTGTTGGAGGTTATTAAGGTTTAAGGAATGGTTATAAAAAATTAACTTGTTTTTTAATGGAACTCACAAAAATTTGAAGGCAAAAGATACATTGAATATTTGAATTCTCTTTAGGAAGCATTCAAACATCATCCAAGACATTCAAACGGTAGTCAAGAAAGTTCAAATGTCCATACCAACATTCAAACCTTGTTTGCGAGACATTTGAACTTTAGTTAAATTTTATGAAAAAAATCATTCCATCTTTGTCGTTTTGAGGGCACTTTCATAAAATTAAAAGTAAATGGTTCTCTAAATACTAGTCCTAGGTTTTTCTTCATCTCTCAATCTTTCAAGATGATTCTTGAAAAAAAAAACACCGGTGATTTAGAAATTGATGATTCATATATTAAAGCCTTGATACAATCTTTAAGGTATTCCACTAAGGAGAATAGGGGATTGTTGTGTTGAGGATGTGAAAGAGGAATATAGGTATTGAGAGTATTATTACCCTAAAAAGTAAGTGCATCCAAATCATGTTCTCATATTTAATAGATTGTTTGTGTTGATAGACCTACAATGGTTTTTTTACACCTAAGAGTTTGTAAGCGGCTTTTCCAAATTGCATCCTGTCATTTGTGTGATTGGATTTATATTTGCATGGAATTAATCAAACTTAAATCATAATAGAACATATCTGGGAAAGAATAGAAAGAATCATAAAATAGATTATAACTCTTGATTTAATTTTTGCTTAGACTACTTATTCACCTTCTAAGTAGTTTTATAGATCAAGATAAGTTTTTTCAAGAAGAAGAAGAAGTTAAATTAATGATTAAATTTACAACTTTATTATTTTTATAATACAAGTTAATAAAAATGTATTTCTTTTTTTTTTCTTTTTTTTATTTCTCTTTTGAAAATTTTTAGTTTATAAAAGTATTCTCAATCTTAGAGTATAAAGTCTAGGGCTAACTAATATAATTATATTGATTTAATATGATAATATTTATCATAAGTTATTAAAAAGTATTCAAGTGCAATTATTAAATACGTCCTAATAGAGTTATATCTTTTGCAACCAAAATTTTCCAATTTCATATACCAATTATTAAAAATATAGACATATTATTGGAGTTCCATTTTGTAAAACAATATTTTTCAAAATTTAAAACAAGAATTAAAAATTAGTATTTTAAAATTAACTATGTTGAAAACTAGAAGGAATTAAAACTAATAGAAGTTTTAAAACTTTAGCCTATGTTTGGTTCCAAAAAGTTTAAAGGAAAATATAAAAGAAATAAAATAAAAAGGAAAAGTAGAATAAAAGAAAAAGTGAAAAAACAAAATAAAAAATAGATTTAAAATCAATAAATTATATCTATATATTATTCTAAACTTTTTTTTACTTATTTAACTCTTTTATATATAGATTAAATAATTTTAAAATATATAAATTTTTTAATAATTTTAATTATATTTAACTTTCTTTCACGTTTTCCATTGTAAAACTAAATATAAGTAAATACATAAAGTTCATTGACCAACATAACACCCTTTAAGAGTTGGCGTGACCCCTTTAGGGGAATGAAGACAGCTATGTTTACCGGAAAAAAAAAAAGAAAATGTAGGGAAAACTAATAAAAAAAATTAAAGTTAATAAATTATTTTTATATATTATTTTAAATTTATTTTATATCTTTATATAAAAAGTAAATAATTTAAATACATCTAAAATTCTAATTAATTTTAATTATATTTAATTTCTTTCATTTTTTACAATAAAATGAAATATAAGATCTTTTCCAAGCATTTTTTGGGAAATAAAGGTCTATTAGGGAAAGTTCTTGGAAACTAGTATCAAAATATATTTCTAGAACAAATATTTATTTAGGAATTTAAAATATTTTCTACTTATTTTCATACTTTTAAATCATTTTTAAAAATAAATTTTGTATATAATACTTCAATTATTCCTCATAGTTATCCTATTATTTTTCCAAAAAAAAAAATCTTAAAAAGTCATTAAAATTAATAAAAAAAAACTAAAATATGTTTTCAAAAAATACATATTCAAAACTGATAAACAATTTTTCCTATATATTTTACTCTCAAAACGAAAATTGTTTAAAAAATATTTACCAAACATGAATGATTCTATTGCAATTTTGAAGAAAGAAGAATAGTCATAAGTTGAAGTATTTACATGTATAAACCTTGAGCCCATACTTGATTGGTAGTGGAGAATACTGGAGTCAATTTCTACATATTTCCTTTGCTTTAACTCTGGGGCAGGGTGTCGGTGGAATTAGGGTTACTTGTATGACCACTTCATCTTTATGGCCTCCTTAGTTTCCACATTCCTAAACCTTCTAGTAAGGTTTGGTCACCTAACACATATTTTGGGTCACATTTTTTTTCTCTCTCCCCACACTCCACTCAATTCCACAAACCCCCCCATTCAAGAAATTTCCAGGTTATTTCCTCCAAAAGAAGAGTAGCAAATTTCCATCTCTTTTTCCAAATTAATGAATTTATCAAATATGTTAATTAAAATTGAAAAAGAATCACGCCATGAATGATCCAATTGTCTGACTACACCATGTGGCTGATCCATTTGTACTGGGCTGGCCCAGAAGATGAGTCCAAGGCTCACCCATTTTCCAGCTGGACCTTTTGTTTAACTCTCCTTTCTTCGTCGTAGTCATCAATTCAGGGTTCTGGAATTATTAGTATTTGGGAATTTGTTTGAGAAAATCTAAGATAAATTAGAATATTAGAAAATCCAAGCGCTTTAGCTGAAAATATATATATATATATATGGTTTTTGGGCCTATGAAAAGCCCAGCCCATGATCTCATTGGTGTAAAAGACCCCAATTGGACACGGGGGGATTCAAACAAAAATCCAACAAATTTATAAATGAAGCTTTCTGCTTAAGAAGGGCAAAATTCCAAATTTATTTTTAAGGAAAAAAAATCTAAATAAAGTGGCCTGGATCAAAAGTAAATAATGAAAAAAATATGTATATTTCAAAAATAAATATTATTTTTTTAGAATTAATTGGTTAAAAGGGATGAAATAAATTTCTTATTTATAATTTTTTTTTTTGTGTGTTTTTGTTTTAAGAGTAAACCATTTTTTTATATTAGCTCCTTTTACCATTCAAGCATTTGTATGTAGGTATTAAGGCTATGTTTGGTTCCCGGAAAATTTGAGGGAAAATGCGAGGGAAAGAAAATACAAAGGAAAAGTAGAAGGAAAGAAAAAGTGAAGGAAAATAAAAAAATAGATTAAAAGTTGATAAATTTTTTTTTTTGTTACTTCAAACTCATTTTATTTATTTTAACTCATCAATATAAAAATTAAATAATTTAAAAATACATAAGTTTTTAATTAGTTTTAATTATATTTGATTTTCTTTGATATTTTTCATAGGACAACCAAATATGAGAAAATCATTTTCCTTAGCATTTTTTTTCTTTCCTTTGTACTTTCCGGGAACCAAACATAGATTTTTTAAGGAAAAGAATTAAAGATTTTTTGTTAAAATGGGGTTAAAAAAACAGTTGAAAACAATTTTTACTTGTTTTCTAAAAATTATTTTTTATTTCATTTTGTTTTTAAAAATTATTTTCAAAGAATAATGATTAAACAATGTAAAATTTTAAAATTCGATTTTCTATTTTTAGGAAAAAAAACTGTTTTAAAATCACACATTTAAACAGACTTTAAACAAACCATTTTTTTTTTTCATTTTTAAAAATAGAGAATGGTATATAACTCCAACATAAAAGACAAAAAAAAAAAAAAAAAAGATTTCCTTTCAAGCATTAATATGTGATAAAAAGATATCACCAACCCGATGTTGTAAATGCACTTTCATTCAATGGTCTAGATTTATCTTCATTGAAGTCTAGATTTTATCATACGCGTTTAATGATTCATATACGAGTTCAATAGGTGTCAATTTTATGCCTCACATTTTGTTTCATTATTTTATTATTTTTAATTGAGAAATTAATTATATTCACCAACTAGAATAACTCTATAGTTTTTTAAAATCAATGAAGTGCCTCCTTAACCACAACATTGACCCTTTCTGGGGTCCCCGTCCGCCCGTCCCTTTTACCTTCAAATAAATAAATTTATTTAATATAAGGAAACGTACCTGCGCCGGCTGAAAAGACATAAAGAAAAAGCACAATTAAAAAAAAAAAAAGAAATTTGCCAACCACCTCTAATTGTCTTTCGCAAACAAGAAACCCTAATTTCCTCATAATCATTAAAGATCAAGTTGACTCTAACATAGGACCACTTCTATAGGCCCGTTGACATTTGAGGGATATTTTTTTGGATACATATCTTTTTTAAAGCTAAATTTTAAAATTCTTAGTCTTCTTTCACCTTTTTCTTTTACAATTTGCTGGAATGAAATGGTAAGAAAGAATGACAGAAATGGCCCAAATTTGAAATTTAAAATTGCAAGTTGGGGATAAGGTTGTTGGCATTTAAGTAACCGTTTGTTCTTGTTCTTCTTGGGGTCACGTGACTTTCTCCCAATGCCTCCACCACCAACCAACGCATCACTTTATGGGAGGGAAATTTTCAATTTTGGTATGATTTTTGGGCTACTCTTCCCCCTTTTATTTAGCGACCCACATGCATCAAAGTCAATATATAATATTCCTAACTTTTTTTAGGTCATGAGTCATGACACATTCTTCTGGGTTTCTGGGGCTTAGTGTCATGGACTTAGTCGTTCACTAAGCTCGTGCGGCACTTAGATAAGCCAAGATGCAATTTGAAGCATCCTGTAACATTAGGCTCTTTTCTCTTTCGCATCAAATATCAATGCTTTACATTTTTTAATCTATCATAATTTATCGCACATGAGATTTATCAACTCTCTTTGTAATTGTTTTTAAAAATGATATTCCATTCACTTAGAAAATACTTTTGTTGAAAACTGTAATAAAAAATAAATCATTTTTATAATTTGTTTTAAAAATAAATTATTTTATTTGAGGTGCTTTTAATTTTTCTTTTTATAGAATATCTTAAGTAACGATTAAAAAATAAAATATACTTTAAAATGAAATAGAGAATAATTTTTAGAAAACAAGTATAAGTTATTTTCACTTTCACCGGTTTTTAAAAATAAATAGAAAAAATGGATCATATTTGATCATGTTTTCTGAAACTTGTTTTTAAAAATTATTTTTAAGCTAAAACCTTACATGTTTGATAAAATATACGAAACACTTTTAAAAATATTAAAAATCACTTGTAATATTTTTTTTAAGTGCGTTTAGGAGTGTTTCTAAAAAACGTTTTTAACATTTCTAATACTTGAATGATAAAAATTTTCAAGTATTAAAAATATTAAAAACGTTTCTTAAAATCACTATCAAACGGGTTATATTACTTTAACTAAAAACAATTTTTTAATAAAAATACCGTCAAACAAACTTTAAATATATAATATTTCTATAAATTATTAGTTAAAAAAACTATTTTTTATATTTGAATTTTTTTATAAAAAAATAATAATAATTCTTAAACATACTGCAACATGCAAACAGCATTTACATGGAAGTGGTATCTCATTTAGGCGTGGTTTGAGTTGAATTTAATTTAAAATGGCATATTGAAAATAAAAAATTCTGATGTCAGGATGATAAATCTGTATATTATTAATTTGTATAATATTTCTAAAATCTGTGTTGTGTATATTATTTTGCTTTGTATTTTGATGATGGTGAAAAGATTGCCATCATGCACGTTCTGTTTTGAAAGGGACTTGCCAGAAATATCCTGGGATTTGGGGACTTTTGTGGGGGGGAAACCAGAGTCTTTTTTTGACTGTGAATGGGTCGAAATTTCTTATTGGATCAGATTCTTGTTCATACCTAACATCCAAGGGAGACTTTAGACTAGAATTTAGATTTTTTGTAATAATAATAATAATAATAATAATAATAATAAACAATTTTTTTTACCATTAATATTTTTAATCTTCCATGGAATAATATTTTCATCTAGTAGATAACTAATTTATTAAAGTATTATATAAAAATAATTTATTAATTTTAAATCTATTTTTTATTTTTATTCTTTTTTTCTCTTTTTTTTTTTCTTATATTTTTTCTCAAACTTTCCTAAATATCATTATGATACCTATACCAACTTTTCCCGACCATATGCATTGGTTGAAAAGTTTAGGCCATGTTTGCTTTTGTTTACAATAAAGAATTTCAAATTAAATGAAAATACTAAGCAAATGAATAATAGATAAATAACTCTTTCGTATTTATCTAATATTCAACTAGCCAAAAAAAAAAAGAAAAACATAACAAGTTGAAAGTAAATTTTAAATAATAGACAAACAATATTTCTTTTTTTTTTATTATTATTTTCAAAACTATGAACAATTTATATAATCAAATATATTTTGACAATTTTTTATTTTGTCAAAAATTGTAATAAATTTATCCTATCAAACAAGTTTTCAAACCAAAACTTTCAACATTTATATAAATTAGACAGTATTAGACATTAATTATTTCTATTTTTATGCGTGGAGATAATTAGACAGATTAATTACTGCGTGCATGAATTAATTATTACATGCCTGAACTGTTGTATGTCCTGGGTGCAAATGGTATCAGAGCCATTTTCTGCTTGAGAACCGAGTGGTGTTACGAGTTGGAACAGTAATTAATCGCAGATTTCGTCCTGACTTAGTTCGGGTTGAATTTCCTGTGAACGGTTGGTCAGCCTGTGATAAGCGGTGTTTAAGGGCAGAAGGAGCGTAAGTCCCGTGTTGATCCGCTTGTGGTGGTCCCTGTTCAGGAAATTATCTGAATTGATTAAGGATAAAATTGTGATTATTTTCTGTGACAATGAGTAATATTATTAGGAGATTAAGTAGAAATAGTTCTTCCAGATCTCTTAGGTCCAATGATAGTTCTGCATCCGCATTAAATAATTCTGCATATGATTTAGAAAGATCTTCATATAAAATAATCAGCTTTAATGCATCATCATCTGCATCATTCAATAGTCATCACATAAAATTTAATATTTCAAAATTAGATGAAGAAATGAGTCAAATAGAAAATCAACTAAAAACTATGTCAAACTTTGTTCCAGAAATTCCTCTTTTTAAAGAAGAGTCTGAGTCAATTAATTTTTCTCATGAAAAAACTCCTTTAAACATAAATATCATTAGGAAAAAATATATTAAGAGAAATCCTTTTATTCCTGATGTAGAATTAATCAAAGCAAATTATTTTTCTCCTGAAAATACTGCAAAAAGAAATTATTTTCAACAACTTCCGCCTCAAGTTAGAAATGCCTTAAGAAAACAATATGAAAAATATATGCAACAAGTTAGGATTACTATTCCTTTTTTCCTTTGGTTTTTCAAATATAGGAAACCCCTTAAAAGAATTGCAACATTAACTTCAAGAAAAGCAATAGAAAATTCTCCACATAATAAAAACTTGTTAGAGAAACAAAACTCAAATCAAGAAGAATCAAGTAAAGAATCAAAAGAAGAGTCAAGTAAAACAAAATTTAATAAAATTTTGTTTTCTTCTGCCCCGGGAGAGGTGGAGGAAGCAAAGATAGACGAAAAAACAATAAAAATTAATGAAATACTAAAATTAGAAAATAAAGAAAAACCAAAAACAATAAATGTAATATCTTCAAAAGTAGATAAACAAATATTTTTTGATGTTGTAGATAAAATTCAAGATGAAGAAACACAAAGAAATTATTTAAAAAATTTGAAAAATTTAATTCTCAATGAAGACTCAAACAAAATTCAAATTAAACCTACACAATATTCAATGGATGAAATTTATAATAGATTCAAAAAGACTCAAAGACCAATAACTATTAAAGACTTGGAAGAAGAAATAAAAGAAATAAAAATTCAAATAAATCAATTAAAATTAGAAAATGAACAAATAAAAATAGAAAACGAAATAATAAAACAAGAAAATGAACAAATTAGAAATGTAATACAATATAAACAAGATTTAGGTGAAACCTCTGATAATCAAGAACCAGGAATAATTATACCTAATAAACAAACTCCTATAGAATCATTTATAAATACAATAACAAAAATAGATTTTCAAAGATGGTATACAAATATAAAACTGATAGTAGAAGATTTTGAAATGGAAATAGTAGCATTAATAGACTCAGGAGCTGATATGAATTGTATTCAAGAAGGATTAATTCCTGTTAAATATTATGAACAAACTGGACAAGAACTTTTTGCTGCAAATAAAGAAAAATTAGAAATAGAATTTAAACTTCAAAATGTTCATATATGTCAAGATAATTATTGCTTTAGAACTCAATTTATATTAGTACAAAATATGAACGAACCTTTAATCTTAGGAACTCCTTTTATTACATTACTTTACCCTTTTCAAGTAAATGATGAAGGTCTCAAAACTACAATATTAGGAAATACTATATTCTTCCCTTTTATATATCCCTTAACTAAAAAAGAAATACATCAAGTTCAAAGTGATTCAATAAATAAAAGAATAAATTTAATTCAAAGAAAACAAGCTCATATAAATTATCTATCTAAAGAAATTCAATATAAAAAGATAGAAGAACAACTTGTAGAAGAAAAGGTTCAGAAGAGAATAAAAGAGATTCAAGATCTTTTTCAAAAAGAAATTTGTTCTGATCTTCCAAATGCTTTTTGGTCTAGAAAGAAACATGAGATAAGTCTGCCTTACGTTCAAAACTTTGATGAATCTAAAATTCCTACTAAGGCTAGACCTATTCAAATGAATGAAAAACTTTTAGAGTATTGTAAACAAGAAATTGATTCATTATTAAAGAAGAAATTAATCAGACCCTCAAAATCTCCTTGGAGTTGTGCCGCTTTTTATGTACAAAATGCTGCTGAGATAGAAAGAGGAGCACCTAGATTAGTCATTAATTATAAACCTTTAAATAAAGTATTACAATGGATAAGATATCCTATTCCTAATAAGCAAGATTTACTCAAAAGACTACATAGTTCTGTAATATATTCAAAATTTGACATGAAATCTGGATTTTGGCAAGTTCAAATTAAAGATGAAGATAGGTACAAAACTGCTTTTACTGTCCCTTTTGGTCATTATGAATGGAATGTCATGCCTTTTGGTCTCAAAAATGCCCCTTCTGAATTTCAAAATATTATGAATGATATTTTTAATCCTCATTTTCAATTCATAATTGTATACATTGATGATGTTTTAGTATTTTCTGATTCATTAGAAAAACATTTTCTTCATCTAAAAAAGTTTTTCAATGTCATTAAAGCCAACGGAATGGCTTGTTCTGCTCCAAAAATGAAATTATTTCAAACAAAGATTAGATTTTTAGGACATGAAATTTTTCAAGGAAAAACAAAACCGATTCAAAGGTCAATAGAATTTGCTGACAAATTTCCTGATGAAATAAAAGATAAAAAACAATTGCAAAGATTTCTAGGTTGTTTAAATTATGTTTCTGATTACTTCAAAGATTTGAGAATCATTTGTGAACCCTTATACAAAAGACTTAGAAAAAATGCACCTGCATGGACTGAAGAGCATACTAGTTTGGTCAAAGAAATTAAACAAAGAGTCAAACGTTTACCATGCATCAGCATCCCTCATCCAAATGCATTACTCATTGTAGAATCAGATGCATCTAATTTAGGTTATGGAGGCATACTGAAGCAAGAATATAACAATCAAGTGCATATAGTTAGATATCATTCAGGGATCTGGTTGGGCGCTCAAATAAATTATTCAACTGTCAAAAAAGAAGTTTTATCAATAGTTTTATGTATTTCAAAATTTCAAAGTGATTTGATAAATAAAAAATTTCTTTTGAAAATTGATTGCAAAGCTGCAAAAGATATTTTACAAAAAGATGTTAAAAATCTGGTTTCAAAACAAATTTTTGCAAGATGGCAAGCTTTACTTTCAAATTTTGATTTTGAAATCGAATTTATCAAAGGAGAGTTGAATTCCCTTCCTGACTTCCTTACTCGGGAGTTTTTGCAGGGTAAGGATCCTTCTCCATCCTAATGGGTACTCCCGTTAGGCCTCAACTTCCTTCCTCATCCAAGAAAACAAAAGCTTCATATGCCATGATTTCAAACTTTTCAAATGTTCGTCCTACTTTTCCTTTACAAACTTCAAATTCCTTTCAAGTTTTGAGTCCAGAGTTTCCTCCTCTTCAACCTTCAAAAAGTTTTATTCAAGCTTCTAAATCAATTCCTAAAAACACTGTTGTTCAGAGACATTCCAGCCCCAACACTATTTCAACATTACCTTCCCCTTCTCAGTCTCCTTCTCCTTCTTTTTCTTCTAGTCAATATGTCAAAAAACCTAAAACCTTAGAAATTGCTTTCATTGAGCCAGAGTTCAATTTTGAAGAGATTCCTAAAATCCTTCCTTACATATTTCCTCAAGGAGTCAACTTCAATTCAAATGATCCTTTGAAAACTCGTCAATTCTATGAGTTCATCTTGGTGGACACCGATTCAGTTGAAATTACTCATAACACTGATAAAAACAATCCTCAGAGGATTGCTTTTTCCAAATGTCAAATTCTCAGAGTCATGACCATTGCTGATTGGAATCAAAAACCCTTCACTTGCAAGGCCTTTAGTCAACCTTTTCATCCCATGAGCTACAACTACATAGATTATATGGATGCCTGGTATAACATGTTTTATCTACAGAGCTACCAGCATTCTTGGTTCATCCAATTTTCAAGAAACTGTAATACCAAATTTCCTGCTTGGTTTCAAAAATGGTGGACTTTCTTTGGTCTACTAGACTCCTTATTTCCTCCTGAAATTCAAGAAAAATTCAACTTCTACAAGAGCAAGACTTCATCTCAGGCTATCACTCAGCCAAGACTCCTGACTTTCTGTTCGAGATTAAGGATTCCATGGATTCTCTCATGGAATATTATCAAGAAGCAAGAGCAACCTCTTCCATTTCCATTATCTCTTTCGAGAGAGTTCAGCATCAAGTGGTGGGACAAATTCAATCATGATTTTGTATGTCAACAGAAGGTTTTGCAATTAATTTCAACAAGGCCAGGATCATCAAATTCAAAAGATTCAACCAGTTCTTCTCAAGGACCGACTCAAGAAGAATTCTTAACTTTGAAAAGCAAATGTCAAGCCTCATTAGCAGCCGCTACTGATTTAGAGCAATATCGTCAAGGACTCATTCAAACCCTCAAACAGTTTGGAGATCAAGAAAATGAAGAAAATGAAGAGGCCGTCTTATCAGATGATTCCTACATAGACCCTGAGTTTATCCTTTACGGAGGACCAATGGGTTAATCCAGATAAAAGATTTCAAAAAATCTTTTGTACATCTGTATTTTTGTAAATTTTGCTCTCTTGTGTTTATCCAGTAAAAAAAAAAAAAAAAAAAAAAAAAAAAAAAAAAAAAAAAAAAGAGAAAGAAGTATGTAAAGTCTGCAAATGAGAAAAAGAATGCAGAGATAAAAAAATAAAAAAAATAAAAAATAAAAAAAAAAAAGTGAATAGTGTTTTGTGAATAGTGAATTTCGTCTCAAAAGTAAAAAGCAACAAGATGACTCATTGCCCATGTGATAAAATGAAGAAGAAGAAAAGAACCTTACCTCCTGCTATCTCCCATCCCCATACACGTGGAAGACATCAAAGGCACAATGCCTTTTCAAAGCTCCAAGCCTCAACTATAAATAGAGATGCAAGGCTCCTTCCTGAGGCAGAGGAAAAATAAGGGTAGAGAGAAGCGAGAGAGTTTGGTAAGGGTTCCAAAGGTCTGCAAAAAATTTCAAGAAAAGAAAAAATAGAGTGAAAAATTTCCGAGAGTTCAAAAAATTTTCCTTGTAATTTTTCTCTTTGTTTGAGTCATCCCTCTGCTGTCAACGACCTGTAATCATCAACTCTCTGTAAATCAAGGTATATTTTCAATAAACAATATTTTCAGATTCAAATATTTCTGTTATTATGCTGCAATAAATTAGACAGTATTAGACATTAATTATTTCTATTTTTATGCGTGGAGATAATTAGACAGATTAATTACTGCGTGCATGAATTAATTATTACATGCCTGAACTGTTGTATGTCCTGGGTGCAAATGGTATCAGAGCCATTTTCTGCTTGAGAACCGAGTGGTGTTACGAGTTGGAACAGTAATTAATCGCAGATTTCGTCCTGACTTAGTTCGGGTTGAATTTCCTGTGAACGGTTGGTCAGCCTGTGATAAGCGGTGTTTAAGGGCAGAAGGAGCGTAAGTCCCGTGTTGATCCGCTTGTGGTGGTCCCTGTTCAGGAAATTATCTGAATTGATTAAGGATAAAATTGTGATTATTTTCTGTGACAATGAGTAATATAATTAGGAGATTAAGTAGAAATAGTTCTTCCAGATCTCTTAGGTCTAATAATAGTTCTGCATCATCATCTGTTAATTCTGCACATACATCACTTGCACAAAATATTGTTAATAGTCAAGAAATAAATGTAGCACAAATAGAAAATCAATTACATAATTGGTCAATTCCTCACATGAAAATTAATACAATATATCAACAAGGAAATTTTGAAATTAGTCAAAATTATTCAATAAAAACTGAAGAAAAAACTATATCTCTTAATCAAAATTTAGAAAGTCTTCAATTACTGAGTCAAAACTCTATTAATCATCATAGGAAGAAATTTAATTATATTCATATAGGATTAGTTCAAGTTGCAATAAAACCTTTGTTCCGTCTAGGACTAGATATTCCCGTTTTCGTTTGTTTAAGAGACGCTAGGTCAACAAGATTTACTGATTCTATCCTTAGCATGATTGATTCAAACCTTGCCAATGGTCCCGTTTATTTTAATTGTTTTCCAAACTTTTCCATGAATATAAATGACCCCAGTATTCTTTCAAGTTTAACCTTAAACATTAAAACTAAAAATATGAATTTTGTAGAAGAAGCTCAAACTATAGCAATAATTTATAGGATATATTATAAAGTCATGACAACCCAATTAAATCCTAGGGCCGTGTGTCAATCTGTCAAAGATGAAACATTATTATTACAATATAATCCTAATAATACTCAAGCTTTTGTTCCTAAAAAATTAAAATGGAATGAAATTACTCAAGGAGGTCAATGGGAATTAAAAGATTTAACTCTTCCAAAACCAATTAAACCTTTAACAAATCCTTCAAAAATTATACAACATACCGATGGTACTATTCAAATAGAATTTAGTCCAGCCTCTAGATATTCATTTAGTCAGGATTTCATATCTGCAAGACCTTCTACTTCAAATCCTAGTTTAAATGGTGTTGATTTTACTCCAAAA
This sequence comes from Vitis cinerea var. helleri x Vitis riparia, assembly GCA_946000715.1. Classification (NCBI taxonomy): domain Eukaryota; kingdom Viridiplantae; phylum Streptophyta; class Magnoliopsida; order Vitales; family Vitaceae; genus Vitis; species Vitis cinerea var. helleri x Vitis riparia. Next base: position 18,380,409 of record OX254009.1, on the reverse strand, counting down.
ATTCCTATTCCTGTATATCAGCAACAAGAATCTCCTCCTGCGTCACCTACTCACTCTGATATGTATCCAAATCAAGTCAATATTATTCATAAGAAAAACTATAAAAAGACTCCTTTTACTCCTAATATAGAATGGATAAAATCAGATTATTTTGCCCCTTATAATAATACTAAAAGAGCTTATTTTCAATCATTCCCTCCTCAAACTAGAAATGCATTAAGAAAACGATATGAAGAATACATGAATCAAAAGAAAATCACTATTCCTTTTTTCTATTGGTTTTTCAAACTTAAAAAACAAAGAAAACAAATTATAACTTTAAGAGACAAAGAAGGACATCAATTAGCAATAAAACATTCAGAATATGCTCAAAAAAGAATTTTAACAATAACTTCAGAATTAGGATCACAACCACCCTTAAATAATCATCAATTTAATTTTGATAATAATTCAATTTCTGCATCACCCTTCAAAATTCCAAGAACCAAAGATGAACAAAGTCCCATAATTTATAAGGATATTAGACAAGTTCAACAACAATTAAATTATACAAATCATTCTCTTCAACATCTAAATCAACAAACAACAAAAATTTCTAAATTTTTGTTTTCTTCTACCCCGGGAGGGAAGATAGGAGAAACAGATACATTATCATCAAAATCCTTAAAAATTTCATCAACTTTATCATCATCATCATCATCTTTATCATCCTCATCATCATCTAGATCTTTAGAACAACCTTTTATTATTCCTATAAATGCTGCAAAATCTAATATTCAATTATCTTCACCAACAGAAACATTGTTAAAAGAAATACAAATTAGATTAGACAAACTCAATATTAACGGCATTAAAAATCAAATTCAAACTATAACAAAAAGAAAACCAGAAATAAATAAATTAGAAGAACAATTCAAAATGTCTCCCGATTCAATAGAGAAACCTCCTGCAACAGTCAATGCAATTTCTAATAATTTCGTAAGCAGAAACAATTATTATTCAAAACCCTCTTTTCCTGACGTCCAATTAGAAGATAGAAATTATCAATTAGCTGCTAGTTACGATGGTAGTAGTTTTTATGAATGGAATATAGATGGAATGAGTGAACATCAAATAATTAATTTACTTCATGAAATGATGATGGCTGCTAATGCTTATAGAATCAAAACTAGTAATTCTGACTTTCATGCTGCCGGTGCCTTAGTAATAGGATTCACTGGTTTACTTAAAGGATGGTGGGATCATTATTTGAGTCAAAATGATAGAGAATACATATTAAATGCAAAAAAGGTTATAGTTAAAGAAGAAGGAACATCAGTCCAAACATATGAAGAAGATGCTGTCAATACACTAATATTTGCAATAACAAAACATTTCATAGGAGATCCAGTTTATTTTCAAGAAAGAACTTCTGAAATCCTTAATAATCTTAGATGCCCAACACTTCAAGATTTCAAGTGGTATAAAGATATGTTTCTGGTCAAAGTTATGACAAGACATGATTGTGGAAGTCATTATTGGAAAGAAAAATTTATATCAGGTTTACCCACTTTATTTGCAGAAAAGGTTAGACAAAGAATAAGAAATATTCATAATGGTAGAATTCCTTACGAGTCATTAACATATGGAGAATTAATTACTTTTGTCAATAATGAAGGATTAGCCCTTTGTACAGATCTTAAATTAAAGAGTCAAATGAAAAAAGAAAAACAAGATAGCAAAAAAGAATTAGGAAAATTTTGTTCTTATTATGGTTATGATTCAATAGTTGCCCCTTCTAAAAGAAAAAATAAACAAAATAAAATGAAAGGTAAAAAACCATACATAGAGTCAAAATTTCAAAAGAAGTTTGTAAAATCTACTCCTAATAAATCAAAAGCTTCAAATAAAACAACTTTTAAAAAGAAAACACCAACATGTTATAAATGTGGAAAAGTAGGACATTATTCAAGAGACTGTCAATTAGAAAACAAGATTAATTCATTAGAAATAAGTGATAAGCTCAAAAATCTAATGATAGGATTAATGATTGATAAAGAAAATGAAGAATCAAGTGAAAATTATGACTCAGAAGAAGAAGACAATCAAATACTAATAACACAAGAAAAATCAAGTGATGAGTCAAATACAGAAGAAGAATCAGATAATCAAAAGGATTGTGATGGTATTTGTGCATGCTCATATAAATCAATAAATGTGATTTCAAAAAATTCAACAACTCCTTTTAGCATCATTATTCGAAATTATGTTCCTCTCATAAACTCAATATATTTTCAAATTTGGTATGATAAAGACAAAATCATTAGATATTTGTTTTATTCTTCAATAGAGATACTAATATTTGAATTTTGTCTACAGATGGAGCAAGAAAGAATTACATTTGGGAAATTTACTCTTCCAGTAATTCCTAAATGTAATCTGTCATTTCGAATTCATAAAGACATAGAAGGATTAGACAGATCACAAAAATGCATTTTAGACAATCTCTGGAATGCAAAAAGTGATATTCAAAAGTTGGAAGCTTTAAATGCCTTATCTTTTCATTTTAAACAGCTAAATGATAAATTAGAAAGTTTTTCTAACCCTTCAAGTTCTGATATACATTGCACCCCAATGGATACAGACCTTGAAAGTTTTATTTGCAGGGAAAAAGCAGGAGAATTCAAAAATGAATTTTCAAAAGATTTTCAAAATGATTTTCAAAAAGAACTTTCAAAACCAAATGAAGATTCAAAACTTTCTCAGGAAAGCCAAGAATGTCAAATTTCCAGATTTTCATTTTTCAAGTTAAAAAAATTGGACCTTCTTGAAAATATTAAACAGATGATCTATGAAAAGGCTAAAGCTACAGGAGAAGCAAAGCAAGAGCATATTATGCAATTCCTTGCTGACTGTAGCACTTTTGGAATTCATATTCAAGGGATGAGTTTCACTTGGATTTCTTGTTATGACAGCACTTATAATAATTGTCCAAAGATCGATCCCTTGTGTAAAGAAATTCCATTAGAAAGGCATGACTGTAAGTGTGCTCTTACTTACAGTATTTGCAAGGCCAACATTGACTTAGACAGTTACAAACCAATAATCATTAAATTCAACAATGAGTCAATAGAGCTAACTCCTTCTCTTCTCATGGATTATGGAGTTCTTTATCAATTGATTTTTTCTCATCCTGATCAAACAGATGGTTTTAGAAGAAAAGTAGCAGTCTGTGTTTTAAATGCTTTCATCAGAGATTTTAAAGCAGTTGAACTCATCATAGAAAGTAAACCTCCTGAATGGTCAAATGATGGAGGAGTTTACCCTGCTCAACACCTCATTCTTCTCAAAGCCAATCAGAGAAAATACCAATTGTTTGGTACAGAGAGCCCTTGGCCTTGTACTAAATTTACCCTCAAAAAGCAAATCAGACACTGGAGGTCAAGAATGATTTCAAGAAACCTTGATGCTGAGATTTATAGTTCTTCTAACTATAGTCTCATTTCTGAAGACAATAATCAAAAAATCATTTCTTCAATCTACCTTCCAGAAGTCCCTCTTCTTTATCAGACTCAATTTTCCGATCTTGTTAATAAGTACCGAAAAGAATATGTCTTTGAAGAAGAAGCCAGAAGATCTTTTGAAAAATATCTCTTAGAAATGCTCAGTTAAGAGATATTAAGAATATTTTGTACATTTGTAATTATCCAGTAAAAAAAAAAAAAAAAAAAAAAAAAAAAAAAAAAAAAAAAAATTTTGAAAAGTCTGCAGAGATGAAAAGAATGTAGATAAAAAAAAAAAAAAAAAAAAAAAAAAAAAAAAAAGTGAATAGTGTTTTGTGAATAGTGAAATTCGTCCTTTACTATGACTCAAAAGCAACAAGATGACTCATTGCCCATGTGATAAAATGAAGAAGAAGAAAAGAACCTTACCTCCTGCTATCTCCCATCTCCATACACGTGGAAGACATCAAAGGCACAATGCCTTTTCAAAAGCTCCAAGCCTCAACTATAAATAGAGATGCAAGGCTCCTTCCTGAGGCAGAGAGGAAAAATAGAGTAGAGAGAAGCAAGAGAGTTTGGTAAGGGTTCCAAAGGTCTGCAAAAATTTCAAGAAAAGAAAAAATAAGAGTGAAAAAATTCCGAGAGTTCAAAAATTTTCCTTGTAATTTTTCTCTTTGTTTGAGTCATTCCTCTGCTGTCAACGACCTGTAATCATCAACTCTCTGTAAATCAAGGTATATTTTCAATAAACAATATTTTCAGATTCAAATATTTCTGTTATTATGCTTAAATTTCTGCAATAAATTAGAAAGTATTAGAAATTAATTATTTCTGTTTTTATGCGTGGAGATAATTAGACAGATTAATTACTGCGTGCATGAATTAATTATTACATGCCTGAACTGTTGTATGTCCTGGGTGCAAATGGTATCAGAGCCATTTTCTGCTTGAGAACCGAGTGGTATTACGAGTTGGAACAGTAATTAATCGCAGATTTCGTCCTGACTTAGTTCGGGTTGAATTTCCTGTGAACGGTTGGTCAGCCTGTGATAAGCTTGAGTATTATTAGGATTATATTGTAATAATAATGTTTCATCTTTGACAGATTGACACACGGCCCTAGGATTTAATTGGGTTGTCATGACTTTATAATATATCCTATAAATTATTGCTATAGTTTGAGCTTCTTCTACAAAATTCATATTTTTAGTTTTAATGTTTAAGGTTAAACTTGAAAGAATACTGGGGTCATTTATATTCATGGAAAAGTTTGGAAAACAATTAAAATAAACGGGACCATTGGCAAGGTTTGAATCAATCATGCTAAGGATAGAATCAGTAAATCTTGTTGACCTAGCGTCTCTTAAACAAACGAAAACGGGAATATCTAGTCCTAGACGGAACAAAGGTTTTATTGCAACTTGAACTAATCCTATATGAATATAATTAAATTTCTTCCTATGATGATTAATAGAGTTTTGATTCAGTAATTGAAGACTTTCTAAATTTTGATTAAGAGATATAGTTTTTTCTTCAGTTTTTATTGAATAATTTTGACTAATTTCAAAATTTCCTTGTTGATATATTGTATTAATTTTCATGTGAGGAATTGACCAATTATGTAATTGATTTTCTATTTGTGCTACATTTATTTCTTGACTATTGACAATATCTTGTGCAAGTGATGTATGTGCAGAATTAACAGATGAAGATGCAGAACTATTATTAGACCTAAGGGATCTGGAAGAACTATTTCTACTTAATCTCCTAATAATATTACTCATTGTCACAGAAAATAATCACAATTTTATCCTTAATCAATTCAGATAATTTCCTGAACAGGGACCACCACAAGCGGATCAACACGGGACTTACGCTCCTTCTGCCCTTAAACACCGCTTATCACAGGCTGACCAACCGTTCACAGGAAATTCAACCCGAACTAAGTCAGGACGAAATCTGCGATTAATTACTGTTCCAACTCGTAACACCACTCGGTTCTCAAGCAGAAAATGGCTCTGATACCATTTGCACCCAGGACATACAACAGTTCAGGCATGTAATAATTAATTCATGCACGCAGTAATTAATCTGTCTAATTATCTCCACGCATAAAAACAGAAATAATTAATTTCTAATACTTTCTAATTTATTGCAGAAATTTAAGCATAATAACAGAAATATTTGAATCTGAAAATATTGTTTATTGAAAATATACCTTGATTTACAGAGAGTTGATGATTACAGGTCGTTGACAGCAGAGGAATGACTCAAACAAAGAGAAAAATTACAAGGAAAATTTTTGAACTCTCGGAATTTTTTCACTCTTATTTTTTCTTTTCTTGAAATTTTTGCAGACCTTTGGAACCCTTACCAAACTCTCTTGCTTCTCTCTACTCTATTTTTCCTCTCTGCCTCAGGAAGGAGCCTTGCATCTCTATTTATAGTTGAGGCTTGGAGCTTTTGAAAAGGCATTGTGCCTTTGATGTCTTCCACGTGTATGGAGATGGGAGATAGCAGGAGGTAAGGTTCTTTTCTTCTTCTTCATTTTATCACATGGGCAATGAGTCATCTTGTTGCTTTTGAGTCATAGTAAAGGACGAATTTCACTATTCACAAAACACTATTCACTTTTTTTTCTTTTTTTTTTTTTTTTTTTTTTTATCTACATTCTTTTCATCTCTGCAGACTTTTCAAAATTTTTTTTTTTTTTTTTTTTTTTTTTTTTTTTTTTTTTTACTGGATAATTACAAATGTACAAAATATTCTTAATATCTCTTAACTGAGCATTTCTAAGAGATATTTTTCAAAAGATCTTCTGGCTTCTTCTTCAAAGACATATTCTTTTCGGTACTTATTAACAAGATCGGAAAATTGAGTCTGATAAAGAAGAGGGACTTCTGGAAGGTAGATTGAAGAAATGATTTTTTGATTATTGTCTTCAGAAATGAGACTATAGTTAGAAGAACTATAAATCTCAGCATCAAGGTTTCTTGAAATCATTCTTGACCTCCAGTGTCTGATTTGCTTTTTGAGGGTAAATTTAGTACAAGGCCAAGGGCTCTCTGTACCAAACAATTGGTATTTTCTCTGATTGGCTTTGAGAAGAATGAGGTGTTGAGCAGGGTAAACTCCTCCATCATTTGACCATTCAGGAGGTTTACTTTCTATGATGAGTTCAACTGCTTTAAAATCTCTGATGAAAGCATTTAAAACACAGACTGCTACTTTTCTTCTAAAACCATCTGTTTGATCAGGATGAGAAAAAATCAATTGATAAAGAACTCCATAATCCATGAGAAGAGAAGGAGTTAGCTCTATTGACTCATTGTTGAATTTAATGATTATTGGTTTGTAACTGTCTAAGTCAATGTTGGCCTTGCAAATACTGTAAGTAAGAGCACACTTACAGTCATGCCTTTCTAATGGAATTTCTTTACACAAGGGATCGATCTTTGGACAATTATTATAAGTGCTGTCATAACAAGAAATCCAAGTGAAACTCATCCCTTGAATATGAATTCCAAAAGTGCTACAGTCAGCAAGGAATTGCATAATATGCTCTTGCTTTGCTTCTCCTGTAGCTTTAGCCTTTTCATAGATCATCTGTTTAATATTTTCAAGAAGGTCCAATTTTTTTAACTTGAAAAATGAAAATCTGGAAATTTGACATTCTTGGCTTTCCTGAGAAAGTTTTGAATCTTCATTTGGTTTTGAAAGTTCTTTTTGAAAATCATTTTGAAAATCTTTTGAAAATTCATTTTTGAATTCTCCTGCTTTTTCCCTGCAAATAAAACTTTCAAGGTCTGTATCCATTGGGGTGCAATGTATATCAGAACTTGAAGGGTTAGAAAAACTTTCTAATTTATCATTTAGCTGTTTAAAATGAAAAGATAAGGCATTTAAAGCTTCCAACTTTTGAATATCACTTTTTGCATTCCAGAGATTGTCTAAAATGCATTTTTGTGATCTGTCTAATCCTTCTATGTCTTTATGAATTCGAAATGACAGATTACATTTAGGAATTACTGGAAGAGTAAATTTCCCAAATGTAATTCTTTCTTGCTCCATCTGTAGACAAAATTCAAATATTAGTATCTCTATTGAAGAATAAAACAAATATCTAATGATTTTGTCTTTATCATACCAAATTTGAAAATATATTGAGTTTATGAGAGGAACATAATTTCGAATAATGATGCTAAAAGGAGTTGTTGAATTTTTTGAAATCACATTTATTGATTTATATGAGCATGCACAAATACCATCACAATCCTTTTGATTATCTGATTCTTCTTCTGTATTTGACTCATCACTTGATTTTTCTTGTGTTATTAGTATTTGATTGTCTTCTTCTTCTGAGTCATAATTTTCACTTGATTCTTCATTTTCTTTATCAATCATTAATCCTATCATTAGATTTTTGAGCTTATCACTTATTTCTAATGAATTAATCT
>OX254009.1:17090000-17095000 GCA_946000715.1 Vitis cinerea var. helleri x Vitis riparia | reverse complement strand
TGAGGTTGGTGACTCCCAACTAATTAAGGCTTAGGGCACCAGGCTTTAAAGATTTTCACCATATACCCCTCAGACCTTGCTCAGGTTTCAAGGCAAGCAAACATTTTTTTCTTTCTTTTCTTTTCTTTTTCAAAGGCTCATTGGCCTTTTATAAGGTATCCCAACACTATTAAAATAAGGTCAAAGGTACCAAGTCTAAATTTTCCTAAGTTAAGAGGAAAATAGTTTTTCATCTTATGATCGGAATCTATTGTGCACAGTGTGTGAATAGCTTAAAGTGGAAGAACTAAGCTTGAATTCAATAGAAGATTCAACAATTCATCAACTTTAGTAAGCATAATACAAACTCTGAGTCAAGTGAAAAACAAAAATTCAATTTCTCCCATTTCAATTTGAAAATTTTTCCTTAATAACCATGGAGAGTAGAATAAAAACTTTTAAAAAAATTTAAAAATTAAGCAAAAAGCAACTAAGTTACCAAAATAACTTAGCATTAATAACAAAACTTCCTTCCTCAACTCTCCCCCCCAACCAAGCTGAACATTGTCCTCAATGTGGCATGAGCGATTGAGATTATAGGGAGGAAGTGGTACCTCCTCAATGATATCAATTTCGAGTATTGATTGGAGAAACCACACGTTTCAAAAACAATAAAAGATATGAGTAGAGGAAATAAAATAAAATAATGCTAAGAGTGATAAAAAAATGATAGATTTGTATTACTTCGATTCATGTAAGTACAAAATGGAGAACAAGTAATACAAGTAATCCCAATATATGAAATATCAAAAGCATGGGATTTCATAAAGGACATACTTAAATGAAAATACATAAAGGAAATATAAAGGAAACTATCAAAATGATCATATGGTGGCTGTGTAACCATGGGCCGTCTGATAACGACCTCAGGAGTCATGCCTGAGGGAATCTGAGACTCTTTTGTTGGCGTCTGAGATGGCTGAGGCTTTTTGGCAGGTGGTGGAGACTTCTTGACAGGTGGCGGAGATGGCATAAGCTCTGATTCAGGCTCTGAAGATGACTCTATTAGATCGATTGGCTCAAAGACCTTGGCTTTCTTCTTTGGGGGACTGGTACCTAATTTTTGGCCTCTAGAAGAGCTCGCACCGGCCATGGTAAGTGACCTTCTTGTGTTATAACGCTTGGGAGGAGGACTGATGGGTGCGTCCTCAATTGGAGGTGGGACAACTCGTGGTTGCGAAGGCTCGGATGTGGCAGCTTGGACAAGTGCGTCTCTTGGGATTCTTAGGCGAGTCGATGGGGACTAGGACTTAGCTCCTCGAGTTCTAGCCATGGTTATGTTGGAGAAAACGGTTGGAGGTGTGCGTGGCTTGCTCAAGTGGAGGAGGCAGACGGGAGGGTGCTCTGGCTTGGCTCCTCTTGGTACCTTTTTGAAGTTCAAATGACCGATTAGAATAGGAAAAGTGGAATTTATAATATTTAAAAGGATGCCAAGGGATGCTGTTCATTTTCGCAGTAGGGGGGTAATTTCGCAATGGGAGATGGATTTACAGAGGGAGGCATTTTGGCAACATTTTTGCAGCCCATTTCGCAGTTGCGAAATGGGGGTACGGCACTGCGAAATGGCACTCGTGTGCCAAGGGGTGGTTTCACAGCTGCGAAACCACCTGCGAAATGGGGGCTCGGCTGCGAAATTTGGAATTTTAAGGCGTGGAGATTTTGCAACCGTTTCGCAGCTGCGAAATGAGTGTACGGGGCTGCGAAATGGCACTCGTGTGCCAAAGGGGTGTTTCGCAGCTACGAAAATTTTCACAGAGGGGGGTAGGAGGCTGCGAAATCATTTCGCAACGAGAGGCGATTTTCGCAACGGATGCTTGGAGGCTGCAAAATTATTTCGCAGCCAAGGGCCATTTTTGCAGGGGCTCTTTTTAGGCTGCGAAATTTTGCAAACCATGCTTTTTTCTTATTTTTGAGCTCCTCTTGGTTCCTAGCTTCCTTTTTTCAATTTCCTTACAATTCCTCCTGATTTTGATCATTCAAAAAGATTAAATTACATATAAATAACACAATTTAAGACCAAAATTAAAATCAAAACAATTTACAAAGCTTATAATTAACACAATTAAACAAAATGTGGACTTTGGTGAAACCAAGTCCATCTAACCCTTCTCTGATTAGGCTTTTTGTGGCTCAAGGAGGTTGATTTCCTCTTTTTCTTGCTTGAATGGCTCGATGAATGGCTTGAGACGATGACCATTGACTTTAAAGATGTCTATGCCATTGGAATTCAGTAATTCCACCACTCCATTGAGATGCACTTGGTGAATAATGAAAGAACCTATCCACCTTGACTTGAGCTTCCCAGGAAAGATATGGAGCCTTGAATCATAGAGCAAGACTCTTTGTCCTTTCCGGAATTCTTAGTTGGAGATTAGTTGATCATGCCACCTCTTCATCCTCTGTTTTGCAACTTTGGAATTGATGTAAGCATCATTTCTTAATTCCTCCATCTCATTAAGGTCTAAGCACCTCTTTGCCCCGGCTCTGATCAAGTCCATGTTTAACTTTTTGATTGGCCACCAAGCCTTAGATTCAACTTCCACAGGGAGATGGCATGCTTTGCCATAGACTAGGCGATAGGGAGACATACCAAGAATAGTCTTGTAAGCTGTTCTATATGCCCATAATGAATCATGAAGCTTAATAGACCAATCTTTTCTGCTCGTGATCACCACTTTCATCAATATGTTCTTGATTTCCCTATTTGCTAGCTCCACTTGCCTCGAAGTTTGAGGGTGATAAGGTGTAGCTACCTTATGCTTCACTTCATACTTGGCTAATAGGGTTTCAAAAGGTTTGTTGCAAAAAGGAGTACCTCCATCACTGATTATAGCCTTGGCCACCCCAAATCTTGAGAAGATGTTCTCCTTAAGAAACTTGAGAACCACCCTATGATCATTGTGCTTACAGGGGATTGCCTCAACCCATTTAGAAACATAATCCACCCCCACCAAAATATAAGAGTTACCAAAAGACATTGGGAAAGGTCCTATGATGTCAATACCCCAAACATAAAAAAGATCAACTATTAGGATGGGGTTCATGGGCATTTGATTTCTTTTTGTTAGCTTCCCGAGCCTTTAGCATCTATCACAGCTCTTACACATGATGTGGGCATCTTTGAAAAGTGATGGCCAAGTAAACCCTGATTGCAACACCTTCATGGCAGTTTTCTGAGAGGCAAAGTGGCATCCACATGCATTCTCATGGCAGTGGCTGAGGATTCCTTGTTGCTCTTCTTCAGGGACACGCTTCCTTATTATCTGATCCGCACAATACTTGAAAAGAAAAGGCTTTTCCCAATAATAAGCATGAATCTTTGCAAAGAACTGCTTCCTGTCTTATGTTTTCCACTCACTTGGAACTTCACCAGTAACCAAATAGTTAGCAATATGAGCATACCAAGGAGTTTTCTCTAGCAACATGAGTGATTCCTCAGGAAAGACATGGGAATTATGTGCTATAGCCAACCTTGAAAGGTGGTCAGCTACCACATTCTCCACTTCTTTATTGTCTCTGATTTGGAGATCGAACTCTTATAATAAAAGAATCCATCTAATCAACCTTGCTTTTGCATCTTACTTTGTCAATAAATACTTCAAGACTAACCATTCAGCACGAAACTTGCTTTGTCAATAAATACTTAAAGAAAAGTGTTCATTGGAGTTTTAGGTCCACTGGGGTCAACCACCTTATGCAAAAACAGAGCTCTGGTCACTTGAATCTTTTCCTCGCATTAGAGAATTAACATATAGTTAATTATCTAATCGGTGTTGTATAGATGTTTCCTTTAATGGATTTCAACACTAATTCCCTCTCACTAATGCATCTTGCAATGGCTTGTGCCTCTCACCTAGCATTTGCCATTCAAGGTGATCATTAACCTTAGACTTCCCTTCTCAAGCTCGCAAGAGATAACTAATGGATGTCTCCTTGGAGTCTAAAAGCTTACCAAGTGTTGGCTATTCTAGAAAATCCTACCTTTAAACCACCTCCCAAAGGCTCGTAAAAGATAAACTAGTGTATCTGAATGGACGGAGACCACTTGCCTTATCAAGTGTTGGCCCAGGTGACTTTAAGGCATTTTAAGTTAACTAAAAAGATAAAAACCATTAACGGGTCACACTTTCTCTTCATTAAAGCCTGAAACAACAAAACTTCTAATTCTTGTATTTGGGGCCTTACCTGGCTTTCTTCATTCCAAGAGACAAAGAGCCTAGCCACTCATCCTCTTAGGAAACATCCTTAGAGTTTGATTCGCTAGAAATAAAAATAACGAGAAAACAAAAATATGAAGGAAAAACATAGCAAGTGCTCTGTAAAATATATTTCTTCCTCTCGTCGGATTACATATATTCCAAGATGGATTTCTTTATATTGGTTCAAAGATATATATAGAGAAGATATTTTCTAAGAAATATCTCAATAATATCTTTGAATGATTACAAGGAGAAAATAGAAATTTACACAAAATATCTTGAGAAAAAATCTAACTTAGTCGGTAGCAAATATCTGAGATTGCACAGGTGGATTTTGCACGTTGAATTGTCCATTTTCCAAGTTTGAACTTTGATTTTGCAAGTTGAATGTGATTTCATAACTTGGAGATGATTCCGCAACTTGGAGATGATTTGCAACTTCATTCGTAGCTTGGAGGTGATTTCGCAACATGGTTCGCAGCTGCAAAGATGGAGGCATGGGCTGCGAAATGGCACTCGTGTGCAAAGGTGGGTTTCGCAGCTGCGAAATGGGCTTTGGGCTGCGAAATTTCCGCATAGATTGATGCAGTTGTCTTCAAACGGCCATAACTTCTTCGTTTCAACTCCGATTTGTGTACCGTTTGAAGTGTTGGACTCCTGACTTCCTGAGCTTCGAAAAAATATATAGTATAAATGAAATGGACTCCAGGAAGTACTCAAAATGTCTCCAACAGTTTCTATCCTCTTGAATTCTTCATGTTA